>CM037999.1:10664466-10734008 GCA_021234005.1 Nephelium lappaceum
GAGAAGAAAAATAGGGGTAGTAGTAGTAGTAGTAGTAGGGGTGGGTGGGATGAAGTTTAATTAAAGTGAAGAAGAATAGGGGAAGAAGTAGTAGTAGTAGTAGTAGGGGTGGGTGGGATTGAAGTTTAATTAAAGTGAAGAGAATAGGGGAAGAAGAAGTAGGGGTGGGTGGGTTGAAGTAGTAGTAGTAGTAGTAGTAGTAGTAAGGGTGGGTGGGGTTGAAGTTTAATTAAGTGAAGAAGAATAGGGGAAGAAGAAGTAGGGGTGGGTGAGTTGAAGTTTAATTAAGTGAAGAAGAAGTGTTTAATTAAGGTGAAAAGTAGGGGTGGGTGGAAGAAAAAGAAGTAGGGGTGGGTGGGTTGAAGTTTAATTAAAGTGAAGAAGAAGTGTTTAATTAAGGTGAAAATAGGGGTGAGTGGGTTGAAGTTTAATTAAGGAAGAAGAAGAAGAAGAAGAAGAAGTGTTTAATTAAGGTGAAAATAGGGGTGGGTGGGTTGAAGTTTAATTAAGGTGAAGTTTAATTAAGGTGAAAATAGGGGTGGGTGGGTTGAAGTTTAAATAAGGTGAAGTTTAATTAAGGTGAAAATAGGGGTGGGTGGGTTGAAGTTTAATTAAGGTGAAAATAGGGGTGGGTGGGTTGAAGTTTAATTACGGTGAAAATAGGGGTGGGAAGAAGAAGAAGTTTAATTAAGGTGAAAATAGGGGTGGGTGGGTTGAAGTTTAATTAAGGTGATTGAAGTTTAATTAAGGTGAAAATAGGGGTGGGAAGAAAAAGAAGTTTAATTAAGGTGAAAATAGGGGTGGGTGGGTTGAAGTTTAATTAAGGTGAAAATAGGGGTGGGTGGGTGGGTGGGTGGGTTGAAGTTTGGGTTGGTGGTCTGTTATCCATACCAGGCGGGTCTTGCCCAGTATGGATAATCCGAATTGCGACCCACCCGGAACGAATTTTGAATTTTCCATACCCCGGTATGGATAATCCAAAATCCATACCGGGGAGTGGGTGAGTTGAAGTTTAATTAAGGTGAAAATAGGGGTGAGTGGGTTGAAGTTTGGGTTGGTGGTCTGTTATCCATACCGGGCGGGTCGCGCCCGGTATGGATAATCCGAATTGCGACCCACCCAGAACGAATTTTGAATTTTCCATACCCCGGTATGGATAATCCAAAATCCATACCGGGCAGGTCTTGCCCGGATTGGATTTCGGATTATCCATAGAAGAAGAAGAAGAAGCAGAAGAAGAAGAAGAAGAAGAAGAAGAAGAAGTTTAATTAAGGTGAAAATAGGGGTGGGTGGGTTGAAGTTTGGGTTGGTGGTCTGTTATCCATACCGGGCGGGTCGCGCCCGGTATGGATAATCCGAATTGCGACCCACCCGAAACGAATTTTGAATTTTCCATACCCCGGTATGGATAATCCAAAATCCATACCGGGCAGGTCTTGCCCGGATTGGATTTCGGATTATCCATACCGGGCTCGACCCGCCCGGTATGGATTTTGGAATTATCCATGCCGGTCAGGTCACCCGCCCGGTATGGATAAAATATTTTAAATTTTTATTATAAGATATTTTTATCGATACCGGGCGGGTCACCCGCCCGGTATGGATAATTAGAAATCTAATCCGAGCGAGCCCCGCTCGGTATCGAATTTGGATTATTCATATCGGGCGCAACTCGCCCGGTATGGATAATCTATTTTTAATTTTTTTAATTAAAATAATTGTATCCATATCGGACCTTTAGTGCCCGGTATGGATATTCCGGCGTTGTTGGACTGTTTTCTTGTAGTGGCCGTTGGTTCTCTTTTCTAGTGAGAGGACTGATTAAGTTCTCAGACAGTAAGACTGTAACAGGGGTCATAGTTAAACGAGGCTGGGGTACACTTGAAAAGTTGTGTATTTGCTCAAATGACAATCATATTGCGTCCCAAACAAGGGCTATCTCTATAGACCAGCAAAATATATATGCAAAAAATGCAAGAGTTTGTTCTCGAGTAAAATTTTTATAGTGGAATATGTAAATATCTTCTGATAATTTATACAATGGTCACAAATTAATTACCATCTAATTTAGAGTAAGTTTTGAATAAATTTGTTTGATTAAATAGTATCACGAGAAAGGAAAGTGTACTCCTGATGGCTGATGGCAAGGTGTGAAAAGAATCACTTTTTTGATGAATTATTAATACAGTACTGCAGAATGCAGTGTCATTTGTCTGGGCATGTGCAGAATCGTTTAAGCTAATTAGCTCCACTAACCAATTACGGGAAAACGCGTTTTTATGATCTATATATATAGATTACATATGTCAAAGTTAAAATAATAACCACGAAGAAAGGTCAGATTAACTCATTAACAGTAAACAGATTCTGGTTTTCCGGAGGATGGCAGATGCTTTAATTAAGTTCAAAACTTATCGGTTGACTGCAATAGTTAGATCTAGAACAGCTTCTTGTGCTTTGATAAAATATTTTAAGCGTAGAAGGAAGGGAATCATATTATTCATTTTCAACTGAAGACGTTTTAATTTAGACGATTACGAAAATATTTATAATGAGGAAAACCCAGAAAACTTAACAAAGGTGGCGGGTTCTCCTATAATTTCACTAATGATTTATGTTGATCAATTGAGTTTGTTTGTCCCATAGTTATATGGATTAATTCACTAAGCATAGTTGACTTGTAAATTAATACGACGAATTATCCTAATTTCAATTTTGCTAACTAAGACTGAGTTGGATTGTATCCATAAGAAACTGTGCGAAACTCTTTTAAGGTCTTTGTATCGGGTTTTGTGATATCTCCGCCGAATCAAGATTGAATTCACATTTGCATGTAGAAGCAATTCACGTGTCATGCTCAGAATCGAGATTTTAAGGACAATATTGATACTTTATAATCTCTCTTAATGATTTTCAATCTCTCTTCTTTGCACATTGTTGCATTGTTTTTTTATTGTTCTGACTCTTACGTTTTTCTTTAATGTTGGTCTTATTTTAGCGTATCAACTTTGCATTTAGTGGGCTTCCTTGGTGGTTAATTTGTTTCTTTGTAAAGAAAAAAAAAAAAAAAGGACATAAAACATCTTCTCGTGACGATTCCCATTCAATCTTGTTAATTCAATAAAGCTGCTGCCTGTTGACTTTAGATTATGCAGAATATTTTAGCTTGTTTGTTTTATCTCAGTTTTGCTTTATATCTCTCTTAATATTGGGGAAATCATATCGCAACAACCAATTATACACATATAATTTAATGTTGACATATAGTTAATCTGAAATGGAATTAATTTTTAATGAAGATAAAGATAAAATGGAACCAAACATAGTCCTTGAGGTATTTGTTGGTGATAATAATTTACTTACAATTAAAAAAAGATTAATGAACTAATTTTAAAATTAATTCATTTTTTCAGTAGCATTTACTGGAGTTTTTATTATTTTTTTTATAAGACTACAAGCCCCTTAATTATATCATTCATATTTTCCACCGAACTAATCAATAAGTGCTAAATCTCACCTAATTCCCTCTCATTATAGGTACCATTACTCGTGCCTTGAAACCGTGTCCGTCTGTAATCATGAAAGGTTATTAGAAATGTTATTTCAAAACAAGAAGCCAACCAAATTAGCACAAAAACAATCGATGACAGTTTTGCACACAACAAAATCATGGCAATATATAAACCATAATGCGCAGATTCACTAATTAACTATTTTTAATGTGTGGCACGAGTTGTGCTGTGAAAACCTCATCAGTGCTAATATTGGCCTCTAGTCTACACATGGTACGCACTCATAAATACAATGTCGTAAGCACTAAGTGCGTTTTTCTCACCTAAGTCACCTTCCTCCACTCCACTCTGTTATCTTTTTTCTGTATTCAACAACTTCTTTTCTTGCAAAAAGGATGCAAGTTTAATTCTGACTCGTGGAGACGTGAGCTTGGCTCAAAACCTCCCAATACATGTGACTTTAAAGCATCAAAATCAAGTTTAAATCTCACTCACCTGCCACGAGTCGACCATTTATGGTTATTATATATATTAACACAACCTTGAAAATTATTGTTATCTCCCGAATAAAATAAAATAACCTGTCGCATTGATATGTTTCAACTCGGACAAAACGCGATGAGAGAGTGAAACATATACTGCCCACCATAAGCTTCCACGACGATACAACAAAAATTATTTAAAAACTACTATCACAAAAGATTGACTTCAAAGCATGCGTCCAGCTGTGTCATGGATCAACGTAACGCCACTATTAAACACTTGTACCCTACACAAGTATAAATTGATATGGGCGTACCCATGATTGTAATGTACAAGCCACGTCTTCTAAATTCACTGACAAAACAAAGCATTGATAATAACCATCATCAACCTTTTGCTCAACCATGGCTATGCTACTATTTGATCAAATGAACACAATTCGACATATTTTCCGATCAAAATGCATTTTCCTACTAGTTTTACTTGTGAGTTGCACACCTCCAGAAGATCCCGTCAAATGCTCATCAAACAATTCAAGCTGCACGATCACCAACTCTTATGGCATGTTCCCGGATCGAAGCGTGTGTAAAGCAGGCGACGCTGTGTACCCCACCACAGAACAAGAACTCATTTCAATGGTGTCAGCGGCGACCAAGGCCAAGAGAAAAATGAAAGTGGCAACACGTTTCTCTCACAGTATTCCCAAGCTAGTTTGTCCAGACGGCGAAGATGGGCTGCTTATAAGCACAAAACATCTCAACCATGTGTTGAAAATCGATACTCAAGCGATGACAATGACAGTGGAGAGTGGTGTGACGTTGAGGGAGATCATAGACGAGGCTGCCAAGGCTGGCTTGGCCTTGCCATACGCACCATATTGGTGGGGCCTGACCATTGGTGGACTGATTGGCACGGGTGCGCATGGGAGCACATTGTGGGGTAATGGAAGCTCGGTTCATGATTATGTTTCTGATTTAAAAATAGTGAGCCCAGGAGGACCTGAAGATGGTTATGCTAAGGTGAGGGTGCTCAATGAGAATGATCATCAAGATCTTGATGCAGCCAAAGTTTCACTTGGCGTGCTTGGAGTGATTTCTCAGGTATGTTTTTATGTCCTTGTTTTATTTTGCAATGAGTTTTGGCTTCCTCTGAATGGTGTTTTCCTGTGGTGGTTAAGCTTGGGCTTCACTTGATAGCTACTGAAACCAACCTCTAAGTAAAACTTAATAATTAAGTGATTGGAGAGAAGTTTTGGGATATCAACGTTCCACTTCTTTTTTCTTAATAATGTTAGTTGGCTTAAAAAAAAAAATATTACTTCAAAAAAAAAATATTAGTTGGTTTCATAACCCAATGTAAGAATTTTCATTAATTGTAACCCGACCACTTTCAATTACTATAAAAAGCCAAAAGTGTCGTACTAGCTCAATATAAATTTTGATGAATACACATATTAATGGTAAGAGAAACTGTTGCAAACCGACCTCTTTCAATTACTCATAAAAAGCCAAAAAGTGGGGTACTAGCTCAATATAAATTTTGATGTGTACACGTATTAATGGTAACAGAAAATAAAAGAAAACAACAGATCAATATATATATATTGTAGAAATCCGCGAAATCTGCTTAAATTTCAATGTATTGGAATTAGTACTTTCTCACATAATAGTACTATGAATTTATCAATTTAAAGATTAAAAAAACATAAAAATCACTGCTTTGGCCGCGCAGTTTCTCGCATGATCACGCTGCGAGACAAATCTACCCAATGAACCGCCACTTCTTATGTTCAAGTAAAAATAAAAAAACTTACTGACATGTGAATTAACTTTCCTCAGTGGGGCTGCGATGACATCTAAAAAACTTTATAAAAAAGCAGAAGAAAAACCGGATCGCCTAAAGAAAAAAAAAAAAAACAGTGAGAAAGAGACTGAAAATGAAATGTTGGTTTTGCATATGTAGGTAACTTTGAAGTTGCAGCCTCTCTTCAAGAGATCAATTACGTATGTGACCTCAAATGATTCGGACTTGGGAGATCAAGCGGCTACTTTTGGCTATCAACATGAGTTCGCTGACATTGTTTGGTACCCGAGTCAACGTAAGGCAGTCTACCGAATTGATGATCGCATTCCCTCAAACACATCTGGCAATGGTCTGTATGATTACATCCCATTCCGCGCCACACCGACACTGACTTTGTCACTCGTCAGAACTACAGGTTTCCACTCAACACTGACAACAAACTTTTAGTCTTATTAGTCTATATATATTTATATGTGCTTTATTATTCTCGAATTCTTTGTTAAAACAATTCGTTACCATGTTCGTATTTCATGGATATTGTTATATTAAATTAGAGGAGAATCAAGAATCTACAAGCGATGCTGGTGGGAAATGTTTGGGTGCAAAGCTTGTTACGTCAACACTCAAGAACTCTGCATTTGGTTTGACAAATAATGGTATAGTTACATATTTTTAAAAAAGGAATATTATAACATATTTTTAATTCCAATACTTGCTAACATTTGTGATCTCTCTAGTAGGTGTTATCTTTACCGGCTATCCCGTAATCGGATTTCACAACCGTCTGCAATCGTCGGGGACCTGTCTCGATAGTATAAAGGACTCGATGTTCACAGCGTGCCCTTGGGACCCAAGAATCAAGGGCGAGTTTTTTCACCAAACTACATTCAGTGTTAAGTTATCGGTACTTAAAGGATTCATTCAAGACGTGCAAAAGCTAGTTTCATTGGATCCTAAAGCGTTGTGTGGCTTAGAACTCTACAATGGCATCCTCATGCGTTACGTTAAAGCCTCCAGCGCTTACTTGGGCAAACAAGAGGACTCGTTAGACTTCGATATCACATACTATCGTAGCAAGGACCCAATGACTCCTAGGCTATATCAAGATGTGCTCGAAGAAATAGAGCAACTCGCGGTGTTCAAGTATGGCGCGTTGCCACACTGGGGCAAGAATCGGAACATAGTGTTTGATGGGGTGATCAAGAAATACAAAATGCTAGAAAATTCTTCAAGGTAAAGGAGACTTATGATCCATTAGGGCTCTTCTCGAGTGAGTGGACAGACCAAGTTCTTGCAATGAAGGGTGGGGTGACCATAGACAAAGAAGGTTGTGCACTTGAAGGCTTGTGTATATGCTCACAAGACAGTCATTGTGCCCCCAAACAAGGCTATTTATGTAAACCAGGTAAAGTTTATAGCGATGCTAGAGTTTGTACTTTAGTACGTTCTTAGAAACATATGTCATTGCAGTAGGACGCCCCTATTTGAGACATATGGTTGCTATTTGGTAATGCAGTCAATTATATTGTTATTTTAATTAGAACTGTCTTTCAATAAAATTAGAACTAAATGTTATATTTAGACCATTATAGTCTTACTTTCTTAATTCATTATAATTACATTAAATTGTGTAGGTTTGAAAGGCAAATCATTATTCCAATATAATTACCTTGTCGTTTGAACTCAATGTAAATAAAAGTTAATCACCTATATTGCTGTTGGTTTATTTAATGCTCTTCCTAGTGAAGAATATTTTAACCACTTGTTTCAGTATTAATTAATCTTACATGTAATGATATAATCAACATTATTTTGTGAAACGAAAGAAAAACAAGTTCTGTTGATTGTTAAAACAGCATCCGTAAGTGTGTTGAAGAATGGCTTCCCAGTTAATCAATGGCCGCGGTCAATCTTATGATTAACACGGCTAGTTAAAACTTGGCTCTTGAGGCCCAAAACTGTTAGACCGTACATAACATTGTCTAGGACCCAAGAAGGGATATAATTTTGAGTGGCTATACTTTCACCCCTAAAAAATTATATATACACCCGAAATTAACATTTTTTTAAGTATATAATATTTACCCTTGAATAAAATTACTAAAAGGGTAAGTATTTTATAAGTATACCCACAAATTATTAATTAAAATATCATTTATATTTTAAACCCTTTTTACTTTTTTAATCCCTAATTTTTCTCTTTATTACTCATTCAAATCTCTAACTTTTCTCCATAAAAAATTAAAAAATCTCCTATCATTTATATAATCCTAATTAATCATCCAAAATATTGCTAATATTTCGTCATCACATTAGCATTTTTCATTTTCTTATCAAATTTTCTCACAAACCAAACAACAATGTCACCGCTTTCTTCTAATCTCTTCATCATATCAGCAAACAAACAAAATGGTGTGCTTTAAATTATTCAAAATCTACTGATCTAAATCAATATTTATAATTCATTATAAAAGAAAACAGTGCTACTTAGAGTTCTTTAAAATCAGTTGGTACGTAATTATTCATGTAAGTTTTATGATATAAATAAAAAATTAGGATTTGAGAGAGTAAAAAATGTTTATGACTTTAATCATAAAAATTAAAAATTGTTCATCATCAAACCTTATCTTTAATCATTAATGCAAGTCTCCAATCATTTATGTAATCCTAATTTAATTAAAAATTAAATGGTAATTATTTATGTAAGTCTTATGATATAAATGAAAAATTAGGGTTTGAAAAAATAAAATAATAAATATATATTATTTTATACACAAATCTCTCATTAACCAAAAAAAAAAAAAAAAATTAATGGGTTGAATGAATTTGTATTAAATTATTTGCTTAGTATAAGTTTTGTTCATATATAATGAAAGTGTTGAAAAAATTTAAATGGTAAGATATATAAAAATTACCTAACAAGTGATAATAAAATAATTTCTTTTAACATATATTATAGTTTATTTGTGGTTGACTTAAGGGGTGTATTTACAAAAATATATATAATACAATTAAAAGAAAATGGTAGTCTTAATATTAAGTGAGGTTTAAAAAAAAATTAGAAAAATTTTAAATTTTTTAAAGGGCGTACAAACAAAAGGGATGTACATACCAATTTTAAAGGGTGGAAATATTGCCACTTTATAATTTTTTAATACCGCTTGGTTTGTGATATTTCCACACCTCTAAAACTATTTATACACCCCTTTAGTATGGTCACCTGATTTCATTAAGTGAGCTATAATTATAAAAATAAATTACATTAACATCTTCAAGTTTAGGTGTAATTGTAGTTAGATGAAAATTTTTATTGTAATTATACAAACTCCCTTATCATAAGTTGACTTCCGTAATCTCAAATCGTTGATTACTACTTCAACGTATTACAATACACTTATTATGGATAAAAATGTCTTTTGTAGTAAAAAAAAAAAGTAATTAATCAATTAATAATAAAAATATTTTTTTTCATACATAAATAAAAATATTTTTTTTTCATACATAAAAAAAAATCAATAAATTATTTTTTTTTTGAAAAACGAAAAAATAAAAAAAGAAAAAACATATCCACTGTCGATGGATTAAATCTACTCCTCCGATAGGGCATATTTGCATTGGATATCTAGTTCATACCAAATCTCCAATGGAGTTCTAATATATATATATATATATATATATATATTATTCAATAGAAAATAAAATTCACACCTCAATAAATCCCAACAATAAAATTTTGTTTATTCTGTATATGATTTTTTAAAAATAATTTATTAAAAAATTGTTTTTTTTTGAGAGATTAAAAAATTACTTTATATAATTAATTATTTAAATTAATTATAAATTTATGTGTGACTTGACTATTTATGATTAGATAAGTAATTTTAATATATTAAAAGACTATTTTACATTGAAGTGTTAATATTTTTATCAAGTTTCTATTAGATAAGAGTATTGCAGTCATTTTATGTGAAATGATGGTTAACAATTTGAGTTTGCTATAATCAATTGATAGTAGGAAATATTTGTGTAATAATAATCAAATTCCTATCTAGCTGTAGTTATACTTAAACTTGAAGGTGTTTATATAATTTGTTCTTATAATTATGACTCATTTAATGAAATGGGGCAAACATATTAAATGATGTATAAACAGTTGTAAAGGGACGGAAATACCATGTATACAAAAGATAACTTTTTAACCCAATCAAGTGTACAATTGGTATAGCTTATCTATTAATCAAAAATATTTTTTTAATGCCAAAAGCTCTACTTGATTTTTTTCACATCGTTTCGCTAACATCTTAGTAGAGCTTTTGAGAAATTAAAAATGCTGAAATGTCTACTTGGATAAACTCAAAATTTGAGTTTTTCCAAGTATATCTTTTTGAGTTTTTTTTTTTTTATTAAAGATTAAAATGTCTAATCTATTCTTATTTTATTTTATTAAATCTTTGTACCTTTACAATCCTATTACACTTTATTTACAAATAGAAACACATAGCCTCTACTTTCATTTATGTTTTGTTTCATAAAAACAAGTGAAAACCTCTCTTTAACCAGTAAAATTTCGATAGTTTTTGTGTGTGTGTGTGTGTTTTTTTTTGTTTGTTTGTTTTTTTTTTTGTTTTAGGCAAATTGCACAAACCTCCCCTGAGATTTGATGAAATTACACAAATATTACTATATTTGGGTAATTCACACGGACACTACTTGAGGTTTTAAAAACTCTGCACAAATCTCCTCTGTCATTAGTCCACCATTAGTCAACCATGACTAAATCAAAATTTTGAAGGGTAAAATGGTCAATTCACAACTAATAAATATTTTAATTAAACATAATATTTTTAATAAATTAATTAAAAAAAAAACCACCATCTTCTTCTACCTCTATCATCATCATCCCCCTCATCTCCATCTTCTACATTTATGAAAAATCATCAAATCATTCATCATCATCAAACATCCAAATTAAACAAAAATATATCAAATAATAAAAATTAAAAATATTAAACAAAAATAATAAAAAAAAAAATTTGGTCTCCATCGCTGGAGATTACTCCAGGTTCCAAGGATGGAGATTCCATCTTCATCACTGGAGACGTCGGTCGGTCTCCATGAGAGACCATATCTGGTCTCTCGTGGAGACCAGTTTTTTTTTTTTTTTTTTTAATTTATTTGTTTTATTTTCAAATTAAATTAAAAAAATGTATAATATATTAATTTTAAATTTATTGAAGGGTATTTTAGTCCTTTTATACTTTTAACCATTGGCTAGGAGAATTTAACCGTTGTTGACTGACGGTAGGGGAGGTTCATGTAGAGTTTTTGAAACCTCGGGCAGTGCCCATACGAGTTACCCAAATATCATCATATTTGTGTAATTTCATCAAACCTCAGGGGAGGTTTGTGCAATTTGCCCTTTTGTTTTCAATAGGTTTTGACTGATATATATATACTACAATTTTTTTATCTTATGCTGATGCATAAATAGATATTGTGAATATATCTTTCTAGTTTTTGGTTTTGTTTGTCATGAATATTATACATCATACTTGTTTCCTTTAGACACTGCATATATATATATACATATATATTTTAGTTTTCTTTATAAATTGTTCTTTAACGTACTAGTCATCATAAAACTTATAGGAATCATAGGTCAATGTGGTTAAGGATTGTTATCAAAATAAAAATTACCAATATAGTACAGAGAGTACTGAAAGATATTTTGAGATTTGTTTAAAGAATCATTCATTAGAAATTGGAAAATAACTCCATTAAAGTATAGACGTGAGGCTTGAATCCTGTTTTATTGGTGGAAAAAACTGCAAAAACTGATCTTGACCATGCTGCAAGAGGACAAATGGACAATAAGATATACTACTCATTTCTATCATATTTTTTTGGGTAAATTAACAATTTAAAGGTGTTTTAAAAATAATTTAATTAAGTAGTATATAATTTAAAAGGAGTTTTTTAATTGACAACCAAACAGCTAGCAATTTTATTCTAAAAGATCTATTTTCAAAACATCAACTTCTAAAAGATTTAATTACAAAAGTTTTACCAAATGAAGCTTAAAACCATCTCATGTTAAACGCGTTGCTTTCGTTAAATTTTTGTGCTAAATGCCTTCTGCAATTGTTTGTTTTTTTTTTTTTTTTACAAGTTTTGTGAGATTGATATTCCTACTTTCTCTTCTTTCGAAAGTAACTGATACTTTTTCATAAAAAAAAAAAGAAAAAAAAAAGAAAGGGAAAGTAACCGATTCTTCTATTTCAACACTATTTTTATTATTATTATAACTAACTTCGAAATAAGTGTTATTATTATTATTATTATTTATAGAAGAATGGGGCAACACATCCAAAACTAACTTTTACACATTCTCGAAAAACTAACGTCTATAGCATTTGCGAACAAAACATGAACAATGACAATTGGGGGAGACTGAAAAACATGAAGCCTTAAATGAAGATTGATTGCAAAATTTGTCAGTGCATCTGCACATTGATTTTTTTCCTGATAAACATGTTGAACTTGAATTTTCCAATTTTGCCCCAACAGACATCGAATATCTCTCACCAAGCCAAGATTTGGATTCATATAATCCGCACATTCTGTAATAAAATTGACCACACACAGATTATTCACCTCTAAAATAGCTTTTCTTATATTTATATTCCAAGCTAAAGATAAAATTTGCCAAACCCCCCAAAGCTCTGCAGCCACTGGTGTGCAAATCTCATTATTCATTAAACCAAGACACCCAAGCCCCTGTAACATCCCGAATTACCCCTCTTGCATAAGCCATTGAATTAGAAAACTTGACCGCTCCATCAGCATTAAGCTTGAAAACACCTTGAGGAGGAGGAGACCACCCTATCAACAACTCCTGCTTTTGATCACCTTTGCCCTTAAGCTCCATATCCAGTCTCTGAGCATTAACAATATCATTTCCACATGCCAAAATAATAAAAACCGGATTATATCTCTGAAGAGGATTAGGGTCAAAAAGGTCTTGATTCCTCCATTGCCATAGATACCAACAATTAACAACAAAGGCTGTTGGCGAACGAACTTGGTGATACTCCCTTATGCCCAAATTAGCTGTTAAATTTATCCGAAACGATTCTATAGTAGAGCCCAAGAAAAAAATGCCATTTAGAGGATGGAACCAGTGGCTTCTATACCTTTCTTGCCTCTCCACAAACATGAAAAATATGATCTAGATCTTCCGAATCTGTGAAACATCGAGTATAAACATCATCCACCATCATGCCTCTTTTTTTCCTCTCCACATTGGTGAGTAATCTCTCATGATAAGTTAACCACCAAATTATTTGAATTCTTTCTAGACCTTGCCAATGCCATACCAACTTCCAAATATCCTCCAAGACCAACCCCTGAGATCCAGAAATAGAATTATAAGTAGATGATACCGTAAACTGACCCGATTTAGATCCACCCCAATACATTACATCCTCTCCTCCATCACTGCATGGTGGTTTAATAGAAGTTAATCTCAGCAGGATACCATGAGGAAGGTAGTCTTGAAGATCATCCCACTTCCAAGCTCCGCTATCACTCACGTAGTCACACACATCTATTTGAGGCATCCTGCCATAGAGGACTATCGGTAACGTCTAAGAGAGGCTTCTCCAACCCCAACCAATCATCCTGCCAGAATCTCACCTTACTACCATTCCCAATGACCCAACAACACCTCTTCAACACATCCTGCCAAACCTGTTTCACCCTTCTCCATGTGGATGAAAATTGTTTTTTTACCTTTAATGTTAGGGTCTCTATCCTCTTCATTCATATACTTACTTCACATCACCTGAGCCCAAAAATCTTTTCTATCTGACATTAAGTTCCACGCTAATTTTATAAAAAAACCCAATTCATAAATTTTGCCTTACGAACTCCTAAGCCACCAAAGCATTTATTACAAGAAACGAATTTCCAAATCACCAAATACACTTCTTTTTTTTTTTTTTTTTACCAACATGAGAACCCCAAAGAAAATCCCTTCTAATAGCATCAATACAGTAACAAGTACTCATCGGGACCAACGCAGTCAGCATTACATAATACGGAATCGAACTCAGAACCGTCTGGGACAAGGTTAACTGGCCTACTAAAGATAACTTGAGTCCTTTGCAGCCCTCCTCTCATTGTTTCATCTTCTCCAACACAAAATTGTACGTATCCTTTCTAACCTTTCCATGTATAAGCGACACCCCTAAGTACATACCTAACTTATGAGTCAAAGGAATCTTCACAATACTACTAAGGTTCATGACCACTTCTTTAGACATGTTAGTCGAGCAAAACACCCTTGATTTCGAACGGTTCACTTTGTGACTCAAACTCTAACAAAACATCTCCAATGTCTCGTCAACCCTTCTCATTTATTTTTTTGTCGCTTTTCCAAATAAGACTAAATCATCTGCAAAAAAAAAAAAAAAAAAAAAAGGAAATCTTTGGGCCCTTTTTGCTTAACTTAATTGTCTCTCAATCTCCATTTTGCACCTGTCTATTTATGTGATAAGAGAGGTGTTCCATACACAAAACAAAGATATACGGGCTAAGCAGATCACCCTGTAGAGGGTGTAAACGATTCCAAAGCATTTCCATTCCAAACCACTTGCATTGTAGAAGACGTGATACATTTCATGACCACATTGACCAAACCACTCAGAAGACTAATAGCAAGCAGCGTATCCAAAATAAAATCTCATCTTAACTAGTCGTATGCTTTCTCTGAGTTAACTTTTATTGCCATGTAACCTTCACGTCATTTCTTAAGTGTCATAAAGTGAACTACTTTTTGAGTTATCACAATATTGTCCACTATATGTCTCCCCGGCACAAAGCTTGACTGAGACGGACGGACAATTTTGTCCATGATTTTCTTTAATCGGTTTGCAATGACTTTCGTAATCACCTTATAGGTAATATTACAAAGGCTAATAAGCTGCAACTGATGGAACTTCTGGTTTCTTAACGTTAGAAATTAGGACGATGAGAATTAAGCAAATCTCGCGATCCAATGACCCTTCTTTGAACACCGAGTTAACCATATCAAATAAGGACTTTCCAACAACATCCTAGTTTTTCTAAAAGAACATAGCATGAAGACCATCTGTACCTGGTGCTTTAAGTGGTGCCATATCAAACAAAGCCTTACGAACCTCCTCTAAAGTAACTCGTCTCGCGAGCATTTCAAAATGCTATAGATCTAATAGAGGAAAACCACCTCGTATAGGATAGTTGCACTGTTGATTGTTCTCTTCCAAATAAAGATTTTTACAAAATCGTCTCGTCGCTTTTCTTAGGGTAGTATCATCACCACACCAAACCCCCCTCTCTAACCTTGACATGTCAATATGATTCTGGCATAATTTTGCTCTCACTAAAGAATGATGGAACTTTGTGTTTCTATCTCCAAACCTCAACCAATTAATGCTAGCCCTCTGCTGCCACAATAACTCTTCCTCTGAAAGAATATGCTCATACTCCTCCCTAAGCTCTGCTTCTAGCTTGATAAGATTTCTCGTTTTTGTGCGTCTCAAACGCCTTTTGAATACCACTTAGTCTCAATAAAATCCTATTCTTTCGCCTACTGACTTACCATATACCAATTTATTCCATTCCTTTACCTTATCCTGGAACTCTCATATGGCTTCTGTAATTTTATTATACGGTCTCCATGTATTCTTAACAAATGGCTTCTAATCCTTGTGCAGCACCCAAAAGGCTAAAAACTGAAAAAGTTTGACATTCCTAACAGTAGCTTCAAAATTTGAATGAATTAATAATGGACAATGATCTGACTGAATACAGGGCAAATGGATTAGTTTAGATAATTGACAGAAATCGCGCCATTCATCATTACACACCACTCGATCTAACCATTCCTGCACCAACCCTTCCTCCAAGTAAATTTAGGACCCACAAATTTCATATCAATCATACCACATTCTTCCATCCATTGTTTAAACTTCTTGCATCCCCTACCTAACTTATAAGCACTATCATGCTTCTTAGAAGTCGACAAAATCGCATTAAAATCCCCCGCAACCAACCGTAGACCAACCATACCCTGTGCAATCTCATCCAATTGTTGCCACAACAACACTCTTCTATTCGAGTGAGGACTTCCATAAATTACCATAAAATAACATGATTTATGATTGTGAATAGGTTGAAATTGGCTATGATTGTGAAGAACCACCACTTCCAATTCCTTTCCCCGTAACACCCAAATCCTTCTTGAAAAGCCATTTGCTTCAATTCTATGGGACCTAGGAAATTGATTTTTTTTTTTATTTTTTATAATTCAGTTTGTTTTTTTATTCTTAATGTTAATTAATTTTTTTACTATATAATATTTTTATTATATTTATAATTAATGTAATATTTTTGTAAACATAGTTTCCTTCTATTTTATTTGTAATCTAGCATGTACATTGAGAGAATTTTTATTCAGTCTATATCTTACATAAATACAAGATAAGAGTATGACAGATTCAACCGTATCTTGCACTAAACACGTAAATTGTGATATCAATGTCATCCCAATAAACCATTCAATCAAATCCGATATAATCATATCACATTCAGTCTAGTAGGACATACCATTTGGCATTTGCGTTGTGCCCATGATCGGCTAAGAAGAGTGTATTCAATCTATGATTTATTATAGTTTGATGATTTTTTTTTTTAATAATAGATATTAAAAGAATATATGGACTATATAAATTTCATATAGATTATGTTAGGATCTTTTATGAAATCCAATAAAATCTTTGAGAATAAAAGAAGATTTGTGATGGATTTTTTTATTTGTAAATTTACTTTCAATTTGAATTTTATTACTTATATAAAATCTACAAAATCAATGAAATTTTTAATGTATCAAAATTTGGATTTGTTAAAAGTTTGAATGTAAAATCTACAAAATCAATGAATTTTTGAATGCGTTTAAATTTGGATTTGTTAAAAGTTTAATATAAAATATACAAAATCAATGAAATTTTGAATGTATCTAAATTTAGAGTTGTTAAAAGTATAAATTGAATATGTCTGAATTTCTATTTTCAATAAAATTCAAACAAATCTAAATTAACACTTACATTTATATGGATTTTGTAAATCTAGAGTTTAACAAATATGTAATAATAATAATGGTAATTGACCTGAGAATCTCAGATTATTTTTCACTGTCATTTCTATAAATATTCCGAAAATATCTAACCATAAGAAACATATTCAAGTTCCGAGCGAGAAAAGCATGCGAAAGTTTTAGTACACTCGAACCTCGATCAAACGCACCGAATTGGCAAATCAAACACCTAGAAAGGGTTCTTTTGGTCATTCCATAGTACAACTTACAACAACTCAAAATGACGTGGCTGTACATAATTGCCCAACGCCACAAAACCAAAATGTACGCCGTCCACAGAGAATCATACCACTTTCCCAATTAGGGTCCTCTAGAAAGAGAAAAACCCCTGTTTGAGGTTCCTCGGGTAAAAATCACCGCAAGACAACATTTTCGACACCACCACCACCGGAAACAGAGAAAGCAAAAACAAATAAGACCCTCCCAAAAGCGATTCTCTCTCACACAAACACACAAAAACAATCACTGGTATGCCAAATATCTCACTTGTTTTTCTTCTATTGTTTTATCAGCTATATTATTCCTGTTTTCTCTGTAAATCGTTTTCGGTGGCTCCTGCCCCCAAATTTGTATTAGCCTCCATTTTGTTGACCTAACTCCTATGCAGTTTTGTGGAGCTTGTTAGATTCGAATCTGTTACTGTTTAACATGCAATCCAACTCCTATAACTAAAAAATTTAGCTTTAGGTTTGCAATTAAATTAATTAATCACTGTTAGCACTCAGGGTTGTAGGTTCTGGTTTCTGATTTTGAATTTTTATTTTATTTCTTGGTTTGGGTCTTGTAAGTGTACTGTTTAGAGTGTGTCAGATTTTGGGAGGTGAAAGGAGTTCATGGTTATTAGGTTTATTGTATGTAATTTAGGTTAAATTTTGTGGGTTTGTGTGGAAGATGCACAATTTGGGTTTAATTAAAGTTGATTTGTATTTAAAGCTTACTGTTTTGTTTAGGTATGAATTTTATGAAGTAGTTAATACTATTTTATTCTGAAAATAGTGTATCATTACTATGGTTTCCGGAATTTTCGAGGAAAAGGTTTTTGATTTGTTACATTTTCCGTGTTTGCCCTTTAAAAATCGAGTGTGAAAGTTTACTAATTAAAATCGAATGAGGAAGTTTACTCATTGAAATCGAATGAGAAAGTTTACTCATCTGATTAAATTTTATTGGGTTGGGTCCAGTCGGGTTGGGGTGGGGTGAGGTGATATTTGTCGATTTGGTTTTTCTTGCAAATCGACATATTGGAAACTCAAATGAATTTAGGTTTGTGTTTCTCTTCCATTTTCTGCTGTTTCTTGGTAGTTAATGTGAGATACAGGAAGTGTTGGTCATTTCTGGAAGCGTATGTCAATGCACAGAACAAATATGATGAGCCTCTTTACCACTGCAGTCCTTTTGACCCTTTATTTTTTGGTTCCTTTTGTCGTCCGAAAGAGAAAAGATATATCACCACAAAATATTCTTGCTTAACTAGTACTTTTAGCTGATTGTTCCTCTTTGACATAAACAATGAGTATCCAATTTTGTGGTTGGATATCTGTCTTAATTGCATGACCCAAAACCAAAAAAAAAAAAAAAAGAAGGAAAAGAAAGAAAGCTCTATTCTTGTGCATTATGCACGATCTTGCGAGCTGCCTGCATTTTCCATAATTATCATGGAAACTTGAAGGTAATTTCGGTGCTCTTCAGGCACTGTTATTGGATGATAATACTTGGGGCGTGAAACAATCATGACGGAGAGCACAGAAGTTGAGGAGCGGGTTGATCTTGAAGAGGACAATTACATTGAAGAGATGGATGATGATGTTGAGGAGCAACTAGATGATGATGGAGAAGATGAAGGTGAGGATGGAAATGGTGAAGAAAATGATGAAGAGGAAGGATATGAGTACCCAAAGACTAGAGCTAGTGAAAAAGATGGTTCACTGGAAGGAAATATGAGCCACATTGACTCTGAACATGTGGAAGATGAAGAAAAGCCCGCTGCTTCCATCAGTGAAGATGAGAAGGAGAAGCATGCCCAACTTCTTGCTCTTCCTCCTCATGGTTCTGAAGTTTTCATTGGTGGACTTCCTAAGGATGCATTGGAAGAAGACTTGAGGGATCTATGTGAACCAATAGGCGAAGTTTTTGAGGTCAGAAGTTTTATCATTTGTGCTTGCGATAACTAATACATGTTATTGTCATATTTGTATGGGTTTTAACGTTAAATTGTTTTACAGGTAAGGGTAATGAAAGACAAGGACAGTGGAGAAAGCAAGGGTTTTGCTTTTGTAGCATTTAGATCAAAGGAGCTTGCACAAAAGGCCATTGAAGAGTTACATAGTAAAGAATTTAAGGTAATGTGTCATTTCAGAGCGTAGTCATTGGGAAAATTTGGAGATGTTTGTTTTCATCTTGTTCAGCATCTTCTATGTCTTCTTTAGCTCATCTAATTGTTTTTTTGTTCTTGATACATTTTGTCTTGCAGGGTAAAACATTAAGATGTTCACTGTCAGAAACCAAAAACAGGTTGTTTATTGGAAATATTCCAAAGATCTGGACAGAGGATGAATTCAGAAAAATCATTGAGAATGTTGGTCCTGGAGTTGAAAACATTGAGCTCATAAAGGTGATATTATGAAATAGTGGTTTTTATCTTTTTAAGCTGATGTTGTATCCACTTGCATTTCTAAGCATTGTTATCTTAATTACAGGATCCTCAAAATGCTTCTCGCAATCGTGGTTTTGCCTTTGTTTTGTATTACAATAGTGCCTGTGCTGATTATTCGAGGCAGAAAATGACAAGTGCAAATTTTAAGCTGGATGGCAATGCTCCAACTGTCACTTGGGCTGATCCGAAGAGTACACCTGATCATTCTGCTGCTGCTGCTCAGGTAAAGTTCAAAGTGAACAAAGTCCTTGAGTTTTTTGAAATTTCTCTTGGAGGGGTCGATAAATTTCAATGTTTTCTTCTGTCTTGTTCATATTTATATAGACTAGGCTGACTAGCATAATGTCTTGCATTGCATTGTATTTCTCTGTGAAAAGTGCCATAAGGCCTAGCAAATAGGTGCACTTTTCTTGATTAAAAAAGGTAATTTGTATCTCCTTTCTAATCCACCCCTTATTTATTCTTTTGCTAAGATTTATCTTTAAACTGAAATAAGGGAACATCTTGGGCTATGCCATTATCTTTAAAATGTAATGTCTAAAGTAAGGGGATGGGGCAAACCCCACAATTGACATATGCTGGCTATTGTGCAATAAAATGGCTACCACTTTACTGTTCCAGGCATCCCATGTACAGACCAAAAGCAATCTTATCTATAGTCTAGACCTTGCTTGAATAACTGAACATGTTATGTATATTTGGTTTCAATAGTCCATTGCTAGAGATGGAGTAAAGCGCCTGTTTAAGTATTTATTATCCATGGTCTGCTGCATCTGTCAAAGTAAGGTTGGCAGCTTTCTTTGTGGGTGGTATCTTCCAATTTGTGATTAGTCTGGAATCTTGACATCCAGTGTTATTAGAGAAGGCCACTGGTCCATCAATTTTTATGACATGCTTAGGACTTCTCAGAGTAATGGCAAGCGCAGAAGAAAAATATAAAGTTAATGATTACTGGTTAATCCTTTGCTCGAAGAAGTATTTCTCATCTGTCTCTGGAAGTTGTTTTGACCATATTTTGTTTTACCATATGTTCCTTTATACTAATAAATTGTAGATGTTTGACTTATGGTATGTACATGTTTTGAGAGTCCCAGGTAAAGGCTCTTTATGTGAAAAATATACCTGAAAACACTTCTACTGAGCAAATAAAGGAAGTATTTCAGCGTCATGGGGAAGTGACAAAAGTGGTTATGCCTCCTGGCAAATCTGGCAAACGGGATTTTGGGTTCATCCATTATGCTGAAAGGGCAAGTGCGTTAAAAGCTGTCAAAGATACAGAGAAATATGAAATTGATGGTAAATTTCTCACACATTTTACTCTCTATATTTAGGAGACTCCTACAACATAAGCTGACTAATTGTTGGTTAAAATAATTGTTAAAAAATAGAACAGGATCCATGTATTTGCTGCTGTACATTTGTTCAGCTATTCCAGGTGTCAGTAGGGATCTTTCAATGTAGCATGTGGTTTCTTCCACTTTATATTGGTATTGTGAAGAAGTGGTTGTAAAATGTAAAAACAAAACCTGGTGATCATTGAAGCGTTCATTTCTTGCATTTTCCGTGATTTCTAAAATAGTGTGTTCATTGAACTTCAACTGCAGGCCAGGTGTTGGAAGTTGTCCTTGCAAAGCCTCAGACTGATAAGAAACCTGAAGGGGCTTATACCTACCCTGCTGGGGTTCATCCAAACCATCTACCACATGCTGGCTATAGTGGCTTTGCCGGGACTCCCTATGGCTCTGTAGGATCTGGATTTGGTGTTGGGGCTGGTTTCCAGCAGGTTCGCAACTTTGTTTTTTTAATGTTTTTATTTGATCTATTGGAGTTTTTTAATTGATCTAATTTACCTCATGGATTTGTACATATGAACAGCCCATGATATATGGCAGAGGGCCAATGCCAGCAGGAATGCATATGGTGCCAATGGTCTTACCAGATGGCCGGATTGGCTACGTTCTGTGAGTTGCCCTCTTATTTTATTTTTTTGAGAAGTGATGTATGCATTTAGAGTTGAAACACGAAAAGATTTCAACGTTCGCTTATGCTATTTGGGGAATTATGCAGTCAGCAGCCTGGAGTACAGATGCCACCTCCTCGACCTCGGAGAGTTGATAGGAGCACAGGACGAGGTGGAAGTAGTGGTGATGATGGCGGCCGTGGCAGAAGATACCGACCCTATTAGTAGGAGAATGTAGAAACATGTAGTAGTTGTCCGAAAAATGGGAGGTCATTGTAGTCGGATGATTGATTACAAAACACAGAATAACAAAAAACATCCCCTATACTCACCCCTCATTTTCTTCCAACTTCCTCGTCTTAGCCCACCCTTAACAAAAAAGAGGAAAAAGGAAGTTAAGAGACGAGAAAGTAAGTGCTTATTACCTAAATTTGTTAGGAGATGTTTGACAGTTGTTAATTATTTCATATTTTGATTTTGTTTATGTTATTGTTTTATCGGCACGGGGCAGGAACAGGAAACAAAACCTAGCTTGTGTTTGAGTTGTACAACTTTAATTTATCGTGCTAGTGCATCTGTGGCGCTGTGCGTATCGATTTTGTTATTGTAGGGGTTTTTTTCTTTATTAATTTTTAATTTTTTATTTGACTATTTTACTGGTTGGATAACTTTATTCAGATTAACTTTAATAACTATTTTACAATTAATTCAATGGATGTAAATGATGAGTAAGGTTATTCAATCAGTAAGATAGTTTTTTATTTATTTATTTTTTCTATTTTAAATCTATGGATACGCTGATTGTCCAATGTGAAGTTAGTAAGGATGAAGCCGTTTACTGCCCAGAAACACCCCGGTCTATCTGTTAAGTATTGGTAAGAACCATATGGGTGGAGAATAGGAGGAACTGTGATGTTAAGCTTTTCTCTAATATTAGATACCCCAACTTATGAGGTATGAGGAACTATTAATCAAAATTATTTTGGCACGAGATGAAGTAATTAGTCAAAAATGACATGAAAATTCTAGAGATGCCACTGCAAGCGTTTCATTTGTCACGAAACTGCTGTACTCCGGGATGTACACCAATTTCAAGCACGAAAATGAGTGGGAGGGACAGCAGATTATGAGATAAAAGGGGTATAAGATGCTTTGCACATAGGAGATTCTAAAAACTAGAAGATAAAATAACAAATATTAAAGAATTTGAGAATTGTTTTTGCAGTCTGAACTGTACCTGGAAACGGCAAGGTCAAAGGGTAAGAGCCAAAAAGATTAAAGAATTTCCTGTTCAAATTCCAAGTGAAAAAATGAGTCGACTAGCACTCTAGGAATTTGCTATACGCCTGATCATCATCCATGTTCTTTGTTCCGCACGTTTGCTGCTAGTGCACCATCAATATTTTAAATGCGATTGTACCCACAAATGGGCTTGCATGTTTCCAGGGATGCTTGAGTTGAGATTGGGGGCTCTCCTAATCAAATGTTTATTGTTGTTTGCGTTCTACATAAACGTCCTAGTGTTCTTTAAAGCCAAGTATTAAATTCATTTCTTCCTCACCGTAGTTTTTCGCTCTATCAGCCTTCTAAAAAACAAATGAACCACAATTTAAGCAATCTTAAAGAAATATTATTCTACACACGTCAAGTGTAACCAATATCAACTAAATTGACATCACACCCGCCAGAATTATACCCATGAAACTTGTGAACTTCGTTTAACATCACAACCTCTTGCGGTCAAAATTATGTGTAAAGCAACAGGATCCAAAAGGAGCAAGACATCAGTTGATTAGTGGATACCACAAACTAATCATATAAAGCAAACACAAATCAAGATTGTTAAGACATATACAAAAGAGTAAACGTAATTACAAAAGAATTAAATAAAACCGAAGCCAGTAGCATATAAATGCAAGACGTGAAATGTAAACAAACAAATCAATTGATATTCGACAGCTCCTTTAGATGCCTTTCCAACTCATCCAACTTAACACCCCACTCGCTCTTTACAGACAGTGGTTTCACGTTGCAATAATCCATGTCATCATTATTGTCATCCTCATCATCATGTTCTTCTCTGCGGCCGTCCGCAGAAGATAATTCCCTTCTCTTCCTGCTCTTCCTTTTCTTCTTAAAAGCCACTCTCTGTAAAGCCCAGAGCACGTCTGACCCACTTAGCTGGTTTAGGTCTCCCTGTTTCTGTTTATGTCGTTTTGGGACTGGATTGCTGGAGGACCCGAGATTGGTGAGGATGTTGTGACCTAAACCGCCGATGTCTGCGCCGTAATCGTTGTCGTTTTGAGGTGGAAGAGAACGCGAGAGACTGCGGGGTACAACGCCTTGAGAAGGGGCTCTGTTGGGTCTGCAGAAGAAAGGTGTGGATGGGATTGGGGACGCAGCCCACATGGTGTTTTCTTGGATTTGGTTTCGTTTCAATTGCGTTTCAGCTTTTAACTTGTCACTTTTTGTCTTGCTATTTCCATCATAAAATTAGATTACTCAAAAAAAAAAGAAAGTGTATTATTTATTTATTTATTTATTTTTATTATTATTTTTTTTTGAAAGCTATTTATTTATTTTTTTTGAAACCAAAGTATCCACGTTGTTTTTTTTTTTGAAAGAGAGTATCCATGTTTCTATCTCTCTAAAATTATGTGTACAATTTTTTTTAATATATCTCATCGAATATTTTAAAATATATATGTGGCTTCCATGAAAAGGAACGGCTTTGATATTTATTCATAAGTATACAGTAAAGTCAAATTTAAAAAATAATTTCATATTAAATGGATTATAATTATAGATTATAATTTTTTAAAATAATTTTTCAATAGGATGAATTTCAAAAACTTTTAGCCAAAAGCAATTTTGTAAGAAAATAGACTGAATGATTTTATTCAAACCCTTTATCCGTTGGTGTAAAATTATAATCTATTCTATTTTTCTCTAACAATTATAATTAATTTTTTAAAAAAGAATATGAATCAAACCTATCAGAAGGATATATTTGGTTAATCTCATTGCATCATAAGTTTATTCAACTTGATTTTGAAAGAATTTTTTATCATCTCACAAATGAATTAATAAATTAGTAGTTCTTATTAAAACAACCTTTATCATTCCAACCATATTGTACCATTAAATATTAAAAAAGAAAAACTATACTGTATTATTTATTTCAATATATCAAGAAATTCAATTTCTAGATTCTTAAATTGACCATGATTTGCATGTCCATCATGAAAATATGGTAAACCGAACGACAAAAGGATAAAAAAATGAAACCAAACGGATATGCGTCGGCTCGATGCTGTTTGCTCTCGTACTTCCTTCTCACCGTAAACATGTTTTGAGTGGGCGTGAGTAGGGGGTCCGCCTTCAAAAGTTCAAACAACTAGTTTAGTCCTGTCCCTCGCCACCTACAATCGTACTGCCGTAATTTCAATTTCGGTACAACTAGTATCTCATATCTGCCATCACATGTCACAAATCTTTCTTGCATTAAATTGAAATGTCAACCTTACAGATTCTCTTAGTTGGCTTCACACTTCACATCGTGCTTTTATTCACAATTAATAAGTTGTTTCTAAACTACTAACCATCACAATGATCATCACAACTCAAATCATTCACAATATATCCATCTAAAAATTATTACTTTATTATACACGTAACTATAATTATCACATTTGAGAACTAAAATGGTAGAAATAAAAATGCTTCAATGATAATATACATATAATTTTGAGTATTTTGATATAATTTCATGCTTTTTACTTTCATTAAGTCTACCAAATGGGTGGGTTTGTTTTTTCTTTTTCTTTTTTCACTTTCTTTTAACATAACCAGTAATTAACTAGTAAAGCTTCATCCTATAATAATACGATAAAAGTTAAAAATAAAAATAAACAGAAACCACAATCACAGGTCCCCATCTGGTTGATTCCAGGTCGGCAATAATCATGAATCAAGCAACCGAAGAAATCTTGACCGGGTACATGTCAATTGAGTCAACCCAGGGGTTACCTCGCCACTCACCAGCCGGAGTCTGCCTTAGTGCCCTCCAAACGGCGCTATTACACTTGAAGCCCGACCCGAATGCTATCTGCCAGACTCTATCCCCACCCGTGACCCGACCCTTGGCCTCCGTGTAAGCTAACTCGTACCAAAGCGAGCTACTGGAGGTGTTACCAAACCTGTGGAGAGTCATTCTGGACGGCTCCATGTGCCAGTCAGTGAGTTGCAAATTCTTCTGTAACTCGTCCAAAACAGCCCTACCCCCAGCATGTATGCAAAAATGCTCGAAAGCGAGCTTGAAGTCGGGTATGTAAGGTTTGACTTTGGCTTTGAAAATCTTCTTGCGGACAAGAGTCAGGAAGAACATGAGCTGCTCTGTCCACGGCAAGACAAGAGGACCCAAAGTGGTTATGTTGGTCTTTAATGCATCTCCAGCAACAGCCATCAATTCTCTGGCAAGTGACACCCCAACTGTCCCTTTGTCGTCCTCTCTTTGGTACACACAGTTATAGTTCTTATCATCAGCGCCTTTATGTGTACGGACCACGTGGACCAGCTCGTACTTCGACCGGCTCCGGTCTCGTGCTTTGTTTGATAAAAGAACGGCGGCTCCTCCCATCCGGAAGAGGCAGTTGCAGAGCAACATCGACTTTTCATTACCAAAATACCAGTTTAGAGTGATGTTTTCGGTGCTGACCACAACCGCGTACGAGTTTGGATTGGCTTGAAGGAGGTTTTTAGCTAGCTCGATTGATATGAGGCCTGCACTGCAACCCATTCCACCGAGATTGAAGCTCTTGATGTCGGTTCTTAGCTTGTAATGGTTGACAATCATGGCCGACAGAGATGGGGTTGGATTGAATAGGCTGCAGTTCACGATAAGGATATCAATGTCTTTAGGATTCACTCCGGTTTTCTGGAAAAGTGAATCGAGAGCACCGAACATGACTGCTTCCGCCTCCGCACGTGCTTCTTCCATGCAAAGTCTTGGCGGTCTCGACGTGATTCCTCGCGGCAGATAAGTCTCGTCGCCCAGACTGGCCCGGCTCGATATCCGTCTCTGGAACTGCATAGAATCCTCTTGAAACGAGCCGCTGTCTTCGCTCATTTTCAGGAAGGACTCGACAGACATCTTGCGCTCGTCTTCTGGTTTATAACACGAGAAGTCGACGAGATAAACCGGTCTGGACCGCTTCGACAAGTAGAGAGCCAAAAGGAAGACAAGTACAAGCGAAACACCCACTTGCGTGGCTGCGTCGATGCTACTAAGCAAAAGCGCTTGGTTGGTAAACAACTCGGAAACCCGGTCCAGTTTCAGACCGGTGAGCTGAACCAGAGTGGCTATGGACAAAGGCACAATAAGAGCAATCAAGATAATAGTAGTGAAATTGCACGAGTACCCATAACCTAACCTAACATACTTGAGCTTCACAGATTGCAAAAAATCCGGCAACCCTTGTCGGATTTTGATAACGGCAGACGATGAGTCCTTGAAGGCCATCTCCGCCGTCAATCTCTCCTTATCTATCTCAATACGGTCCATTTTTTTGGTGTGTTTTTTGGTTCTCTCTCTCTCTCTTTTGGGTATGTTTTTGATAATAATACAAGCAAGAGTCTATAAGAAGCTGAACTCAAATGGGCAAGTTAAGTATCAAGAACCCTACTCTCCTAGAAATAGTTGGTTAGGTGTGAAGGAGAGAAATACAAGATAGAGGGAAATTTAAAACCTGATGGACAAAAACTAGACCACTCAAATTTGAAGTATATTAGCTGCAAGAAAGCTGGAATGATGTATTTGAATTTATGATGGGTAGTTTGAAGGAAAGATAGATAGCTCAACCACCAACAGAATTCTATACAAAATTTTATGGATTATATGTTATACAGACTAATAAAATCCAATCGCTTATTGAGAATTCAAAATCTGGTTGTGGTTTTTAATTTGAAGGAGATGGGAGGCATTGACCAAGTAGCATGGGCATGTGAGATTGCGAGGTTGCTTTCAAGCAAGCTAAAGAGTCTTTAAGGTCTTTCCATTTCCTATTGCATATGTACTGTTACATGATACATATTTTTGGATTATTGTCACATGTCATGTAACCAAATATATATATATATATATATTGAATTATTCTCAATAAATATATATTGAAATGGAGTCCCCGTGGCTTCTTGTAGGGACGAGAAATATTTCATTCTTAATTACATGCACGTAATCTACATTCTACTTTTGAATTCTTTTAAAAAAATTTGTTTGTAATTTTCCAGTACATATATTATATTGGGGAAATATTAATAATTTTAATATAAATAAGGTGAAGATGGAAGCCCATCAAAGGGGCGGTGGATGTAGGTGACTGACCATCACACACCAATGAATGAGGGTCAAAGATGTTAGTCGCTTACCTGTCTAAATTCCCCCATTGCACGTCCAGGAAATTCATTTTGTTTATATATTTCTATTTACCTGCCTAATTTGTAATGTAAATGTAAAATCACATGTTAGAACTCAGTCACTAGGAGTCTCCTGTATTTGGAATTTTTTTTTTTTTTTAATTAATGAATATAGAGTTAATTGCCTGATGCGTAAATAGGACACTTGTTACCAAATTATTTCAAGGGGTATATGAATTTTTCATGTTCGAAGGTTGATAATGTTTTAGCACTTCAATCAATTACTGTTTGTTATAAAAAATTATAAGAGTTTATTAACCAAAAAAATGTGTTGTTTACTAGTAAGCTCAGACTGAGATCGATCATGTTCATAAATTTTATGTTAATAAACTAAAATCAATTTTTTTAAATCATGAAATGATACTATTAAAATTTCAAATAACTAGAAAATATCTCAATATATGAATAAATATGCAAATAAGTTCCCAATTTGATGTCCTCGCTGAGCTGTTGAGAGAAAGAAATGAGATATTAGAGAGGCTGGAGGCAGGCAAGTCCTCTTGTATCTCTTGACAGCTAGTATCTTACATTCAATGGGATTCGGATCGGATACCATGAACTGAATATCAAACTTATGCTTCAAGTTAATTTTGTCTGAATGAGGAATGAATGTAAATTCTGGTCATACTTTTTTAGCAATTTGTTAAAACTAATTACGCAAGCAACCATTTTTTTTTTAGTTTTAAAAGGAAAATTGATGATCAGATAAAAACCCGTGTCCACACGTTCCTAATTAGGTATCATCCATTCTCATATTATTCATTCGTTTCAACGTGAGAGGTGGCCACACGCACAACAAAAGCAAAAGACGAAATGGAGAAAGCAAATTGATGTTGAGTTGTCAGCCAAGAATTTCCACAAGACAACAGGATATCAAACAAGGTGTACAGTGAATACAGTTGCAATATATGTTCAAAATACAAAATTTGCAACCTATTAATTATGTTATGAACAATGCTAGGTTTTTCAAATTGTTTCCCAAATATATGTCCAAATAATGTAATATGTGAGTTGTTAATATCTTATAAATCATGAGATGATGTGATAATTAATATGATATTAATAACTCACATACCATATCATTTAGACATAGATTTGGATTAAAAATTTGGAAAACTTAATATTACTCTTATGTTATATGTTCCTGCAATTGAGGATTTCCGGAATGTTAAGCCGTTTACAGCTGGGCATCAAATCAGATTAAGCTACCAAATCAAACCATGGTCCAAGAGCAAAAAGTTGTTTATATACTTCAATATACTAGCTAGCATATAACAACTTTTTAATATAATCAATACCCATAATAATTGACCCTTTGATTGGTAGTTAAATAATAGTTCCACCTATCAAACCTACAATCACGTATTTAATTAGGGTAATTTTGTTTGCAGTCAAAAACCATGAATGGATTAATTATACATGTTGCTAGAAAGTGGTCAAAAAGAACCATAACAGAAATTCAGAGGTCTTCAGGAGTAAGTAGATGTTGAAGAAAATTGGCCAATTATGACAGAGGCACCTGCCTAACATAATTATAATTATAATTTCAATCTCATTCTCAGCTATATGTTTTTATAGCATGAGCTGTTAACCAGAAACTGAACCAATCAATGATCAAGGGAAGTGTAACAATATGGTGCCATCAGTTGTGACCACTCGAAACACCGAATGCCAAATGGGTTACGTCTCGGTGGCTGCCATGCCTCCCACGGAGAGAGGTCATTATGTCCTTACCGGTCAATTGTTTGTTACGATTGAGATCAATTTTCATTAGTCAGAAAAGTTAAATATAAGTACACGTGTTATTGTCTAGAAAAAGTACACGTGTTCAATATAGTTTAAGTATCTTCAAATTATAATTAACATAATCTCACAACTTTTTATAATTTTTTTTGTCTGATTCAGTATTCTCATCTTAATCGACATCCATATTATTTATAAGGGTAAATTGTACTAATTTATCTTAAAGTATGACTAAGAGACTTTATCTTTCACCTCTCGTTGTCAATTGCACAAATATACTGTTGATTAAAAGCTTTCATCTAGTTATTTTTACCTATTAAGTATAGCAAGAAGTTATAATTTATCTTCAAATTGTTTATACATAATTGTAAAACAACATATTTCTAACCTAAACTGGAAAAAAAAAAATAAAAAAATGAAGGTTCTCTTGATGGGTCATTCCAGTCCATCGATATAAAGAAGTTCTTCACCTTCAAGGAGAAAATCAAACAATATCCTCGTAAAGAAAGTCGATGTCCTCCGAGGAGATTGAACGATCTTACCGAGGAGGAGGTCCATGTCCACCTTATGGAGTATTTTTTTTTTTTTAATTTTTATTAATTGCTAATTAAATATTTTATTTATTATTTTTAATTAATATTAAATTTGTTTTTATCCAGAGCGGCAATATCACCATTTGAAGGTAATGGTTAAAATAACTATGAAGTTTCAAAACTAAAAAAGAAACTACGGATCACTGTGACAAAAAAATGAAAAAAACCACTTTGGACCAGTGATGGCAGAGTCTAATTTGTAATTATCAGCTAAACTTGAATTTAAGTCTTTTCACCATAATTATCAAGGGTACGTTTGTAGAGCTTGTCCTACTTATAACCATCCAACGAAGAATGTTAATTATTGTTTTTATCATTTTAAATGAGACTTTCATCAAAAAAACTAATTTACATGCAATGAACAATATTAGATTTTTTAAATTTTTTATTTAAATTCATACTCAATTAATATAATATATGAGTTATCGATATTTTATAAATAAAAAAATAAAGTGATAATTAACACAATATTGACGACTTATATTATGTTATTTGTATGTAGATTTTGATAAAAAAAATCAAGAAGTCTAACGTTACTCATAAGAAATATGTTTCTAAAAAGGACGTACAATAAAAGAGATAGATTAATGCAAGTTTTTGCATTAATGACAAAAATGCTGGATTTCTCCAATCCAATAACAGGAACTGGAAATCTATTTGATCAACTCATGGAAGAGATGCATGTGAGATTTAGAGAAAAAGCAATGATGGGGGCCAAAAATACAGCAATAAAGACCCACACCTTGTGCGGACCTCAGTTCTCCTCAAAATACCACACTTCACTTGGCCAACCAAACCCTACAACTTACATGTGCACTACGACAAAACAGATAAGAAGAATCTACTGTTTAATGGACCCACCTCCATGGTTTCTATTGTAAACTTAGAGATCACCTGAATTCTTCAGAGGTTTCTTCAGCTTTCCACACTACATCTTTTAGTCCAGATGAGAAATTTTTGTAGAACTGCAAAACAGAAGACCTTATATCATTTTCATGTGTCGGAAACTTTTGAAATAAAACCCAATATAAAAAATTGTGCGTTTAGATACGTTTTCAAAATGATATTTTTAAAAGGTATTTTCAAAACATGTTTACGAAAAACATGTTTTGAAAATAAAGTTTAAAAAACGATAATGTATTTGATAGCATTTTTGAAAATACATTTCAAAAACAAAAAACAATAAAAATTTATTTGATATTATTTTCAAAAATAGATAAAAACTGAAAATATGTTTGGATAAAAACTGTAAAAATGACAATGTGACTATTAGAGATGAGTGATTTTACTTTTTTGAGTTTTAATGTAAAATATATATATATTTTTTTTAAAATGATATAAAACAAAAAAATATATATATTATTTTTGAAAAAGATATAAAATGAAAAAAAAAATCATTTTTACTTTTACTTTAAATTTTACCATACATTTTTTAAAACATATTTTTCATTTCCGAAACATATTTTTGAAAACGATTGAAAAACACATTTTCAAGTGTTTTCCTTTTTAAAAATAAAAAACAGATTTTAAAAATGGCTCCAAACACCACCTTAACTACCACAACCATTGCCAGATTTTCTAAACAATCAACCAGAGTGAAATGAAAATGTAAACATGCCTTGTGAAACTCTAATGTGTCACCGCCAGTTTTCCGGACCTCAACCATGTGAAAGGAGGGGGCCACCTCAAACACCTGAAATTTAAAATCAATTAGTTATTCAGATATCTTCGTATCAGTGCATCTCCAAGAATTCAAACCAAGTCCAACACTCCCAACTCCAATTGGGTCAGAAAGTTGTTCATATGAATCAATACAGAATTTGATAAAAAACCCGATGGAATAAAAGTTACTAAAATCAGACTGAATCAAATATGTCTCAAATTAACTGATATTTATATCACTCTAAAAACCAATATGTGTAACCTTTTTTAATTAAATAACATATATATAACCAAACCAAGAGTTCTTCCTGGTGTGCTTGGGAATTGGGATTTGATCTCCAAAACTTCTTGTAACTATAAGAGATGTCACAACCTACATTGTCAGTACCCACTAGTTATTATTTAACTTGTATTACTAGATATATCAGTAATTCGAACTTAATTTCAAGTTGCTCCTACACTTCGAACTTATTTTGCTGCATATATTGTCCTGACTGGCAACACTTAAGGGGATATGACTCTCAATAAAGCTTCACAAGAAGAAAGGAAATTCTATAAATTACAAAAGTAGTCAAAATTTCAAGATTTCTCAACTTAAGCCTAGGAAGGATATGGCTAAGATTTCCACTAATAGTGAGTTTCTGTTAGCCGATGGTGAATTCTATAGGATTCACTAAGTGAATATGTGAAAAAGCCCTGCAAATCAAAGTTGCTCACCATGCAGAGCTCAATATAAACACCTACATGATGACTTATAACATAGAATTAAAGAGACATCTACAATATATAACAACAATACAAAAATACATGATTCTGCACTGAATCATGCATCTGGATGAACATTTCAGTATATATCCAAACCAAATGAAGTCAAATTTATTATTCACTAACAAATCACAACCTGCAAAATGTGACCATAATAAATGAAAACAACTTAAAATGATATTCGCTCATAATACCTTTAAATATTCCTTAAACATAAATGAAAATAGTTAAACTATCATCCATAATAACAACACTTCCATATAAGGTACATTGTAATATCATTTTTGGAAGTGTGCACATTCATTCCTCCCACACCACCCCCAACCCCACTCCCACCTTCCCACACCACAACCCCAACACCCCCCCCCACCCCCCAAAAAAAAGAAAGAGAAAGAAGTATTGATATTAATTCAAACAAGCCATATATAAATTGCATATCCATATCAATTCATGAAGAAGCAATCGTAAAGCCTTAGCAATTGAGTATGTCAGGAATCTGCCTCAAAAATGTGAGGTTTGACTAAATCCAGAATAGGAAACTTATTTGTCTATAACTTCATTGTTAAAGAAACACAGAAGGACCTTAAATTCCACACACACATAAAAAAAGCACTCAATACCTCAGTAGCTACAGAAAGCTGGCCTTTCCTTCCACTTTTGTCCCCTTTCAACTTCATCTGCAATGGTTTTATATAAACCAAGAAACAGTATTTCCAAAGGCATTAAACATATAAGCTAGCCATTTTTGAGATAAGTAACAAGCAAACAATTACAGAGCCAAGTACAGCCAGTGCAAGAAGATAGAGAAATAAATTTACCTTATAATTTCCCTTGTGAACATTGAAGCCGAGAGGTTTTGCAGCTTCCTCAATTTTAGACATGATTTCATTTGCAGGGCGTTGGGAAGTAAAACGTGTTTCTCGCTTAACAAAACCCTACGATTACAATTTCCAAAGACAGGAGAGGTCATATTAATGTAATTGCAGATCCAGGGTGAAAACATATAAGAGGGTAAATCTATTCAATCTTCTATTAATTACTAGGAAGAGGCCTGAAATTAGACAGAATTAAATACACAGAGAAATAAGTTCTCCAAGACATATAGACCAATCAATCCTTTAATACCATTATGACCCTCAATTTTCCAAGCTCCAAAGCTTTGATAGGGCGCTATATAATTACCCATCAGTTTTCCCTAATAATGAACAAACACCATAAAAATCTCATAACACTTACTGACTCCTTCTCAAACAGATTATCAAGGTTGAAACGCTGTGACCTAGAGATTAGCTCGAAAGCATTCATTGTTACAGGTTTTTCTTTCCTTTCTGTCACAAGATTTTCCTGCCAAAAGAAGAAGATTTATAATTAACCTCAGGTTGAACTTCTTTCTCTATTCTTCTACAAAGTTGACTAAACTGTTAACATATAAATCATGATCACAAGCCACAGTGACTAACTCCCAGTAAAAATTCTAAACAAGTCAAAAACTGAAGGCCCCATATGTCCCACAAAATAGTGAAAAATTTACACTTGAATAGAGTTTTTAACGTCAGTGAAATTGAAATTTCTTACCTTCAAGTCATTAAAAACGGCATCTACATCATCAACATTAACACCCTCTTCCTGGTCAAACTGTGGTGGTTTGTACCCTTTCATAAACCATTCATCCTCTAAGATTTCAGCGATAGTAATCCGCTGCACAAATTAAACCACAAGCTAACATTGATACACGGATTACAACACGAATACATACTCAATATACCATATGCTCATGCTCACAATCAAACCATGATACTAAACGGTAAAATGGTAGAGATCGAAAGGAGAAACGGCAAGTATTTAATGAAGGGTTTTAGAGCTTACTGTAAGAGGGTTTGGGTCAAGAATACGCTTAATCAGTTTCTTTGCACCAGGTGAAAACCATGATGGACAAGCGAATCGAGCCCTGCAAATCTGAGAAGTGTATGGGCAATAATTAGTTTTGTTCAACTCCAATCATCTATAAAATGAAAGCAAATTATACCTACTTTATTATATAATGTCACAAGATTTGCATCATCAAAAGGCAAGAAGCCAGCCATAAGTACAAAGAGAATGACCCCACAAGACCACACATCTGATGATGTGCCATCATAACCTTTGTCATTAAGCACCTGACAGGAAAAAAAATTGTCAAATTAAATAAATATGCATCTATAGTTGCATTCCTACAGTCTCTTATTTCCAGAAAGTTATAGGCAGTATATACCTCAGGGGCAACATAATTTGGAGTTCCACAAGCAGTGTGAAGCAGCCCATCCTCCTACAACAATAATAACGTTAGTGAGGTCTGCCTTCATCAAGTATTACTCAGAATAGCATTCCCATTATTCGTTGAATTAGTAATATTTTCCACAATAAAAAAGAGATGAGAGAACCCTACGCAGTCACATAAGGTATAAACATCCACAACTAACAACAACAATCATATGATACTTCAGAAGGCGTAGATAAGGATGTCACAAAATCTGCGTCGCTCAAGTGCAACTTAGAAAACTAAAACAAACTTGAAACCTCAACTTGCTCATAACTTTGTGCAAGTTAACAAAATAATAGGTGGACAAAATTATGGTTGAGACCTTTTAAGTTATTTTTATGTTATATTTGAATCGATCATGGCCTTAGATTAGGCAATTAACTTATGAGTCACTCATTAAAAACTGCAATGGTATGATATTAGAGCTTTACCGTTACTAATGATGCATATCTCCCAAAGCTTTCTCTATAGGCATGACAACTTAAACACGCATAATTGACAAATTAGTACATTATAAACCCCAAATAAGGAATACGACAACTTATAACCATTCTCAATGAAGACATGTTAACATTTCGGTAGTAATTTAGATGAGCCCTCACCCGTACTTGCTTTGACAAAGCACTCAACCCAAAATCCGACACTTTAAGAACACCATAAGAGTCCAAAAGAAGATTCTCGGGCTGCAATGACGTGGACAACAAATAAAAAATGACAATTGTCCAAGTTAATAAATTCCGTGAATGCAAAATTACAATTCATTACAAACCAGTAAGTTTCAATAAATAACATTAGTTGAACCTTTAAATCTCTATGGAACACCCCTCTACTATGACAGTAGTCCACAGCATTGATGAGCTGCTGGAAATATCTCCTGGCTTCATCCTCCTTTAGTCTCCCATTCTTGGCCTAGGAATCCAACAGCCAATAAAAATAATGTTCAAGTGATAGTCCGTATATAACAAAGAATTGAGTATTGAAGAATGCATGTGAAACCCAAAAGATACAACATCAAGAAACAATGTCTTACAATTTTATCAAAGAGCTCACCCCCATCAACAAACTCTAGAACAATATAGATCTTTGTTTTGCTTGCCATAACCTATGAAACAATAAAACAATGCACGAAAACTCAAAGGTTGATCAAAACATCTTATTTGTGATTTTTTTTTTTTTTTTTTGTCAAACTCAATAGTGTGATATCAATGATTGATTTGATGGTGATAAAATATAAGCACCTGTTCAATCAGAAATTTTTTATTTATACACTAAATACAACTAACATCACAAAAATAATAGAAAATACGAATAATCAAGAAGAAAAAATATCAAGAGATTTTACAGTACCTCAAAAATGCTAACAACATTTGGATGTTTGATCAGCTTCATTGTAGCTATTTCTCTTTTTATCTGCCAATAAGACGGAATGACAAATCATAAAAAATAAAATTAAAAATAAAAATTATTCAAAAAAAGTCAATGACTAAATTCAAACAGTAAACAAATAAACAGATTAACGTAAAAATAAAATCAATCAACAATGGTCAAAACAACGACGACCATGCCACGTTGATCATCAATGCGGCCCGACAGGAATAAAATTAAAAAATAAAAAATAAAAAACCTCCTCTCAACAATGGTAAAAATAAATTCAAAGCATCAAAGGTAACGCATTATATGTTTCAATCAATAAGGAATCCGAATCTACGATCCAAACATAACAACGTACACGTATATCAATACGTTGACGTGGTGGTGGTGTATACCTGTTCGACCATCTTGTGACGGAGGACTTGATTACGGTCGAGAACTTTGATGGCGACAAAGTCACCATTCTCAATGTTCTTGGCGAACTTGACCTTGGCAAAACTGCCCTCGCCGAGGGTCTTACCCATCTCATATTTCCCTACACGTGTCCTCGTCGCTGGCACTTTCCCGCTCATATTCAACACCACCACCACCACCGACGGAATTAACTGAATTGCTGCTGGATCCTACACCAAAACCCAAAGCCAAAACAAGAAAGAAAAAGGACTATAATATATAACAGGGCTAACAATCTAATGTGGTCAATCAAAGCCTTAGTCGTTGCAGTTCCTTGGATACGAGAATCGATAGGGATATTCTCGGATATGTACCGGTCCTCTCAGTTGTCTTTAAATCGTAATTGCAAGAGCGAAGTGAGTGGTCGAGGGTGCACTTGGCTTGATAATTGTGCTTGTGGGGGAGGAAGTGGGTGCTGTGGGTCCCACGTTCAGGTTTTGCAACCCGATAGCCGTGTTATTTGCGCGTCTACCAGAGTAAGATGACGCAGTTTTTATAAATGATAAGCATCCGTATTGTTTTGAATTTACAAGATTGACCCTACAGATGATGGAGTAATTAGACGATAAACGTCTTTATTATGAGCTGCAACACAACATTTTCCACGAGGATATCTGATTTTCTGTAATGAATCGTATTTGGATTCAAAGCAAAAGAAATAAAACGTAGCCTACTACTCCCCATAATTTTCTCCTCACTTCTTGTTAAACCAGTAACTGTTCTCGTCAACCAAGAAACAAATAATTTCCACCACAAAATGTTTTATAATAATTAAAAAATATCAGCTTAATACAATAAAAGTGTATATAAAATCTTCGAGCAACTTGTTAAATAGTATTCATAATGGCGAGTGGAAATAATATGTTTATTATCATGAGATAATGTAACACATTATGCCCTTGATTAGACATTATTTATCATATTTTTTATATGTAAAAAATAGCTTATTAAAACAACAATTAGCATACAAAAATATGAATCTCAAACTTATTTACTTGATTTTGAAATGAATTTGATGTGCTAAAGATGAGAGTTTCACAAAATAAGTTCAAAGGAATGATTTTTTTTTTTTAAAATTTAATTATACTTCCTATGTTCCTTTCTTATAATCATGATTAGGCTTAACTCTGAATATAAATAATTACTCGAGCGTCATTGTTTATTGTTTTGAAATTATCAAGATATTATACAAACATGATTTTTGAAGGAAGGCGAGGGTAACAGCGTAATTTAGAGTAAGAGCAGAGTCTGGGATATACGCAGATATTGGTAAAGATAAGGACGAAAAACAATAAAGGAGTAAACCATGATGGAATTAACTATCTTTCAATAATTGAGAAAGTCCAAAATTATAAAGATGCTAATTTCGCATGAGAAAACTCGTTGACTGCGAAGCCGAAGCGAGCTTGCATAGCACCTTCCTTTTTTTCTACGAATTGACGATTGTGCCCCTGTATGCGCAGCCTGGCAGACTTATCCTGTTGCTTTCGTTCACGTGACGCAATGAAACTTTGTCCACACATTCTTCTCATGGGGAGATTTTTCTCATGGGCAGCATTTGCCTGCTACGGCTTCCACAGACATTATGGTATGGCCCTGTTCGTGGGCCGACCTCTTTTGGGCTGAACCTAATTTTGGATGTTGGTCCAATTTTTTCACTTGGATTGTTTCTTTTGGGCTCTCTCTTTGGCCCATATTCATCTATGTCATTATTATAATTTAGAATTTGTTTATTGAAGAATTGATATCTAAATTCAGTCCTTAAATTAAAATAATTATATTTCATCAAATTTACCTAAAAATTATGCATTTAATTGCAGATTGTCGAATTATGAATTTAATGACGGATTTTTAAGTTTTTTGCAAGCTACAACAGGCTTGCAATTTTACAACCACGTGTTTTCAAAATATATATGTCAATATGATTCAATAATTCTAGGGAAAGTTACACAAACTTCCCTAAGATTTGATAAAATTACATAAATATTACGATATTTGAATAACTCGAACAGGCACTACCTGAGGTTTCAAAAACTCTATACAAACCTCCCTTATCATTAGCCAACCATGGCTAAATCAAAATTTTGAAGGGTAAAATGGTCAATTCATAGCTAATAAATATTTTAAATAAAAATAATATTTTTAATTACTAAACTAATATTATAATATTAAAAAAAAAAAAAAAAAAAAAACCACCATCTTCTCACCATTATCATCTCCCTCATCTCCATCTTCTATATTTATGAAAATCATCAAATCATTCATCATCATCAAACTAACCAAATCAATTATCATCATCAAACACTCAAATCAAACAAAAATATATCAAAGTCATGAAAATTAAAAATATTAAACAAAAATAATAATAAAAAAAAAAAACTCGGTCTCCATCGTTGGAGACAGCGACGTCTCCAACAATAGAGACGGTCATCTCCAACTATGGCAATGGAGTCCGTCTCCATGGCTGGAGACCGTCTCCATGGCTGGAGACGTCGCCGTTTCCAGTGATGGCAATGGAGTCCGTCTCCATGACTGGACGTCTCCAGCGATGGAGACTGTAGGTCTCCATGGGAGACCAGATATGGTCTCCCATGGAGATCATTTTTTTTTTAATTTATTTTTTATGTTTTATTTTAAAATAAAATTGAAAATTGGATAATATAATAATTTTAAATTTATTGAAGGGTATTTTAGTATTTTTATACTTTTAACCATTGACTATGAGGATTTAATAGTTGTTGACTGATGACAGGGGAGATTCATGCAGAGTTTTTAAAACCTTAAGTAGTGTTCGTGCGAATTACCCACATATCGTCATATTTGTGCAATCTCACCAAATCTAAGGGAATGTTTGTGCAATTTACTCATAATTCTATAATTAAACATCCTTTTCAAGGTTTCACAAGTCAGCGTCGACAGTATGTCAAAAAAAAAAAGAAAGTCAACGTCGACAGTGTAAAAAAAAAAAAAAAATTGAATACTCAATTCCCTGACATAGCATTTGGCGTATAAAGTTGGAAAAAAGTTGCGTACATCCAAGCTAAATAAAACAATATGTGCAAACGCATGGAAAGAGAGAGTAAAAGCTAACAACGAATTAGCGAAAGCCACTTGTTTTTCCCTTCAAAAATAGATCAAAGTTCAAAGTTGTTCTCATTTGTGTCTGTCTGAGTTGCAACCTGAACCTGCTTCTGGATTACAAAGGTACATCTTTTCCTAGAGAAGACTTGTGATTTGATATATGAAGTATAAAATGCATATCTAGGGCAGAACTAGACCACTCAATAAAGCTATATTGATTAATTTATCATCGCAAAAAGAGGCAATTTTATAGAAAAGTTCCAGCGGAGGTTTAGCACATATTCCATTAGCTTAAATGGTTCTGCACATTCATATTTATCTTAGTGATAAGGATTTAACTCTCATTATATACATTTTTTAACTATTTAGTTCTTTTTTATTGTGAGGTAGATATTTTGGATTACAAAAGTAGTTCTAGACATGAGTTATCTTCTCTTATTATTAGATTAGATATCCTTTAATTACATAAACATATATTTAAGTCATATAACTTATAGATCCTGATAAATCTTTAATTGCGAGATTATATGACTCTAGTCTCCACTTATGGAAGCAAGTATTGGGCCAAGCAAGTAATAATTTTTTAAAAAAATCTTGACATGTCCCTTATGTATTGTGAGATTAAATGATTCCTAATGATGAAAGTAAATATCGGACCATACAAAAATAACGTCAGCCGTTAGACTTTTAATTCATTTGGTGTTAGATTTTAACTTTTATGACAGTCATATTTATTTCACTTTCATGTCCAATTTTAACAATTTGATTAATTTTAATCTCAAACAAAATTTCTCTATTTTAGGTTGATTTCCCTTTTTTTTTTTAATATGACCCGATAATTTCCTTGTATTAATTAATCAAATAACGGATCCCACTTGTCACATAAACTACACGAAAGCCACATTAAATAACCAAATGATATCTACCCCAGATAGTTACATTGCATCGCGTTAAATAGTGCTAAAATATTTAGACGTAATCATTTTTCTTCTTTATATTGATTCTTTTAACAAACAGCAACCTTGATAAAAAGGCACGTCTGATGGGTAGCTCAATCAGTGGTTTGCTTGTCTCAGCACCACAATCCAAGGCATGAGTCATGATAAGTCGTCCCTTCTTGGCTACACCCCTATGATCACTCTCTATACACATCTTCTTTGTTTCGTCTGCATCAAAACTTAGGTATCCATATAGACACAGTAATTTCTTCTTCTCCTCCCTCAAGTTTATATTTTCACGTTTAATAAGGTATATATTTTGTCTGGGATTTTCAGGGTAAACTGAGGAATTGTTTTTGGGTTCGGGATGGGAATATTTTACAAAGAAGAGAAGTTAGTGGCAAAGCAGGAGTACTCCCAGGAGGCAGCGAAGACATGCATGGCCTTTTTGTGGTCGATGATGGTAAGCATAACGGGGGGCTTGATATTAGGGTTTTGGGAGTACCAGTATCACCCAACAAATAGTCAATTGTGGATGGTTCCTTTCAGTCTTATCCTGTTAGTTACTCCAGTTGTTGTCTGGTTTGCTGTGTTCGTTTCTGATTTCTGTAACTCCAAGAACGAGGATGTCTTGACAGTTGGTTCGTTAGGTGACTCAGTTCATGACCCAGAGAAATGATCAAAGAAGTTCAAATATATATGATTGGCTGTGCAAACAATTTTTTAAGGTTTCTTGTTACAATATATATGGCATACATCACTCTTAGATTTCAATTGTGATTAATTAAATGATCTCCCGAATATTATTGAGCACACTCACATAAAATATTTGATGAGTCATCGAGTTGGTTGTGCATGTGTGAGGCGGTTTTCTTGATACTTTGTAGGGTATCATAAAGATTCTCAACATTTATTTGGGTTTATTTAAAGCATGAATTGTATAAAAACACCACTTATCTCTCTCTCTCTCTCTCTCTCTCTCTCTCTCTCTCTCTCTCTCTCTCTCTTTATTTTTGGGCATCTTTGTTTGCAGAGTTCTAATTAACAATTAGAAATCATGAACTAATGATAGGTAGCGATAGGTATGGTTTAATTGTGACTATTTAACAGCAATTGTAGTCGGATAGATAGGCCTGTCGTCTATGGCAGTTTATGACGCAAGGGACAAGACCGAAAATGAGAAATATTGAGAATCTTGCCTTCACTAGTTGATGAGGTCCGTATAAGCATTTATGAGTCACATCTGAAGGCTTCCACGCTCCAATCGATTACCTTATCCCTCTCGTGCATTCCAAAACGTGGCTTTACAATAAAGGATCACTCCAAAAGAGGGACGGCATTAAAGTGGCAAATGATGATTTATTATCAGTCTGTCTCAAATTTAATAAAATATTATATTAGTATATTAATAAATGATGTGAATGCCTTACCCGTCAAAACTATGAAAATTTCTATCAAAATATTAGCTGCATCATAGACAAGTAATTACCGTCTTGATAAATTCTTATAAACTATAAATTAAAAGATCAAAGAGCTTCAAGATCTTTGAATAAATTTATTCAAAAAAATAAATAAAAGATCTTTGCATCAATTAGTGCCAAACGTAGACAAGAAAATTTCTTAGCCAAGAAGCACCATTTGATCAATGTTTAGCTACTGTTTTATTTTATTTTGTGTATTTTTTTTTTTTTTCAGTACTTTGGTCTTGGTTCGTGGCAGGCTGCTAAATGGATAATAATTTAATAAACACCTTCTAATTTCAGTCATATCACATTAAACATTAGGTGGTGGCAATAAAGCAATATGGTTAAACTTCATTTATCATTTATTTAGAAAAATAATTGAAGTCAGACTGATACATGAACTGTAGACAGATTACCATACTATTTAGGCCTATGCAGATGGGTGAAACCCATCCAAAGACCCATTACAAGAAACTATAAAATCCCAACTTTGACCACGCCAACGATCGGCATTCATTTGAGATAAATTTGTAGTAGGTCGTATTTTATTGATCCGAGTATGATATGTGAAGTTGCTTTGATGCTAGTCAACCGCTAGAAATTTAGGCTTTAAATATATCCATGACATGAACAGAATTGTTCCTCAACTGTCCTCTTTTATTTTTATTTTTATTTTCTTTTTGAGTTGCTCATTGCTACCCTTTCAAAGAGTGAAAAATGGCAACATGACGATGTACAATTATTATTAATGATCGTTTCTTCTCGTTTTTTAACTTTTTTAAAAATAAACCAAAATAAGAAGATGGAAGAGTGGTGATATTTCCACCTCTTAAAAATTATATATACACTCTTTATTAAAATTTTTAAAAATTCGTATTCTATAGTTATATCTTATATATTATCAATTATGTCCATTTATTTATTTACCTTTTAAATATTATAAATGAATCATTATAAATATAATCAAATAAATTAAATTAAAGCATTAAAAAGAGTTTTTTTAAGCTTGTTTTGATATCCTATTTTATGTTTATAACTTCTCCATCTTATGTTCTTTCTCATTTTCATTTAAAATTCTCATATTTCACCAAAACCCTGTATGTAAAACTATCAAACAAAACTAAAAACCTCCATTTTCACTCAAGCTAAACTTTAACCAACTCCTTCCCCACTAGAGTTCTTTTTTTTTTTTTTTTTTTTTTTTCAAGAAAAGAAAAATACACGCACTCACAAAAAAACAAACACTTCAAATCTAAACCTCCATTTTCATCATTTATATAACCTCTAAAAACAGAACAAAAAGATCTCATCTTCGATTATCTTTTATCAAAACAAACTAAGTTTCTTATCGAGATTTGAAGTTAGAGTAAATAAATTTAATTCTAATAATAATATCATCTTTTAATTAAAGTGTTAATAATTTAATTTAAAAGTAATATTGAAATATTAAAAATATATAAATTAAGGGATGTACATATGAATTTAGAGGATAGAGGGGTGGAAACATTGCCACTCAAAGATCAAATAACCAGTTAATTGATTACGTATTGAAGAACCAAACGAGTAATGTTCCTGTTAACAGGCCCAACATGTATTCCAGATGCATTGTAAAAATGAACGTATTGCTGGCCCATTGATTTTTATACACATTTATGTCGACAGATATCAAACTAAAATAATTTTAGAAACTGACAAAAAATAAAATTGAAAATTCATTTTTTATTAAAAAAAGAAAAAAAAATCATTCGCTTTTGGTTTAAACAAAACTTCAACCGTTTTTCAAGAGCTGAAAAATAATTAAAAATGATTGAAGTTTTGTTTTATGTAGAAAACGAATAATTTTTTTTTTTTTTGGTTCCAAATACAAATTTTCACTTCTTTCTTAGCCATTTATATTAACTTCCCCTTTTAAAAAATACCTCTCCCAGAAAGAACACATTATGATACACCTTCGGTGACTCCAACAAACTGTAAGCTCACCTAGTCTCAAGTCTAAACATCTGATCGTGTTGGAAATTCTAGGCCATGAAGTGCAGATATGTTGTCTAAATCCTCTCTGGAGAATAATGGGAAGAACCAAAACATCTTCTTTGTGCCAAAAACCTACAAAAGCGGGGAAATTTTGACACCACACCATAAGAACCAAAACAATTAATTTAACTCTAAGAGGATGTTTTCTATTTGTCACTATGATCAAATCAACTGCATTTCTAGCAATATACTTGATAAAATTATGTATATTTGCAATAATTCCTTAAAAAGGCTTGTGATAGTGATCCTAACTTACTCTTTTTGTTTTGCAATTCTTGTAGACAGAGATCAACTCATCAACACCCTCCTAGGTGCACTTCAATAGTAGAAACCAATACTTTCAGTGCATTACACAGTTAATGAAGAAAACAACCTTGTTTATCAATGCAGAATTCCAAAATATTTATTACCACAAAATGTCATGCAGATAAGCATTATGATCTACTCTAAAATCATCAATCAGATATAAGCACATAGAATAAATTTGGAAAACAGAGAAAAGATAGTTAGCCAGGAGGAAGTCACCTGCTCAAAATTCTTCTTCTTGCCTAAATCGTACTTCCATCTGACTGCTCCTTTTTTCTCATAAACCTGAAAAATTGTTATCAGAAGACAATACATAACAATCAAACAAGGATTTAACCAGCAACAAGGAGTAAAGTCTGACCCAAGCTCCCACAAGTGTAATTTCCACGATAATTAGTTTCTGTTTACTGTCAAATTTTGCATGTCATTCAACACAACAATGGGTGCATCAATCATGCATTTCATGTAAACTGCTATCAGCCATGTCACTGATGATGTTATGGCATGAGCTAATTGGACCTTCACTTATGATGCCGGGATTGTGACTCAGTTGTCATTGTCTCAAGTAAAACCCATGGGTTGTTAAAGTACATTCTCCAAAACAAGGAAGATGGCAAGTCATGGTCAACTTCCAATGACTATAAGGTCTCAAATTAGCAGCAAAAAGCTCACAAAAATGAAGCTAGTGACAGAAAACTGAGTATCTATTGCCTTAATTACCTCTATTGATGTGGTGTTGCTCGATAGAAGCGATGCATGCATAACTATGAAACAGAGAAGACTCAAAGCAAAAGCTATGTTAAGAACTGCATCAAGGTAAACAATTTGTAAGAAACATAAAAGCAATGATGAAGAACTAATGGAAGATGAATTATTTGCTGAACAACTCACCAAAAGCCAAAAAGATAACTGCTAGATTCACAGGAGAAGCAGAATGATTTTTGGCTCTGCCAAAGAATGCAATGAAATTTGGCAGCAACACTATAGCATCCAACGTTGTCTCTAGAAATGTATACAGCTTTACAGCAGAGAAGAGAGTCAAGAAAGATAGAAAACAAAGTTAAAAACCAATTAACTCTGCCAAATTTATGCACTATTAAGAAATATATTTGAAGGGGCTTTATATACACATATGTAAAATATAAAGCAAAGCATCTTAGAGTTGAACTGCTAATATGGCATGAGAACCAACGACGCATGATCGTTTGATCAACATCCTAACTTTATAATGCAGACACCTAGAGCAATTTTTACATAACCACAAATTATTAAGTGAGACCTTACCAAGAAAAGAAGAAAATACTTGTAATTACGAGCTCCAACACAATTCACCACCCAGACACAGTGGTGGTCCATCTTAAGAACACATCTTTGACCTACAAAAGCATAAGCTAATAATTACTGAACAACAACATTTCATACCATCAATTTTCAGTCATTCAAGACATTCCTGAGTATGGCAGCTAACTGAAGCCTATAGCAGATGCTAATGGTATCCAAACCGAGAGAGAGAGAGAGAGAGAGAGAGAGAGAGAGAGATTAGCATCTGAAATGCATGGAAAGACACATAAACTTTCAGTTAACTGTACAACATGCTGCCATAGCTTCATATCAACTTCCATTAAAAATAATTCAGAGGAAACAGCCCAAACATTTCAAAAATGGAAAATTTCAATTACACATACAACTCCACTTCTTTAGAAGTATAAATGGAAACAAGAAGTAAAGAAGGAAAAGTGTGACAGAGATAGAGCAAGATATAAATTCAGAAAGATATCATCTTACAAAACATTGAATCTGTTGACGATAGCCATGTGGCCAGACATAACAAAAAAATTTTAAAAATAAATCTACTACAATTAAAAACTCTATTAATTTATTTTCCTCCATATTGTCTCCTCTTCAAACCAGATAACTTGTTATATGAAATCTCTATATTAAAAAAATATATCAATCCACTTGAAACTAAATCACTTTCAAAACCACAGACATGACAATAACTCTTTCGACAGATACACACAAATCTCAACTAGTATTAGATAACTAAAATTAACTTGTTAAGACAAGACACAAAGCACAAGCTAGTTAAAGAAAAGATTGAAGTCAGCCTTACAAACAGAGCAATGATGGCAACGTGGCGGTTTCCCATTTCTGCATTTGTCACAGTAGCCTACCTGCGGTTGACTGTCAAGCCCCTCTGATCCCACATTATCCAATATTGTTATTGAAGAACTACCAGCCTCCAAATTCTCCTCTGACGACAACACCGGCCTCCAATTCTCAGGAACAGAACCTGGGTCCCAAAACACTACCATAACATAGCTCCAAGCCAACATTGCAAGCTATTTAAAAAAGAAATTTAAAAAAACAAATTACAAATTCAATAATCTTCAGTCTTCCCTCAAAAATATAATATTCGAAACCAGAGGCCGTTGACAGGCAACAAAGATTCAAAATTTAAATTACCAGCACATGAAACACGACAATTGCAAGTAGCGCGAAGAACGAATGAAGTCCACCAGGGAGCAGCAGGGAGCCACAGGTGACGACAACGACGGCGTAGTAGGAGACTGCGGCGATTGCAATGACTAAAAGGACCATCAAGTAGCCGAGGACTCTGAGGCCCGCGCAGAACTTGAACAGGTTTATGTCCATCCCTATGCTGATCTGGGGGCTGATTGGGAGGTATCTTCTGGATCGTCGTGGCGGGAACAGGCGTTTCCAGATATTTGAAGCCAGGTTTAGTTTACTCTCTCCTGGAATTGGTCTTTCCCAGGTTGGTTTCCGGAAATCGGAGAGCGGGAAGCTAAATTTTAAGAATTTGTCAAATTTAGGGCACGGTTCCCAGATTTGTTTTCGACTCGAACGCAAATGCAGATTCGGATAATCGGATTTCGGACCCCTCTTTTTTGTTTTTCTAGTTATTACTATTTAATTTTTTAAAAAAATAATAAGTAATAAAAAAAAGGATAAATCTAATCGCCCCCCTAAAGTTTGATCTAATTGCTTCCCCGGAGTTTGATATAATCGCTATAGACCCCCTATAGTTTGGCATAATCCCATTTTTTCCCTTCTATTAATTTTGTTACTGAACAGTATACCCTGACATTGACAGTATGCAAAAAAAGGATCTTGCCCCTCATATTCCGGCGACTAAAAACCCATTTTCTGGGTTCCCAGCAACTAGATCTGGGTTTCTATTTTACTGGGTTTGCTTGGAACTAATCTCCAACAGCAGTATCAACTAGACAAACACAGAAACATAAACATTTAATCACCATAGACATCAAATATCATCACCAATACAACAAGCACAATTACAACAAACATTCAATATACTGCATATATAGAAAACCTCATTGAAAACAAAACAAACACAAAAACGTCTAGCACAATCCATCCAATTTCATCTGGGTTCAACCTCCAACCCAGATTTTCATATGGGTTCGATTTTGAACCCAGAAATTCACGTCTGGGTTCGAAGTCCAACCCAGATGAAATCTGGGTTCGATTTCGAACCCAGAAGCTTGGGTCTGGGTTCAACCATCTGGGTTCAACTTCGAACCTAGACGCGAGCTTCTAGGGTTCGACTTCTAGGTTCGAAGTCAAACCTAGAAGCTCGCGTCTGGGTTTGATTTCGAACCCAGACGCGAGCTTCTGGGGTTTGACTTCGAAACCCAGACGCTCGCATCTGGGTTTCGAAGTCAAACCCCAGAAGCTCGCGTCTAGGTTCGACTTCTGGGTTTGAAGTCAAACCCCAAAAGCTCGCGTCTGAGTTCGAAATCGAACCTAGACGTTCGCATCTGGGTTCGAAATCGAACCCAGACGTTCGCATCTGGGTTAGGAAATCGAACTCAGACGCGAGCTTCTGGGTTCAGAAGTCGAACCCAGAAGCTTACGTCTGGGTTCGATTTCCGAACCCAGATGATGGGGGTTTGAGAAGGAGAAGAAGAAGAAGAGAAGGAGGAGAAGAAGGAAAAGAAGAAGAGACTAGATAGGGGAGGGGATGGCGGCAGACCAAGAGCGGATGAGAGAGGGAGATCGGCGTCGGAGATCAGAGAGAAAGAAAAATATAGAGAAAGGGAGAAGGAGAGAGCTGCCCTCCTTTATTTTTTATTTTTTATTTTTTGTTTTTTTTTTTTTTAATTATGTCCACCGTCCATCATGTAGATGGACGGTGGACATAATTTTTAAAAAAATTATTAATAAATTTATATATTTTTTATTTCTTTTTTTTATATTTTTAATTATTTTTAAAAAATATAATCTATTTTATATTGAATTGACAGTTTTACCCTTTCTAGTTAACGGTCAAACATTGATTCTTAACGTCCAAGTTCACGGTAAGGGGTATTTTGACCATTTTAATAAACTAGAGGAGGTTTTTTTATTATTTTTATAAACTAGAAGGGGGTCTTTAGCGATTTTTTTAAAGTAGGCGGTTTTTTTTACTATTATATCAAATTACAGGGGGAAAATTAGATTTATCCCTAAAAAAATTAAAAGAAAGAAAAAACAAAATAGAGAATTACCTCAAACCTAAACTTTAATATTTATAGATACATACAACTTTTTAGTTTGTTTGCACCATTCTTTCCTGAACCAACGGTTGACTGACTTGGTACATACAACTTTTTAGTTTGTTTGCACCATTTTTTCCTAAACTAATAGTTGATTGACTTTAATCATTGTTAAATATATTTGATCGTGTAAAAAATATTAAAATATGAAATTATCCCTAAATAAATTTACTTTTTATTTTTCTTTTAAAATAAATTTTAAAAATTTTAAATAAATTAAAAATAAATTTAATAAGACCCTGATGGATGGTGAAGAATAATTTGAGGAAAAAAAAAAATCAGAACTGAAAAAAAAAAATCTATAAATAAAAGATGAAGAACATCTTCATATTCATCTTCATCTTCAAACAAAACAAAATTTAGAAAAAAAAATTAAAAAAATCTGGGTTGAATAAATTTAAAAAAAAAATTAAAGAAAAAATTAAATTTGAATTAAAACAAAACATTAAAAAAAAAAATGAAAGGTCTGAATTGAACCCAGATCTTTAAATTTTAATTCAACCCAGATTTGTCATTTTTAAAAAAACAATGTTTTCATTTTTTCTTTAATTTTGATTTTTTTTTTTGTAAAATTTTGTGCAGCCCAGATTTTTTTTTTTCTTTTACAATTTTGTTTTGTTCGAAGATAAAGATGAAGAATCTTCATCTTTTATTTTTAATTTATTTATTTATTTTAGTTTTGATTTTTAAACCTTTTTCTCAAATTAATCTCCACCATCCATCTGGTGGAGATTTCATTAAATATAAATTTATATTTAATTTATTTAAAGTTTTTAAATTTTATTTTAAAAGAAAAATAAAAAGTAAATTTACTTAGGGGTAATTTCATCTTTCAATATTTTTTACACGGTCAAATATATCTACTAACAGTCAAAGTCACTCAACCATTAATCCAGGGAAGAATGCTGCAAATAAACCAAAAAGTTATATGCATCTGTGACTATTAAAATTCTAAATAGATCGGAGGTAATTCTCTAAAAAAAATAAAATAATTAGTTTACCAGTTAGATAAAGTTATCCATTAATAATAAACCTTATATTAGTTGCAATGATGGTTATAACCATCCAAATACTAATTAGAAAATTTCCCTTAGGACATAATGTTTTTAGGACCACAAACTATACAATTGCATTTAGAGTTGTTATTATTTTTTCACTTGACGATTGATAAATCATCATTTTTCGTATTAATGATTTTAAAATGATAAAAAAATTCTCTGAAATAATATTAATTCAAGTCAAAATAACGGATAAAATAATATGTTTTGAATCAATAGAGGAGAAAATAACAATTCATTATTCGTCAGAGTAAAAATAATAATAACTCTTACATTAATGACTTAGATAACTACATAATTTTTCATGGTAAAATTTTTTTCCCAGTCTCTATCAGGTACAAATTGAATTAAAATTAAGACTTTATTACAAAGACTCTACTACAGATCGAAAAATATAAATATATATATAGAAAGAATAAAACACATGAATGATGCAATGTACTTGACACAACATTATTAAATTTTAGACAACATTCACGCATCCGATGTTCGCATGAACAACTTGAACTTTATTTTCCACGCACATGAGATAAGCCCAAGCCCAATGTAATACAGCAAAACCAACCAAGTGACTGACACGTCACAATTCACACGCGCATCCGCGAAAAAAGTAAAATTACACAGAACCTTAAAGCGAGGGCGTGTAAACTACAACCAAAGGTGAGAGTTTTGCCTTGAAAGGACAGACCAAATCTAGCATTATTTTTGTTTGGTAAGAGTGATCTAAAATTAGTCCTTTTTTTTTTCTTATTAATATTAGGGATAATTTTAATTTTCCTTATGTAATTTGAAATAATAGTAAAAAAAAACCACTAACTTTAAAAATCATTAAAAACCCTTCTATAGTTTATAAACATAGTTAAAAAACGCCCAAATGTTTATGAAAATGGTCAAAAAAACCCCTACCGTCAACTTAAGTGTTAAAAATCAAGATTTGATCGTTAATCAAGAAGGGCAAAATGGTCAATTCATTATAAAATAAGTTAAAATTTTTTTTAATCAAATCTCTACTATTAATCTTAAGATGGACAGTGAAAATTAATTTTAAAATAAATTAAGAATCATCCTTAAGAATCCATTAAAATTTGTAAAAATGTCAATTTTAGCATTTATATTTCATTTTTATCCAAAATCCGTTCTGATTTTAAAAAAATAACTGAAAATATTCATTTTACCCTTATGACTTTATTATCAATTTGTGATCGTCAGAGGTATTGTCGTTTTTTCATACATCTCCACGGGGTATTTTAAGTATTTTTATTAATGTTAGAAGGGATTTTTTTATAAAAATGAAGTCATATATGGTAAAATAGATATATTTACACACTACAATAAGTTTTTTTATATTATCTCAAAAATTTTAAAAAAAAATTCATAAAACGTTAAATAAAAAAAAAATTATCAGAATCTTCATCATCTATCTTAATGGACAATGAGGATTAACTGATTAATAAAAAAATATATATATTTTCACATCCACCACCATTCTCTCTCTTTTTTGTTTTTCTTTTTCTTTTTATTCTTTTCTTCTCAAACCTTATTATTATTTGGGTTTGACAATGAATCCAAATGAAATCTAAGCATCTAGGTTTATCCGGGTTGGATGTTGAATCCAAATGCTCAAATTTCATTTGGGTTCATCATTAAACCCAGACAAACATCTCATCTGGGTTCGATTCGAACCCAAATATTCGTTTTGGTTCGATGATGAACCTAGATACCTAGCTTTCATCTGAGTTCATTATCAAAACTAAATCAAATCTAGGTTCAACGAACTCAAAAATTTGGGTTTGTCAAACCCACATTTCATTTGGATTCGATGATGAACCTAAGTGAACATATGAGTTCGACTTAAACATTTGGTTCAAATCGAACCCAAATAAATGTTTCTCATTAGAGTGCTTGTGTTAATGATTGATATTTCTCTATTTTGTGTTAGTTGTTGCAGATATTTTCTGGGGTCATAAGGATCATAAGGTATTATTTTTAGAGATGTATGAGTTCAACTAACTGATTAATTGCTTTGATATTGATATTTTTGAGTAGTTTATTGTGGGTTTGTAATGAGTGGATGATTAATGATGTTTGCGAATTGGGTTGCTGAGTTACAGATAGGTGTTTGAAGATGATGAGTGTTTTTTCTTTATTTTTTTAGTAAAAAAATTCTATTTTGTTTTTATTTTGTTTTGTTATTTCTTTTAGAGAGACAATTTTATCTTTTCATGTATTGTTACCCTCAGAGTCAATTTTTTACTAGTAGAGAAAATGGAAGGGTAAAATAAGATTTATCCAAACTATAGGGAGATAATTAGTGATTAAGTGAAACGAGTGGGGTATATTAGAATTATCCCCTACTATTATTACTGGAATATTTTGTCTTTAAATAATTTCCAGAAACGTCGACGACATCTTAAAGATCTTTCTCTTTTAACCTACTCGCAGGTATTTTATCCTTTCACATACTTATCTTCTTCTTCTTCTTCTTCTTCTTCTTCTTTTTTTTTTTTTTTTTTTTCTAAAAAAAAAAAAATTGCTTGTGTTAGGGTTTTATTTGATTTGGGGAAGTTGTGGGTGATTAGGGTTAGGGTTTTTGTTACAAGATGCAGCAGCCACCGCAAATGATTCCTGTCATGCCTTCTTTTCCACCCGCAAACATCACCACCGAGCAGATTCAAAAGGTATCATCTTTGTCCTTTTCTCTGCTTTTTGTTATTACTGGTACTGGTATGCACATATTTTTATACTTTTTTTTTTTTTTCATTAAGGAACTGAGTATTTAGAGTTTGTTGCTGAGAAAATAGAATTAGTTTTAGTTTTAGAATCCCGTGTGTTTTGATTGGTGGTGGTGGGTGAGTTTCCACTTTTGTGCATCCAAGATGTTCTGTTAGTCTCTGTGTAATCATTAGATATGCTGTGCAGTGGATGGGAGAATGCAAGTGAAATTTTGTTATCTATCTTGGGTTTATAGGTTCAATTTCAGTGACAGATATGGTATGAGGTAACCTTAAGTGCAAATTGTCCTTTGAGAAGGAATTCAATTAATGTTGTGTATGAGTTTAGTCTTACAAGTTACAGTTACTAATTTATCATTAACGTATGTAGTTGTAGTCTTGTAGACCAGAACAACAAGACACGCCCTTTGTTGTTTGGTTATGTATTGTGTGTGCCATATGAAATAGCAATCTGTCTTGTGACACATGATACATGTACCTGTGCTTTTGGTTTGAAAATCTATTAATTTTAGTTACATCTGGATCTAGTAAACATTCATAGTCACCAACCCTGACCATTTCTGTCAATTGTACTTCTCTTCTCTATTTGGTTTCTTCTAGTCCAGATTTTAACAATCCTCTCTCGTCAATGGATGAAGTTCCCCGAAGTAACTTTACCTCATGTGAAGGATGGGTAATATATGATTGAGAGTTTTTGTGGATAATACTACAAAAGGATGGGATCCTTCAATAAAACAAACCTAGGTTATTTTATTTTTTGTCAATCATTTGATTGTTGCAAGTTGTCATCTCAGTCAGCAGTGTCTCTTGATAGTATGACGATTTTTTCATTTTTTCTTTTTCTTGAAGGTCAATATATTTTTTGAAATCTTATATCAGAAAAGTTGAGATCACCATTATAAGCTTCCTAAGGACTTTCCTTTTTCAAATCAGGAAAATGGGATAAAATATCACCTGGTTCTTGAAGAAAGTGGGTTTTACGATTTATAAATTATCGTTTTCTTTTATTTTTACCACAACTTCTGGGTGGTTTTTGAAACAGGTGGGCAAGTTTATTCTCTTATTATTTGTTGTTTCACTTTTGCCACTCTTATCCTTGTACATCTCTGTTAGTGGTTATCATGTAGGATCTAAACTTAATAATATATTACAGTCTGATATGGGTAATCAAATGGTAGTCTTGTCTTTGTTGATGCTTTCTGCAGTACCTCGATGAGAACAAAAAGTTGATTCTGGCAATTTTGGACAATCAAAATCTTGGAAAACTTGCAGAGTGTGCCCAGTAAGTGATTTATCAACTCTCCCACTGTCATTATGTGTATACGTTTGTCTGTAGTTGGCTTACTTGGTGTGAATTATATGTGCGTGATTGTTTTCAAGTTAAAATGCTATTCCTGTACTCATTAGCTACTGTTTACATCTTGTATTGACATATGTGATATAAGTTTGATTGTTGAGATTGTATTGGTATTAAAAGCCCAAAACTAGGTGTTTATTGTGCCATCGTACTATTTATAAATTATTCAATGCTAATGATAAATTTGCCATTATTATTATTATTATTGTTATTATTATTTTGAATATAGAACTAAATGTTTTGTATTTTATATAATTAAAATGCATATAACATTGCCTACATAGATGTTGCAGCCAGCTATCCAATGTTGAGGAACTGATGTAGTTTTCCTCTCCCAATGTTTTTACTTCTTTATTATTGGAAAATCTGGATTAATAATGGAGAGTACAATGTTATAACTAATGAATATGAGTGAGACTGTGCCAATACTAGGTTTAGTATCCCATATGCATATCTTGGTTTATTGCAAATGGTTCAATTTCTTTGGTTAGCATGGAAAACACATGTTCAAGGCGGCAGGATAGTGCATATTGGAATGTGGGAGCTTGAAATTTTGAACTTTGGATTAGATGTCTGTTGGGTTTACTGGTTCAGGTTCCATCAAGTACCTACACTCTTTGCTTATTTTTATTTGTTTTTATATTTGTTTCCTTTTCTTTTTGTTGGCTTACTTCACAGCACCGGTGCAGTAAATAATGGGTTTAGGATCAAGATGAGACTAAGGGCATAAATATAAGAAGCCAACAAAATAAGTCACTGGTACATAGCCTCAAATATGAAGTTGTGTCTTGGGTAAAAATTTTTAGTTATAGGTGTTGCATGATTGGGATTGGTTTTACTCCATACGAAACTTGTGTATGTGCGTGCATGCACGCACCTATGAGTTCATATGCTTATGTGCATGTGCGGTTGACGTTATGTACTCATAAAATTCTGCATATTTAGGTACCAAGCTCAACTGCAAAAGAATTTGATGTATTTAGCTGCAATTGCTGATGCACAACCACAAGCACCAACAATGCCTCCCCAGGTGGGCATTTAACTTGACTGGTCTTTTGTAACCCACCCGCTAGCTGTCACCTGTTTCGCTCATCTATCCTTTTAACATTTGCAGATGGCCCCACATCCTGCAATGCAACCGGGAGGGTATTACATGCAGCACCCTCAAGCAGCAGCAGCAATGGCTCAGCAACAAGGACTTTTCCCCCCAAAGATGCCGTTGCAATTCAATAATCCTCATCAAATGCAGGATCCCCAGCAACAGCTGCACCAGCAACAGCAAGCCATGCAAGCACAAATGGGAATGAGACCTGGTGCCGCAAACAATGGCATGCATCCCATGCATGCTGAGAGCACTCTCGGAGGTCAAAGCAGTGGCGGGACTCAGCAAGCTGGAGGCCCAAATGATGTTCGTGGTGGAAGCAAGCAAGATGCTTCTGAGGCAGGCACTGCTGGTGGCGATGGCCAGGGCAGCTCAGCTGGTGGCCATGGCCCTGTTGATGCAGAGGAGGCAAAGTGACCAAGCTCCATGAAGTGGTTCCACGTGGGTACATTTGGCTGTTAATAGTAGATGCCTCAGACAATAGAACTGGTGTTGCTCCAGTTTTGCTCCAGTGATCTTTGTTAAATGGAGCTTAGAATGGAAGCTTTAAGCTTGTTGCTTTTATTTTTTTTGTTCCTTATTTTTTGTTTTGACAGATTAGGTAGTTAAGCTTGTGTTGTAACTTGTAAGTGTCTTGGCATGCCGATCAATCAGTTACAAACCAGGTAGAAACAGTCTTTAAGTTGTGCAAGGAAAAAGCCAAAGCATGTGGGCTCATGCTTGATGTAGGTCATTTTCTATTAACTTGATTGTGCCGAATAATCCTGAAGCCACTTTGTTTCATTGGTTGCCGTTTCTTTTCGTGAGGTGGGTGAGAAATTTCGCTCCCTAGTCGCATTAAGTTGGAAGACAACGTGAGATTCACAGCTTGGACGATTGACCTCTCGTTGGGGGTTGTACTTGATTGGTATGAAGTCTTGGAATCACATTTATGAAAGAGAAAGCGAAGGTTAGTTGCTTGATAATGAGCCAAGTATGCCCTCTCCAGGTCTTGGGAATTATTTGAAAAGAATAAAGAAAAAGCAATGGTGGAATTTTCATGAAGCGAAAAGAAGGGGAAATATGAAAAAGAAAGTAAATAAATAAAGAAATAGATCCGAAGACATTGTCCACGAGCATCTATAAATGATAGAGAATGACATTCCGAGGACAAGTCTATTCAATTGTTTAGTTTGTTATTAATTTTTTAGTTATTTAACTGATTAACAGAAGTTAAGGTTGGCAAAATCTTTTATGGATAAAGGCAGTATAACTGTGAGTTCAAATATCAATTTCAAAATTTATGATACATTTTTTTGAAAGACAAAATTTATAATATTTGGAGGAGCAGAGCTTTTTTTAATTTCCATTATTTTAAAGGGTTGCTTGTTGAACACCCACGATAGGCACGATTGGGACGCCTTTTGCCAAACTGATTTAGCTAAAAATTGTCTTTTATTCAATTAAACAAATATTCATATATTACAACTTGATGTTATAATTTTAACAAAAGGAGTTTTATATTTAAAGAGTGCATTTAATTTAAACTTTATTAAAATTTAAAATAATTTAAAATTTTAGATGTATTCAATTTAAATTTTTATTGATTCTATTAAAATTTAAACATATTTAAAAAATCATTAATTTTATAGATTTTACATTAAGTGACGGAACCTAAATTTTAAAGTAAAATTTATAAATAAAAAAATTATATAACAAATCTTGTCTTTTTATCACATATTATTTGGATTTTATAGAAAATTAATACAAATTTTATATGTAGACTATAAAATTGATAAATTTCATTAAAATCTATTGTTATTTACAAAAAAAAAATCTATCAACTCCAATAAAAATATAACCCCCTTTAAATTCTTAAAAGCTTGATCAAGGTTACATCACACTCAAGACAAGATCCGAGCCTTAATACTATTATTTTGGATGTTTGAAATATGACCCTAAATTAAATAATAACATGAAATCAGGAAAAATCTCTTCTCTCTCTAAATAATGAACAACTGAACAAATATAAAAACCATGACTGGAAACTGAAGAAATGCGAAATGCTACTTGAAAGTTGTACATAATTTGATCTCAAATTATGTACAACTTGATTTTCTACCTTTTAGGCCATCACACGAGTTTCCAGTCTTTATCATCACCTCATCCTTTTAATCACCACCCATCTGACTCGATTGTCACTGCCTCACCATCGTCACTAGTCAATAGTCACCCTCCTCCGCCTCTCTCATATTTCCCTCCTTTTATTTTTGCAAAACTTTTTTTTCTTTTGAACTCTTTAGAGAACCAACAATTGCACCATTTATTCAAATTTGACACAAATATCTTACCTGTCTCGTCTCTTTTGAAAACCAAGAAAATTTTTAACAACATGAAAGAAAAAGAAGGCCAACGCTCTCTCCACCACCACCACCACCATCACAACCAGCAAAAACTAGTGAACATGACAAAGAAACTCTTCGCTAACACCACTGCGTATGTTATCCTCCTCCTGCTATCTTACGCCTTCGGTTACATGTCCTCCCCAACCTGCTACACTCCAACTCCGCCACCACCACCAACAACAACACCGTCAACATCAACACCAACCGTCATATCTTCCAACCCCACTAACTCGAATGCTTTAACTAAACTTACCGACAACGTTAACGTCCCTGCTGTCTTCGCCAACCAACTCGACAGCTTCCGAGTCACCACTCGCTGCGCTGCCTCACTCCCACCTCAACTCGTCCGCCAAACCATCGTTGAGCGTCTCTTTAACGCCACCTCTCCTTACACCAACTTCCCTCCTCCACACGTCAGCCAGTTATTAAAAACAAAACGCGTCAAAGGCTGGGGCTCATACGGCGGGGTATTCAGGCGCCTGATCGAGAGAGTCAAGCCACGTGTCGTTGTCGAAGTCGGCACCTTTTTAGGCGCCTCGGCGCTTCACATGGCCAACTTGACTCACCAACTCGGTCTCGACACTCAGATTCTCTGCATCGACGATTTTCGTGGCTGGCCTGGGTTTCGAGACAAGTTCAAGGACATTCATATGGTAAACGGCGACGTTTTGCTTTATCACCAGTTTATGCAAAATGTTATTTACTTAAATGCCACCGAGACGGTTTTGCCCCTACCGTATTCGAGCGTGTCGGCTTTGATGACACTGTGCGAGTGGGGAGTGGTTGGTGATTTAATAGAAATCGATGCCGGTCATGATTTTAACTCGGCTTGGGCGGATATAAACCGGGCATGGCGGATCCTGAGAACCGGTGGGGTTATTTTCGGGCACGACTATTTTACTGCGGCGGATAACAGAGGCGTTAGAAGAGCGGTCGATTTGTTTGCTAAAATTAACGGTCTTCGAGTCCAAACTGACGGCCAACACTGGGTCATTGACTCTGCCGTTAATGTGTAGATTTTGTAAATTGTAAAGGCTATGCAATACGTTTTCTTTTTTAAGTTCCAATGGTTCCTTCTAGTTAAAAATAATAGAAGGAAAAGGTTGCTTGAATCAGCTATGTGATTGTATTAATAATGGCGTTTAGCGAAAGTTATTGGCAGTCTACTTGGAAATGAATTACTTTGGGTTTTGTTTCACATGGCTGTTGCAATGTGTGTGTTCGTTGTGTGATGTCATGGAAAGTAATTAATAGAATCTTATGACGAAATTTAACATTTGTTAGTGCGTCATTGTTTAATTTGTTATATGTCCATTTAATTATGGTTGTTTTTGCTTCAAAAAATTTTAACTTAGATTGGTCGCTGTATTAAACATTAAATGATTGAATACATTTTGGTGTATATGCTGAGTTCATTAATATCAGAACATGTGGTACAAATGTCTAATCATAAATAACTTTAAATTATTATTGTATAATTAAAAATGTTTGTCTTTAAATCAATCAGAATTATATATTTAATGATCTGTTTTTATCTTATATTTCATTTGTATTATTTAATGACTTATAAGATAATAATAAATCATTTATCACTTCATTCGATTATTTTTTGATATACTTTTATACTATATAGTATTATTTAATTTTTATGCCACATCATATAATTTTAGTGATAATGTATACTTGATATAAAAAAGGAATATTACAATAAAATTAGACAGCACAAATGACAATCAGTTAAACATTATTGAAATAATGCTCTTGGAGCAATAATTGTCAAATGCTTTTGCCTGCAGGCTCACCAAAGTTTCTGTTGAGCAAATCGGTGTAAAAAAGCGTGGTGTGCTTACAAATTAGATGAAGAGTAAAACAAACTCTCCAATAAAGTGGCACTGTTACCTTTTTTTTTAAAGGTAACAATTGCCCATGTTATCAATTTTATCTTGACAGTTGAATTATAACGACTTCTAACAAATTTTGATTTGAAATATAATTACACCTAACAATTCCTTTAAAAAAAAAACACCTAACAATTATTAGAAAAAACAATTATAAAGCAAAATTTGTCAAATATAAGCAAGGCTATAAAATGGTGGGCCTTTAAAAAGTCCAGGGTAGGCGGCTTTTCGGCTGGTCCAAAATAAAACAAAATTGGACTTAGGATGGATATTTGTCATTGACTGGGCTAGATAATTAGTTGACATAGGTGGTGGGCCCAAGACTAGCTCGGCTGAGCCCATTAGAGGTCCATTGCAAGACTGACCTAACTAGCAGTGTGAATTCACATCGAGTGGCCATATTTCCACCCCTCCAAAATTATATATACACCCCAAATCATTTTTTTTTTTTAAAAAAGAAAATTTCAATATGATTATTAAATAACATTATAAAAAAGTAAAGAAGTTAGAGATGAGTTTGAGTCTGATGGGGAAGAGAGGTCCTAAGTAATTGATGCACCCGTAACATTGGGATTGGAAACTTCTCAAGCAGAGAGAATTGAAGAGAAGAGGAACCACTGTTTGCAATTTGGGGTTGAAATTAGCGACGCTTAGAAGCAAAAAACAGAGCAAATCAACCTTAAAAGAGTTTTTAAAACTCATTGAAAAGGCAAAATCATAGAAATTTCCCCCAGTATTTCCAACCTGTGATAGAGCTTTTTGGTTTTTCCCAAAGAGCTTGGCTAATGTAGTGGTGTGATGTCTCCAATTACAACTATGAGAGGACTGAGGAGCCACTGCAAATGTGACCAAGGCTAGTTGCCACATGGCAATGAAACCGACCACGAACCCGAACACAAATATTGTCATAGAGTGAGAAAATACAGTTATTATTATTATTATCATTTTTTTTATGTTATTTAAGGGTGATATTGAAATTTTAAGTAAAATTAATGATTTGGGGTGTAGGTACATTTTGGAGGGGTGGAAATGCCGCCACTCATTCATTTATGTGAAACGACATTTTAACCAAATTGGCCTTAGTTGTCAAATTCCATGCGCTTGGGTTGACGTCATTTTCATTTTCATTTTTATTTTTTAATGAATCATTCATTTGTTCTGTTATTCTCTTTAGTTTTCTTTTTCCTTTTTTTTTTTTTTTCCTCTAAAAAAACGCTTTTTAGTTTTCTATCCTTTGATTTTTAGGTTTGATTATTTTATTCAATCATTAATATTACTTATCAATTATAGTCTTTAAATTAGTTTTAATAATTATCATTACAATAAATCTAAATATTACAAATTAATAGTAACATTATTAGTTAGGTAAAATAGCTAAATCCATAATTTTTATATCACTATTTTGTTCCCACAAAGCAAATATCTTGTCCCATTTAAAATTTTGTATTTCCCATGTGAAACATTACAAGTCTATTTCGAGTAGCTAATTTTTTTTTACAAATAATAATAATTCATCTATACTTAATATTGATCTTAATTATGTCTTACAATTTGGTAATGCTATTGAACTAATTAAATATGAATCGACAATTGAGTTTATTTATGTGATTTAATGAGGTAGAAATTTTAAAATCATAAATGAAAATATTAGAATAGATGATGAACTTTTCCAAAATAAAGGTCACAAGTATAAATTTCTATATACACGACCCACTTGATCCAATCCAACAAATCTTGTAGGATTGTATTGAGGATTTTTTTTAAAAAAAATAGAAATTAATTATTGATTTATAGATACTTTAATGTTCTTGACTTGATATTTTATTTTATTTTATTTTATTTGTAATATTGTTTATCTACTCATAACTCAAGTGATTAATTCATCTTCCATTCACGTTTGTGATAGATATATTTGAAGAAAAAACTTTATTTTAGTTCCTAAGATTTTGAAAAATATTAGGTTTTTAAAACTCTTTTAAAACTAATTTTTTTCATCTCTAACGTTTTCAAAAACTCTTAAAAATATCTAAAATAATCAGTCAACTGATGATCAATATTAACAAAATGTATAAAAAAATATTTTTACTCTTGATGGTTGCTAGTTTCACGAAAATTATTAGATTATCATAATAAAATAATGAATTTACAAATTAAATTATCTATAATGTTTTTAAATTTAAATTGTTAAGCTTTCAAAAAAAAAAATTTAAATTGTTAAAAAATACCCAAAATCACCATTGATCATCACTTGACTAACGGGTTTGATCTTTTTAAAGAGTTTTGAAAATGCTAAGGATGAAAAGAGTTATTTCTAAAAGAGTTTTAAGATTTTAATATTTTTAAAACTCTAAACACTAAATGAAGTTTTCCTACATTGGATTATACCTTACTCATTATCAATATCCGTACAACATGTCTAATGAAGCTGTAATTATCTGAAAAAGAAAATTGCGAAGTACGTACAAGACAAATTCTTAAAAGACAAAAGAAAAAAAAAAATACTGTGAGGAAACGTAGTTTTATGCAATCATTCAAGGGGCATTAACTTTGAACATAGCATCCACTAATCTAGTGATAACAATTTGATTACGATTGCGAGTAGCTTAACATATCCCTGTCTCCTTCGTCCCTCCACGATTCAGAAGTCGGACCAGGATATTTGCTTTGATTTGAGAGGTTTCTGCCTTTTTGTTTTTATTTGTATTTGTTTATATTTTTATCTCCACCTTGTAATCTAACGACCACAAAACCTGAGATTGGATAAACCCGGTCCTTTTCCAAATTCTAATCAGTCACGTGTCAAATTCTAGAAGCGTTAAAAAATTCCGCACGCGATACAAAACCAGTTCATTGCATTTGTGCTTGACTCCAGAAAAGTCATTGTACATAAGTAAAAAAGTCGATAAAAACGTCGAAAAACTGCTCACTTACATATATTATATCCAAGAAAGAACTTTTTCTCAACGTTTTAAACATGAATTGAAAACACCTCGCTTGAATACTAACAACTTCTCGTCCGCAGAAAACAAAGTCATCACTTTTATTTTCAGTTCTCCTTGATTTTGGTAGTCCTAGATTCGAAACCATCAATTTTTTTCCATCCACTGAAATTAAATTAACTTATCGTCATTTGATTTAATGAATCTGTCACGTTTTTTGCTTTCAATGCGTTGGCTGAAATGCCATTATTAGCTGAAAAGAAATAAAATTGAATGGAAAGATGTATTGGGTCAAATTCATATAAATATAGTGAGTTTACATAGATTTTATATTTTTTTTTAATCTTACGAATTAAATGACTATTAGATAGAATCACTGATAAGATAATCCAAATAATTACTTCCCCTATCGAGGAGATGATAACTTTTATTAAAAGAAGATTTATAATTTATATCTTATATTTTAAATTATAGAAATAAGATTTGATTCTTTGATATTTTAATATTAAAGATAGATATTTAATTACTCCTAAAAGTGGTGTGTACCTAGGATTTACTTGAAACACAAGGAGTTAGTGGATTCGACCGGGACAATTGCTATCCTAAGGTGTTTTTGTCTTGTTACAATGTAACAAAGAGTTGCACGTGATCAAAGACCTGACGTGTTTTTTTTTTTAAATCCCGACTTTTTAACAGGAGGACAGATTTGATTCGCGATGCTGCTATCCTGGACATATTTTACAGACTGTGGTTACTATGGTTCTATGTAGCTCATCAAGGCTGCTGTACTGTTCGATATAGCTCGTATTTACGCATGTTATAATTAAATTGATCTTTATAATTTAGTCATGGTTTGTGCAGAAATTTAAATATAACTAAATTTTTAAGAAAAAGAAAAACATGATGTATTTATATTGGTAACAGCGTTGTATTATTATTATTTTTTAAATAAAGCGTAGTATTAAATTGGTAATTTATAGTTATGTTCTTGTTAAATTATCATAAAAATTGAGTAAAATACAGAAGTGAAATTTGTGATTAATTCATTTTTTGTTAGTATCAAATGCACAAAAGGACGAGAAAAATATATAATGATGAAAAAGAAAACCTTCCATACATATTTGTAAAAAAAGAGGAAAATTTAATTGTTAAAAAAAGAAAAAAAAAACATAACTAATAAGTAAATTTACATCACTTTTACATACATTATTTATTTTTAATTTAAGGCTTCAGGGAATATGGATAAATAATTGGAACTCACAACAGTGTCATAGGCATAGGTGAGTTAACGTTATCTTTTTTTTTTTTTTTTTCTGTTTTGAGCAAGTGAACTGACATCGTCTTTTCAGCACTTTTGTATACATTTATTTATCAATAAAAATAAATTACTTTTTATTTCAAAAATAAATAAATTACTTTTAATAAGAGTCACATTTGTTTAGGTAATAATTGAATCCTCTAGTAACATATATTGTTTATGCTCATCTATATGTCTTTATTCCAATTTATTAATCTCAGGAACCGTCAAACAACAATGGCTTTTTTTTTTTTTTTTGAAAACCAATGGCTTTTAATTCTATTAATCATTTGTAAGTCATATTAATTTTTAGGGATAATCCTAGTTTCCCCCCTGTAGTTTGATGAAATAGCCAAAATCCCCCCTCGCTTTTAAAAATCACTAATAGCCCCCCTCTTGATTTACAAAATGGATAAAAAACCCCTGTAGTTTATTAAAATATCCAAAAAAAAAACCCCCTACCGTCAATTTGAACGTTAGAAGTCAACAGTTGACCGTTAATGTGAAAGGGCAAAACTGTCCAAAAAAAATAAAATATAAAAAAATATAAATATTTAATAAATTGATAATTTAATATTTAAAAAAATTGAAAAAAATCTCCACCATCCATCTTTTAAAATGGACGGTGGTGATCAAAATTATTAAAAAAATTTTAAAAATTTAAAATATTAATAGTCCAAAAATAAAAGAAAGAACTCAAACTCTCTCTCTCTCTCTACTTCTCATTCTCTCTCTTCTCCTTCTCTTTCTTCTCTTCTTCTTTCCTCTCTCGTCTCACCCTGCACTCAATCTCTGCCACTCCGTCAGTCTCCTATCGTCTTTTCTTCTTCTTCTTCCTTTTCGTCCTCTCTTCTGTCGGTTCTTCCTTCTTCTTCTTCTCTCCTCTCTCTCTCTCCAGTCTCCGTCAATGGAGATCTCCATCGATGGAGACCTAAAACGGGTTTCCGAGCGGAAACCCGTAGATCTACGGGTTTCCAAGCGGAAACCCAGATATCTACGGTTTCCGAGCGAAAACCCGAGATATATCTGGGTTTCCGGCGCCGAAAACCCAGATATATCTGGGTTTTCGCTCGGAACCCGTAGATCTACGGTTTTTCACTCGGAAACCCGTAGATCTACTGGTTTCCGAGCGAAAACCCAGAGATCTCTGGGTTTCCGGCGTCGGAAACCCATCGATCTCTGGGTTTTCAAATCGGAAACCCAGAGATCTCTGGGTTTCCAGTGCCGGAAACCCAAGTATTTCTGGGTTTCGGCGTCTGAAATCCAAATCTTCGGGTTTCCGACAACCCAAATTTTTTTTTTTGTTTTTTCTTTTTGTTATGTTACTGTTGTGTTTTGATGTTGTTATTGCCGTGATGAGTGGTTTGTGTATGTTGCTGATTTGATGTTGTTAAAGTGTTGAAGAGGTTTGAGGTCGATGGGTTTTCTCTGTTGAGGAGGGTTTGGGTTAAACGGAGATGAGTGAAAACGTCCGGGTTGGATGAATAGAGGATGAATGGGCACTTTATGATTACAGTGTTTAATGAGGTGTTCAAGCGGGTAGTTTGGGTCTTATTTGCGTACTATTAATGGTCAGAACCAATTCTCACTAACGAAGTTAACAAAGGGGTACAAATGGGGGATTTTAGAAACTAGCAAAAGGGGGGTAATTAGCGATTTCTTTAAACTACGAAGGGGGGCAATTGGATTACCCTAAGTTTTATTACGTTCTTTTTGTTTTGGTACATATTCTATGAAGTTTAATAAAGATTTTTCATTTTCAATTGACGTTTTGAAAGACGTGACTTAATATATACAATAAAAAATGTCTGCAAAAGGCTTCACAAACACGCTAATTAAATTTATAAGATATAAAAGTCATTAATCATTATCCAAAAATTAGATGTTTCTTCACATAGGCGTAACATTTTCTAAATTATGTGCAAATGGAACATCAAAGAATTGAGATGATAAAATAAGTTTCATCATATATAGGCATTACATTGAATAAATAACGTTTAGTCACGATCAAAATATAAATTTTCATTGATATTCATTAATTTTTATTTTTACGTCATCTGGAGTTATATCAGCATCGTTTTCAAAGAAAAAGGGTTTCCGACCAAACAAACAAAATTACCATCGTCAAGAATTTAATTCATTGATTGCTCATTTATGATTCTCTATAAACATTAAGTTTTGAGTTTTGTATTGATCGTAGTCACGTCTACATTTATTTCAATAATAAAAAAAAAAAAGTTATAATTCTTATCATACAATCTTTAACAACCCATCATACCCACCCAAAAAAGAAATTATTCTGTCTTTTCTAATATAAAACACTTGGAAGTTGGATCATTGGAGATGCACACATAAATTTTAAATAAAATAATCAAAGATAGGTTAATTGAAGAAGGTGATACTAATATTAATTTTGTGTGTGCGCATTTTTTTTTTCACAAAGTTGAACAACATTGTTTGGAATGAAGTGAAGTTCTCCGTCCATAAGGAAAGACAAATTATGTTTGTAGAGACAAATACCACCATCCACAAAAAAGGAATTTTATTTATTTTCTTCTTAAGAACTTATATGCCTCTTGCAACTTGCAAGATAAAACACACAACTATCATTTTGAGTTATAAATATATTATAATTTCAATTGATTAAGGCTGACATCTTTCATTGAATTCCCAAACGTATAATAACATAAATTGATAAAACTTCAAGACAAATCACAACCCAAAAAAAAAAAAAAAAACAACCTTCTCTCTTTCTTTCCTCTTAAGGTGTCTTTCGAAATGACGTTGCCAACGTAGGCAAACCGAGGTTGCAATTCCGGAGACCCTGTTTTAACTGTTCTTCCTCAAGTATGGTCCACGCACAAACCCTGTTCCGGCCGGGAACTTTATTTTCACCGGAAACGAACAAACGAGAAAATATAAATGATCGATTGCTGTATAATTCAAGAGAAACTTACAAGCCTAGCCCCAAAAGTGACCTTTAATTATTGCATACGTAGCAATTTTTGGCAGTGTGTGGGGTCCAGATTTGCAGGATTCCCAGGTCCCAAACACGCCCATTTTCCCAAATTTATGTCGTCCACAAAAGGAGGAACAGAACAGGATATTTCGGGCAAATAAAATTTTAACACTAGACGCTGCACAAAGCTTTGCCCATGTAAAACGAAAATACGCGCGTCTATCTATATAAATAAATATTTCTTATGTTTATATTATAGGAACGTGCGTGAATAATTGAATATCACCAGGTGCCATTGACCTGTAGTTTCGCCTTTCATTAAGAGCTTGGTTTCCCTTTTCATGTTGCGAGAGTACTGTGCTATAAACTTGGGGAACAGACTATAAAATTTTAGTACAAACATTTCCTTTTTTTCAACTTAATTAATTACTCTTAATTATTATCCGATCATGATCGATCGAGACCCTACAAGCTTCAAAATACACGAAAAATAAAAAAGAAACCCTGCGGGTGCATGCTAGCTTTTATGTGCATCATACTAGATGCGAGGCGTACGGATAACAACAAGTGATGACAAGAAAATTAACAAACAAATGAAGAGATTAAAGAACATAAACCCATTTGTGATTAGACAGTGCTACTGGTTGAAAATGACGATTTACTTTGATGTTGTTGATGATAATCTTACTGCTGCTCTAGTCTACTAAGAAGCGCAGACCTAAGACCATCTTCAGTTCTGAGTCCATCGGGAACTCTAACCACGATATCTTGAAGCATGAGCTCGTTCACGCATGACATGCGCATGGTGGACCTGAAACTCCAAGTCGCGTAAAGCAGACATCAGTCTAGCTGCTGGATAGTTCATTCTCAGATTGGACCCTGATCATTGCATCCGTACCAACGATTTTGACCTCAACTTCAAGGTTGAAGACGCCAACGGTGCCGGAACTGGACCTGGTTTGATCCACGGATGTGGTTGTGCTCTGATTGTCAGTGGTATCAGCCACCTCCAGCTTCACTTTCTTGGAGTCTCTTTGCACCTGTGACTCCAGTTCTTCGATCTTGACCTTGAGTTCGTTTATGTACGACACTGCATCGGAGAGCAATGATGCTTTGTCCATCCTCGAGACGTTTGGCACCACAGCACGTAGAGCGTAGAAGCGGTGGTTGAGCTTCTCGCGCCGCTGCCTCTCTGCTTCGACATGGTTCAAAGGTGTCTCTCTGCCAAGACCCGGTTTTCTGCCTCTTTTCTTCGGTGTTCGTTTCTCTATGTTGTTGTTGACTGCAAGTAATGGACAATCCGAGTCTGAATGCTCCGAATCGACATAAGATTGTCCGGGTTTAAGCATACCATCTTTTTTCGACTGATCTTTGTCTTGGCTTCTGTTTTTGTCATCTGGGGTGATGTCTTCCTCTTGAATTCCGGCGATTATGCCTATATCAGCAAAAGAGATGTTTCTGTCGAGGAACTGGATAGGTCCAGGAGAGGGGTTCAGTTGCTTGGGCACCGAACCAAGGAGATCTGAGCCAAAAAGAGACTTCACTTGCTGTACTAGACCCCAGTTTTCTCTGATGATATCAGAAGAGCCCAATTCAAGAACCCCACAAGAAGTTGGGACGCAAACGAAAGTTTGAATGCCATGCATTTGTGCTTCTTTGGACCTTTCACAGTTGTAGAATTGCATCTCGTGACTCCCAGTTATCCAAACCAAAGAGCCGGTGGTGAGAGCCCGACCTGGGATGCTACCATCTCCAGCATTGAAAGATCTGGTGAGAGACATGACGTAGAACCATTCGATGTCGGCGACATCAGTGCCGTCCATCATGGACATACCGATGTCGTGGTGGGTCTGATCTCCGATGAAGGATTGTTGGATTCCTTTGATGACCCTTTTCCTCTCCAAGTTCAAGGCAGGGTTAATGTTGAGGTGGCCAAGGTTGTCGTTAGCTTCGGGGATGTGTCTTTGTTGCCTTGAAAATGGCCATCTCCCCAGCTCAAGAAAAGATGACCGTTATCGTCATTTGATGTCTGCCAAAAACGGCATATGCCCACCAATCTGTCTGGCTCTCGACTACGAATTGAAGCCTCTGTTGGAGAGTTGACGGTGGGGTATCTGGGGTCAAGACGATAAAGAGGACGAAGAGGGAGAGATAATCAGATCTTCCATGGATAGATAGCTACCTCCTTCACCGTTTGAGACTTGAAAGAGAAAGTGAAAGAGAGATAGAGATATAACAATTAACAAAGGCAATAAATAAAAAGAGGAAGACAAGGGAAACACAGCTTCGACGAATCTGAAAAGAAGAGAGACACTAAAGAGGGCCTCAGGGCTCCTTTTGTCTGGACAGACAGGAGGAAAAATGGGCTATAAAGCAAATTATATGGTTGAAGGCAATGAATAACTGTAGCAGTGGCAGCAGCGAGAAAAGCTGTGTAGGTTAATTATTATTA
>CM037999.1:10735008-11142712 GCA_021234005.1 Nephelium lappaceum
AAAAACAAACACTTCAAATCTAGACCTCCATTATCATCATTTATATAACCTCTTAAAACAGAACAAAAAGATCTCATCTTCGATTATCTTTTATCAAAACAAACTAAGTTTCTTATCGAGATTTGAAGTTAGAGTAAATAAATTTAATTCTAATAATAATATCATCTTTTAATTAAAGTGTTAATAATTTAATTTAAAAGTAATATTGAAATATTAAAATATATAAATTAAGGGATGTACATATGAATTTAGAGGATAGAGGGGTGGAAACATTGCCACTCAAAGATCAAATAACCAGCTAATTGATTACGTATTGAAGAACCAAACGAGTAATGTTCCTGTTAACAGGCCCAACATGTATTCCAGATGCATTGTAAAAATGAACGTATTGCTGGCCCATTGATTTTTATACACATTTATGTCGACAGATATCAAACTAAAATAATTTTAGAAACTGACAAAAAAATAAAATTGAAAATTCAGTTTTTATTAAAAAAAGAAAAAAAATCATTCGCTTTTGGTTTAAACAAAACTTCAACCGTTTTTCAAGAGCTGAAAAATAATTAAAAATGATTGAAGTTTTGTTTTATGTAGAAAACGAATAATTTTTTTTTTTTTTTGGTTCCAAATACAAATTTTCACTTCTTTCTTAGCCATTTATATTAACTTCCCCTTTTAAAAAATACCTCTCCCAGAAAGAACACACTATGATACACCTTCGGTGACTCCAACAAACTGTAAGCTCACCTAGTCTCAAGTCTAAACATCTGATCGTGTTGGAAATTCTAGGCCATGAAGTGCAGGTATGTTGTCTAAATCCTCTCTGGAGAATAATGGGAAGAACCAAAACATCTTCTTTGTGCCAAAAACCTACAAAAGCGGGGAAATTTTGACACCACACCATAAGAACCAAAACAATTAATTTAACTCTAAGAGGATGTTTTCTATTTGTCACTATGATCAAATCAACTGCATTTCTAGCAATATACTTGATAAAATTATGTATATTTGCAATAATTCCTTAAAAAGGCTTGTGATAGTGATCCTAACTTACTCTTTTTGTTTTGCAATTCTTGTAGACAGAGATCAACTCATCAACACCCTCCTAGGTGCACTTCAATAGTAGAAACCAATACTTTCAGTGCATTACACAGTTAATGAAGAAAACAACCTTGTTTATCAATGCAGAATTCCAAAATATTTATTACCACAAAATGTCATGCAGATAAGCATTATGATCTACTCTAAAATCATCAATCAGATATAAGCACATAGAATAAATTTGGAAAACAGAGAAAAGATAGTTAGCCAGGAGGAAGTCACCTGCTCAAAATTCTTCTTCTTGCCTAAATCGTACTTCCATCTGACTGCTCCTTTTTTCTCATAAACCTGAAAAATTGTTATCAGAAGACAATACATAACAATCAAACAAGGATTTAACCAGCAACAAGGAGTAAAGTCTGACCCAAGCTCCCACAAGTGTAATTTCCACGATAATTAGTTTCTGTTTACTGTCAAATTTTGCATGTCATTCAACACAACAATGGGTGCATCAATCATGCATTTCATGTAAACTGCTATCAGCCATGTCACTGATGATGTTATGGCATGAGCTAATTGGACCTTCACTTATGATGCCGGGATTGTGACTCAGTTGTCATTGTCTCAAGTAAAACCCATGGGTTGTTAAAGTACATTCTCCAAAACAAGGAAGATGGCAAGTCATGGTCAACTTCCAATGACTATAAGGTCTCAAATTAGCAGCAAAAAGCTCACAAAAATGAAGCTAGTGACAGAAAACTGAGTATCTATTGCCTTAATTACCTCTATTGATGTGGTGTTGCTCGATAGAAGCGATGCATGCATAACTATGAAACAGAGAAGACTCAAAGCAAAAGCTATGTTAAGAACTGCATCAAGGTAAACAATTTGTAAGAAACATAAAAGCAATGATGAAGGACTAATGGAAGATGAATTATTTGCTGAACAACTCACCAAAAGCCAAAAAGATAACTGCTAGATTCACAGGAGAAGCAGAATGATTTTTGGCTCTGCCAAAGAATGCAATGAAATTTGGCAGCAACACTATAGCATCCAACGTTGTCTCTAGAAATGTATACAGCTTTACAGCAGAGAAGAGAGTCAAGAAAGATAGAAAACAAAGTTAAAAACCAATTAACTCTGCCAAATTTATGCACTATTAAGAAATATATTTGAAGGGGCTTTATATACACATATGTAAAATATAAAGCAAAGCATCTTAGAGTTGAACTGCTAATATGGCATGAGAACCAACGACGCATGATCGTTTGATCAACATCCTAACTTTATAATGCAGACACCTAGAGCAATTTTTACATAACCACAAATTATTAAGTGAGACCTTACCAAGAAAAGAAGAAAATACTTGTAATTACGAGCTCCAACACAATTCACCACCCAGACACAGTGGTGGTCCATCTTAAGAACACATCTTTGACCTACAAAAGCATAAGCTAATAATTACTGAACAACAACATTTCATACAATCAATTTTCAGTCATTCAAGACATTCCTGAGTATGGCAGCTAACTGAAGCCTATAGCAGATGCTAATGGTATCCAAACCGAGAGAGAGAGAGAGAGAGAGAGAGAGAGAGAGATTAGCATCTGAAATGCATGGAAAGACACATAAACTTTCAGTTAACTGTACAACATGCTGCCATAGCTTCATATCAACTTCCATTAAAAATAATTCAGAGGAAACAGCCCAAACATTTCAAAAATGGAAAATTTCAATTACACATACAACTCCACTTCTTTAGAAGTATAAATGGAAACAAGAAGTAAAGAAGGAAAAGTGTGACATAGATAGAGCAAGATATAAATTCAGAAAGATATCATCTTACAAAACATTGAATCTGTTGACGATAGCCATGTGGCCAGACATAACAAAAAAATTTTAAAAATAAATCTACTACAATTAAAAACTCTATTAATTTATTTTCCTCCATATCGTCTCCTCTTCAAACCAGATAACTTGTTATATGAAATCTCTATATTAAAAAAATATATCAATCCACTTGAAACTAAATCACTTTCAAAACCACAGACATGACAATAACTCTTTCGACAGATACACACAAATCTCAACTAGTATTAGATAACTAAAATTAACTTGTTAAGACAAGACACAAAGCACAAGCTAGTTAAAGAAAAGATTGAAGTCAGCCTTACAAACAGAGCAATGATGGCAACGTGGCGGTTTCCCATTTCTGCATTTGTCACAGTAGCCTACCTGCGGTTGACTGTCAAGCCCCTCTGATCCCACATTATCCAATATTGTTATTGAAGAACTACCAGCCTCCAAATTCTCCTCTGACGACAACACCGGCCTCCAATTCTCAGGAACAGAACCTGGGTCCCAAAACACTACCATAACATAGCTCCAAGCCAACATTGCAAGCTATTTAAAAAAGAAATTTTAAAAAAAAAATTACAAATTCAATAATCTTCAGTCTTCCCTCAAAAATATAATATTCGAAACCAGAGGCCGTTGACAGGCAACAAAGATTCAAAATTTAAATTACCAGCACATGAAACACGACAATTGCAAGTAGCGCGAAGAACGAATGAAGTCCACCAGGGAGCAGCAGGGAGCCACAGGTGACGACAACGACGGCGTAGTAGGAGACTGCGGCGATTGCAATGACTAAAAGGACCATCAAGTAGCCGAGGACTCTGAGGCCCGCGCAGAACTTGAACAGGTTTATGTCCATCCCTATGCTGATCTGGGGGCTGATTGGGAGGTATCTTCTGGATCGTCGTGGCGGGAACAGGCGTTTCCAGATATTTGAAGCCAGGTTTAGTTTACTCTCTCCTGGAATTGGTCTTTCCCAGGTTGGTTTCCGGAAATCGGAGAGCGGGAAGCTAAATTTTAAGAATTTGTCAAATTTAGGGCACGGTTCCCAGATTTGTTTTCGACTCGAACGCAAATGCAGATTCGGATAATCGGATTTCGGACCCCTCTTTTTGTTTTTCCAGTTATTACTATTTAATTTTTTAAAAAAATAATAAGTAATAAAAAAAGGATAAATCTAATGGCCCCCCTGAAGTTTGATCTAATTGCCCCCCCGTAGTTTGATATAATCGCTATAGACCCCCTATAGTTTGGCATAATCCCATTTTTTTCCTTCTGTTAATTCTGTTACTGAACAGTATACCCTGACATTGACAGTATGCAAAAAAAGGATCTTGCCCCTCATATTCCGGCGACTAAAACTCATTTTCTGGGTTCCCAGCAACTAGATCTGGGTTTCTATTTTACTGGGTTTGCTTGGAACTAATCTCCAACAACAGTATCAACTAGACAAACACAGAAACATAAACATTTAATCACCATAGACATCAAATATCATCACCAATACAACAAGCACAATTACAACAAACATTCAATATACTACATATATAGAAAACCTCATTGAAAACAAAACAAACACAAAAACGTCTAGCACAATCCATCCAATTTCATCTGGGTTCAACCTCCAACCCAGATTTTCATATGGGTTCGATTTTGAACCCAGAAATTTACGTCTGGGTTCGAAGTCCAACCCAGATGAAATCTGGGTTCGATTTCGAACCCAGAAGCTTGGGTCTGGGTTCGACCATCTGGGTTCAACTTCGAACCTAGACGCGAGCTTCTAGGGTTCGACTTCTAAGTTCGAAGTCAAACCTAGAAGCTCGCGTCTGGGTTTGATTTCGAACCCAGACGCGAGCTTCTGGGGTTTGACTTCGAAACCCAGACGCTCGCATCTGGGTTTCGAAGTCAAACCCCAGAAGCTCGCGTCTAGGTTCGACTTCTGGGTTTGAAGTCAAACCCCAAAAGCTCGCGTCTGAGTTCGAAATCGAACCTAGACGTTCGCATCTGGGTTCGAAATCGAACCCAGACGTTCGCATCTGGGTTAGGAAATCGAACTCAGACGCGAGCTTCTGAGTTCAAAAGTCGAACCCAGAAGCTTACGTCTGGGTTCGATTTCCGAACCCAGATGATGGGGGTTTGAGAAGGAGAAGAAGAAGAAGAGAAGGAGGAGAAGAAGGAAAAGAAGAAGAGACTAGAGAGGGGAGGGGATGGCGGCAGACCAAGAGCGGATGAGAGAGGGAGATCGGCGTCGGAGATCAGAGAGAGAGAAAAATATAGAGAAAGGGAGAAGGAGAGAGCTGCCCTCCTTTATTTTTTTTATTTTTTGTTTTTTTTTTTTTTAATTATGTCCACCGTCCATCATGTAGATGGACGGTGGACATAATTTTTAAAAAAATTATTAATAAATTTATATTTTTTTATTTCTTTTTTTTATATTTTTAATTATTTTTAAAAAATATAATCTATTTTATATTGAATTGACAGTTTTACCCTTTCTAGTTAACAGTCAAACATTGATTCTTAACGTCCAAGTTCACGGTAAGGGGTATTTTGACCATTTTAATAAACTAGAGGAGGTTTTTTTTATTATTTTTATAAACTAGAAGTGGGTCTTTAGCGATTTTTTTAAAGTATGCGGTTTTTTTTGACTATTATATCAAATTACAGGGGGAAAATTAGATTTATCCCTAAAAAAATTAAAAGAAAGAAAAAACAAAATAGAGAATTACCTCAAACCTAAACTTTAATATTTATAGATACATACAACTTTTTAGTTTGTTTGCACCATTCTTTCCTGAACCAACGGTTGACTGACTTGGTACATACAACTTTTAGTTTGTTTGCACCATTTTTTCCTAAACTAATGGTTGATTGACTTTAATCATTGTTAAATATATTTGATCGTGTAAAAAATATTAAAATATGAAATTATCCCTAAATAAATTCACTTTTTATTTTTCTTTTAAAATAAATTTTAAAAATTTTAAATAAATTAAAAATAAATTTAATAAGACCCTGATGGATAGTGAAGATTAATTTGAGGAAAAAAAAAAATCAGAACTGAAAGAAAAAAATCTATAAATAAAAGATGAAGAACATCTTCATATTCATCTTCATCTTCAAACAAAACAAAATTTAGAAAAAAAAATTAAAAAAATCTGGGTTGAATAAATTTAAAAAAAAATTAAATTTGAATTAAAACAAAACATTAAAAAAAAAAATGAAAGGTCTGAATTGAACCCAGATCTTTAAATTTTAATTCAACCCAGATTTGTCATTTTTAAAAAAACAATGTTTTCATTTTTTCTTTAATTTTGATTTTTTTTTTTGTAAAATTTTGTGCAGCCCAGATTTTTTTTTTTCTTTTACAATTTTGTTTTGTTGAAGATAAAGATGAAGAATCTTCATCTTTTATTTTTAATTTATTTATTTATTTTAGTTTTGATTTTTAAACCTTTTTCTCAAATTAATCTCCACCATCCATCTGGTGGAGATTTCATTAAATATAAATTTATATTTAATTTATTTAAAGTTTTTAAATTTATTTTGAAAGAAAAATAAAAAATAAATTTATTTAGGGGTAATTTCATCTTTCAATATTTTTTACACGGTCAAATATATCTACTAACAATCAAAGTCACTCAACCATTAATCCAGGGAAGAATGATGCAAATAAACCAAAAAGTTATATGCATCTGTGACTATTAAAATTCTAAATAGATCGGAGGTAATTCTCTAAAAAAATAAAATAATTAGTTTACCAGTTAGATAAAGTTATCCATTAATAATAAACCTTATATTAGTTGCAATGATGGTTATAACCATCCAAATACTAATTAGAAAATTTCCCTTAGGACATAATTTTTTTAGGACCACAAACTATACAATTGCATTTAAAGTTGTTATTATTTTTTCACTTGACGATTGATAAATCATCATTTTTCGTATTAATGATTTTAAAATGATAAAAAAAACTCTCTGAAATAGTATTAATTCAAGTCAAAATAAGGGATAAAATAATATGTTTTGAATCAATAGAGGAGAAAATAACAATTCATTATTCGTCAGAGTAAAAATAATAATAACTCTTACATTAATGACTTAGATAAATACATAATTTTTCATGGTAAAATTTTTTTTCCCAGTCTCTATCAGGTACAAATTGAATTAAAATTAAGACTTTATTACAAAGACTCTACTACAGATTGAAAAATATAAATATATATATAGAAAGAATAAAACACATGAATGATGCAATGTACTTGACACAACATTATTAAATTTTAGACAACATTCACGCATCCGATGTTCGCATGAACAACTTGAACTTTATTTTCCACGCACATGAGATAAGCCCAAGCCCAATGTAATACAGCAGAACCAACCAAGTGACTGACACGTCACAATTCACACGCGCATCCGCGAAAAAAGTAAAATTACACAGAACTTAAAGCGAGGGCGTGTAAACTACAACCAAAGGTGAGAGTTTTGCCTTGAAAGGACAGACCAAATCTAGCATTATTTTTGTTTGGTAAGAGTGATCTAAAATTAGTCCTTTTTTTTTTTCTTATAATATTAGGGATAATTTTAATTTTCCTTATGTAATTTGAAATAATAGTAAAAAAAAACCACTGACTTTAAAAATCATTAAAAACCCTTCTATAGTTTATAAACATAGTTAAAAAACCCCCAAATGTTATGAAAATGGTCAAAAAAACCCCTACCGTCAACTTAAGTGTTAAAAATCAAGATTTGATCGTTAATCAAGAAGGGCAAAATGGTCAATTCATTATAAATAAGTTAAAATTTTTTTAATCAAATCTCTACTATCAATCTTAAGATGGACAGTGAAAATTAATTTTAAAATAAATTAAGAATCATCCTCAAGAATCCATTATAATTTGTAACAAATGTCAATTTTAGCAATTTATATTCATTTTATCCAAAATCCGTTCTGATTTTAAAAAAATAACTGAAAATATTCATTTTACCCTTATGACTTTATTATCAATTGTGATCGTCAGAGGTATTGTCGTTTTTTCATACATCTCCACGGGGTATTTAAGTATTTTATTAACGTTAGAAGGGATTTTTTTTATAAAAATAAGTCATATATGGTAAAATAGATATATTCACACACTACAATAAGTTTTTTTATATTATCTCAAAAATTTAAAAAAAAAAATCATAAACGTTAAATAAAAAAAAATATATCAGAATCTTCATCGTCTATCTTAATAGGACAATGGGGATTAACTGATTAATAAAAAAAAAAATTATTTTCACATCCACCACCATTTTCTCTCTTTTTGTTTTTGTTTTTCTTTTCTTTTCTTTATTCTTTTTCTTCTCAAACCTTATTATTATTTGGGTTTCACAATGAATCCAAATGAAATCTAAGCATCTAGGTTTATCCGGGTGGATGTTGAATCCAAATGCTCAAATTTCATTGGGTTCAGTCATTAAACCCAAGACAAACATCTCATCTGGGTTCGATTCGAACCCAATATTCGTTTGGTTCGATGATGAACCTAGATGACCAGCTTTCATTTGAGTTCATTATCAAACCTAAATCAAATCTAGGTTCAACGAACTCAAAAATTTGGGTTTGTCAAACCCACATTTCATTTGGATTTCGATGATGAACCTAAGTGAACATATGAGTTCGACCTTAAACATTTGGTTCAAATCGAACCCAAATAAATGTTTCTCATTAGAGTGCTTGTGTTGATGATTGATATTTCTCTATTTTGTGTTAGTTGTTGCAGATATTTTCTGGGGTCATAAGGATCATAAGGTATTATTTTTAGAGATGTATGAGTTCAACTAACTGATTAATTGCTTTGATATTGATATTTTTGAGTAGTTTATTGTGGGTTTATAATGAGTGGATGATTAATGATGTTTGCGAATTGGGTTGCTGAGTTACAGATAGGTGTTTGAAGATGATGAGTGTTTTTTCTTTATTTTTTTAGTAAAAAATTCTAATTTTGTTTTTATTTTGTTTTGTTATTTCTTGTAGAGAGACAATTTTATCTTTTCATGTATTGTCACCCTCAGGAGTCAATTTTTTACTAATAGAGAAAATGGAAGGGTAAAATAAGATTTATCCAAACTATAGGGAATAATTAGTGATTAAGTGAAACGAGTGGGGTATATTAGAATTATCCCCTACTATTATTACTGGAATATTTTGTCTTTAAATAATTTCCAGAAACGTCGACGACATTTTAAAGATCTTTCTCTTTTAACCTACTCGCAGGTATTTTATCCTTTCACATACTTATCTTCTTCTTCTTCTTCTTCTTCTTCTTCTTTTTTTTTTTTTTTTTTTTCTAAAAAAAAAAAATTGCTTGTGTTAGGGTTTTATTTGATTTGGGGAAGTTGTGGGTGATTAGGGTTAGGGTTTTTGTTACAAGATGCAGCAGCCACCGCAAATGATTCCTGTCATGCCTTCTTTTCCACCCGCAAACATCACCACCGAGCAGATTCAAAAGGTATCATCTTTTTCCTTTTCTCTGCTTTTTGTTATTACTGGTACTGGTATGCACATATTTTTATACTTTTTTTTTTTTCATTAAGGAACTGAGTATTTAGAGTTTGTTGCTGACAAAATAGAATTAGTTTTAGTTTTAGAATCCCGTGTGTTTTGATTGGTGGTGGTGGGTGAGTTTCCACTTTTGTGCATCCAAGATGTTCTGTTAGGCTCTGTGTAATCATTAGATATGCTGTGCAGTGGATGGGAGAATGCAAGTGAAATTTTGTTATCTATCTTGGGTTTATAGGTTCAATTTCAGTGACAGATATGGTATGAGGTAACCTTAAGTGCAAATTGTCCTTTGAGAAGGAATTTAATTAATGTTGTGTATGAGTTTTAGTCTTACAAGTTACAGTTACTAATTTATCATTAACGTATGTAGTTGTAGTCTTGTAGACCAGAACAACAAGACACGCCCTTTGTTGTTTGGTTATGTATTGTGTGTGCCATATGAAATAGCAATCTGTCTTGTGACACATGATACATGTACCTGTGCTTTTGGTTTGAAAATCTATTAATTTTAGTTACATCTGGATCTAGTAAACATTCATAGTCACCAACGCTGACCATTTCTGTCAATTGTACTTCTCTTCTCTATTTGGTTTCTTCTAGTCCAGATTTTAACAATCCTCTCTCGTCAATGGATGAAGTTCCCCGAAGTAACTTTACCTCATGTGAAGGATGGGTAATATATGATTGAGAGTTTTTGTGGATAATACTACAAAAGGATGGGATCCTTCAATAAAACAAACCTAGGTTATTTTATTTTTTGTCAATCATTTGATTGTTGCAAGTTGTCATCTCAGTCAGCAGTGTCTCTTGATAGTATGACGATTTTTTCATTTTTTCTTTTTCTTGAAGGTCAATATATTTTTTGAAATCTTATATCAGAAAAGTTGAGATCACCATTATAAGCTTCCTAAGGACTTTCCTTTTTCAAATCAGGAAAATGGGATAAAATATCACCTGGTTCTTGAAGAAAGTGGGTTTTACGATTTATAAATTATCGTTTTCTTTTATTTTTACCACAACTTCTGGGTGGTTTTTGAAACAGGTGGGCAAGTTTATTCTCTTATTATTTGTTGTTTCACTTTTGCCACTCTTATCCTTGTACATCTCTGTTAGTGGTTATCATGTAGGATCTAAACTTAATAATATATTACAGTCTGATATGGGTAATCAAATGGTAGTCTTGTCTTTGTTGATGCTTTCTGCAGTACCTCGATGAGAACAAAAAGTTGATTCTGGCAATTTTGGACAATCAAAATCTTGGAAAACTTGCAGAGTGTGCCCAGTAAGTGATTTATCAACTCTCCCACTGTCATTATGTGTATACGTTTGTCTGTAGTTGGCTTACTTGGTGTGAATTATATGTGCGTGATTGTTTTCAAGTTAAAATGCTATTCCTGTACTCATTAGCTACTGTTTACATCTTGTATTGACATATGTGATATAAGTTTGATTGTTGAGATTGTATTGGTATTAAAAGCCCAAAACTAGGTGTTTATTGTGCCATCGTACTATTTATAAATTATTCAATGCTAATGATAAATTTGCCATTATTATTATTATTATTGTTATTATTATTTTGAATATAGAACTAAATGTTTTGTATTTTATATAATTAAAATGCATATAACATTGCCTACATAGATGTTGCAGCCAGCTATCCAATGTTGAGGAACTGATGTAGTTTTCCTCTCCCAATGTTTTTACTTCTTTATTATTGGAAAATCTGGATTAATAATGGAGAGTACAATGTTATAACTAATGAATATGAGTGAGACTGTGCCAATACTAGGTTTAGTATCCCATATGCATATCTTGGTTTATTGCAAATGGTTCAATTTCTTTGGTTAGCATGGAAAACACATGTTCAAGGCGGCAGGATAGTGCATATTGGAATGTGGGAGCTTGAAATTTTGAACTTTGGATTAGATGTCTGTTGGGTTTACTGGTTCAGGTTCCATCAAGTACCTACACTCTTTGCTTATTTTTATTTGTTTTTATATTTGTTTCCTTTTCTTTTTGTTGGCTTACTTCACAGCACCAGGTGCAGTAAATAATGGGTTTAGGATCAAGATGAGACTAAGGGCATAAATATAAGAAGCCAACAAAATAAGTCACTGGTACATAGCCTCAAATATGAAGTTGTGTCTTGGGTAAAAATTTTTAGTTATAGGTGTTGCATGATTGGGATTGGTTTTACTCCATACGAAACTTGTGTATGTGCGTGCATGCACGCACCTATGAGTTCATATGCTTATGTGCATGTGCGGTTGACGTTATGTACTCATAAAATTCTGCATATTTAGGTACCAAGCTCAACTGCAAAAGAATTTGATGTATTTAGCTGCAATTGCTGATGCACAACCACAAGCACCAACAATGCCTCCCCAGGTGGGCATTTAACTTGACTGGTCTTTTGTAACCCACCCGCTCGCTGTCACCTGTTTCGCTCATCTATCCTTTTAACATTTGCAGATGGCCCCACATCCTGCAATGCAACCGGGAGGGTATTACATGCAGCACCCTCAAGCAGCAGCAGCAATGGCTCAGCAACAAGGACTTTTCCCCCCAAAGATGCCGTTGCAATTCAATAATCCTCATCAAATGCAGGATCCCCAGCAACAGCTGCACCAGCAACAGCAAGCCATGCAAGCACAAATGGGAATGAGACCTGGTGCCGCAAACAATGGCATGCATCCCATGCATGCTGAGAGCACTCTCGGAGGTCAAAGCAGTGGCGGGACTCAGCAAGCTGGAGGCCCAAATGATGTTCGTGGTGGAAGCAAGCAAGATGCTTCTGAGGCAGGCACTGCTGGTGGCGATGGCCAGGGCAGCTCAGCTGGTGGCCATGGCCCTGTTGATGCAGAGGAGGCAAAGTGACCAAGCTCCATGAAGTGGTTCCACGTGGGTACATTTGGCTGTTAATAGTAGATGCCTCAGACAATAGAACTGGTGTTGCTCCAGTTTTGCTCCAGTGATCTTTGTTAAATGGAGCTTAGAATGGAAGCTTTAAGCTTGTTGCTTTTATTTTTTTTGTTCCTTATTTTTGTTTTGACAGATTAGGTAGTTAAGCTTGTGTTGTAACTTGTAAGTGTCTTGGCATGCCGATCAATCAGTTACAAACAAGGTAGAAACAGTCTTTAAGTTGTGCAAGGAAAAAGCCAAAGCATGTGGGCTCATGCTTGATGTAGGTCATTTTCTATTAACTTGATTGTGCCGAATAATCCTGAAGCCACTTTGTTTCATTGGTTGCCGTTTCTTTTCGTGAGGTGGGTGAAGAAATTTCGCTCCCTAGTCGCATTAAGTTGGAAGACAACGTGAGATTCACAGCTTGGACGATTGACCTCTCGTTGGGGGTTGTACTTGATTGGTATGAAGTCTTGGAATCACATTTATGAAAGAGAAAGCGAAGGTTAGTTGCTTGATAATGAGCCAAGTATGCCCTCTCCAGGTCTTGGGAATTATTTGAAAAGAATAAAGAAAAAGCAATGGTGGAATTTTCATGAAGCGAAAAGAAGGGGAAATATGAAAAAGAAAGTAAATAAATAAAGAAATAGATCCGAAGACATTGTCCACGAGCATCTATAAATGATAGAGAATGACATTTCGAGGACAAGTCTATTAAATTGTTTAGTTTGTTATTAATTTTTTAGTTATTTAACTGATTAACAGAAGTTAAGGTTGGCAAAATCTTTTATGGATAAAGGCAGTATAACTGTGAGTTCAAATATCAATTTCAAAATTTATGATACATTTTTTTGAAAGACAAAATTTATAATATTTGGAGGAGCAGAGCTTTTTTTAATTTCCATTATTTTAAAGGGTTGCTTGTTGAACACCCACGATAGGCACGATTGGGACGCCTTTTGCCAAACTGATTTAGCTAAAAATTGTCTTTTATTCAATTAAACAAATATTCATATATTACAACTTGATGTTATCATTTTAACAAAAGGAGTTTTATATTTAAAGAGTGCATTTAATTTAAACTTTATTAAAATTTAAAATAATTTAAAATTTTAGATGTATTCAATTTAAATTTTTATTGATTCTATTAAAATTTAAACATATTTAAAAATCATTAATTTTATAGATTTTACATTAAGTGACGGAACCTAAATTTTAAAGTAAAATTTATAAATAAAAAAATTATATAACAAATCTTGTCTTTTTATCACATATTATTTGGATTTTATAGAAAATTAATACAAATTTTATATGTAGACTATAAAATCGATAAATTTCATTAAAATTATTATTATTTACAAAAAAAAAATCTATCAACTCCAATAAAAATATAACCCCCTTTAAATTCTTAAAAGCTTGATCAAGGTTACATCACACTCAAGACAAGATCCGAGCCTTAATACTATTATTTTGGATGTTTGAAATATGACCCTAAATTAAATAATAACATGAAATCAGGAAAAATCTCTTCTCTCTCTAAATAATGAACAACTGAACAAATATAAAAACCATGACTGGAAACTGAAGAAATGCGAAATGCTACTTGAAAGTTGTACATAATTTGATCTCAAATTATGTACAACTTGATTTTCTACCTTTTAGGCCATCACACGAGTTTCCAGTCTTTATCATCACCTCATCCTTTTAATCACCACCCATCTGACTCGATTGTCACTGCCTCACCATCGTCACTAGTCAATAGTCACCCTCCTCCGCCTCTCTCATATTTCCCTCCTTTTATTTTTGCAAAACTTTTTTTTCTTTTGAACTCTTTAGAGAACCAACAATTGCACCATTTATTCAAATTTGATACAAATATCTTACCTGTCTCGTCTCTTTTGAAAACCAAGAAAATTTTTAACAACATGAAAGAAAAAGAAGGCCAACGCTCTCTCCACCACCACCACCACCATCACAACCAGCAAAAACTAGTGAACATGACAAAGAAACTCTTCGCTAACACCACTGCGTATGTTATCCTCCTCCTGCTATCTTACGCCTTGGGTTACATGTCCTCCCCAACCTGCTACACTCCAACTCCGCCACCACCACCAACAACAACACCGTCAACATCAACACCAACCGTCATATCTTCCAACCCCACTAACTCGAATGCTTTAACTAAACTTACCGACAACGTTAACGTCCCTGCTGTCTTCGCCAACCAACTCGACAGCTTCCGAGTCACCACTCGCTGCGCTGCCTCACTCCCACCTCAACTCGTCCGCCAAACCATCGTTGACCGTCTCTTTAACGCCACCTCTCCTTACACCAACTTCCCTCCTCCACACTTCAGCCAGTTATTAAAAACAAAACGCGTCAAAGGCTGGGGCTCATACGGCGGGGTATTCAGGCGCCTGATCGAGAGAGTCAAGCCACGTGTCGTTGTCGAAGTCGGCACCTTTTTAGGCGCCTCGGCGCTTCACATGGCCAACTTGACTCGCCAACTCGGTCTCGACACTCAGATTCTCTGCATCGACGATTTTCGTGGCTGGCCTGGGTTTCGAGACAAGTTCAAGGACATTCATATGGTAAACGGCGACGTTTTGCTTTATTACCAGTTTATGCAAAATGTTATTTACTTAAATGCCACCGAGACGGTTTTGCCCCTACCGTATTCGAGCGTGTCGGCTTTGATGACACTGTGCGAGTGGGGAGTGGTTGGTGATTTAATAGAAATCGATGCCGGTCATGATTTTAACTCGGCTTGGTCGGATATAAACCGGGCATGGCGGATCCTGAGAACCGGTGGGGTTATTTTCGGGCACGACTATTTTACTGCGGCGGATAACAGAGGCGTTAGAAGAGCGGTCGATTTGTTTGCTAAAATTAACGGTCTTCGAGTCCAAACTGACGGCCAACACTGGGTCATTGACTCTGCCGTTAATGTGTAGATTTTGTAAATTGTAAAGGCTATGCAATACGTTTTCTTTTTTAAGTTCCAATGGTTCCTTCTAGTTAAAAATAATAGAAGGAAAAGGTTGCTTGAATCAGCTATGTGATTGTATTAATAATGGCGTTTAGCGAAAGTTATTGGCAGTCTACTTGGAAATGAATTACTTTGGGTTTTGTTTCACATGGCTGTTGCAATGTGTGTGTTCGTTGTGTGATGTCATGGAAAGTAATTAATAGAATCTTATGACGAAATTTAACATTTGTTAGTGCGTCATTGTTTAATTTGTTATATGTCCATTTAATTATGGTTGTTTTTGCTTCAAAAAATTTTAACTTAGATTGGTCGCTGTATTAAACATTAAATGATTGAATACATTTTGGTGTATATGCTGAGTTCATTAATATCAGAACATGTGGTACAAATGTCTAATCATAAATAACTTTAAATTATTATTGTATAATTAAAAATGTTTGTCTTTAAATCAATCAGAATTATATATTTAATGATCTGTTTTTATCTTATATTTCATTTGTATTATTTAATGACTTATAAGATAATAATAAATCATTTATCACTTCATTCGATTATTTTTTGATATACTTTTATACTATATAGTATTATTTAATTTTTATGCCACATCATATAATTTTAGTGATAATGTATACTTGATATAAAAAAGGAATATTACAATAAAATTAGACAGCACAAATGACAATCAGTTAAACATTATTGAAATAATGCTCTTGGAGCAATAATTGTCAAATGCTTTTGCCTGCAGGCTCACCAAAGTTTCTGTTGAGCAAATCGGTGTAAAAAAGCGTGGTGTGCTTACAAATTAGATGAAGAGTAAAACAAACTCTCCAATAAAGTGGCACTGTTACCTTTTTTTTTAAAGGTAACAATTGCCCATGTTATCAATTTTATCTTGACAGTTGAATTATAACGACTTCTAACAAATTTTGATTTGAAATATAATTACACCTAACAATTCCTTTAAAAAAAAAAACACCTAACAATTATTAGAAAAAACAATTATAAAGCAAAATTTGTCAAATATAAGCAAGGCTATAAAATGGTGGGCCTTTAAAAAGTCCAGGGTAGGCGGCTTTTCGGCTGGTCCAAAATAAAACAAAATTGGACTTAGGATGGATATTTGTCATTGACTGGGCTAGATAATTAGTTGACATAGGTGGTGGGCCCAAGACTAGCTCGGCTGAGCCCATTAGAGGTCCATTGCAAGACTGACCTAACTAGCAGTGTGAATTCACATCGAGTGGCCATATTTCCACCCCTCCAAAATTATATATACACCCCAAATCAATTTTTTTTTTTTAAAAAAAGAAAATTTCAATATGATTATTAAATAACATTATAAAAAAGTAAAGAAGTTAGAGATGAGTTTGAGTCTGATGGGGAAGAGAGGTCCTAAGTAATTGATGCACCCGTAACATTGGGATTGGAAACTTCTCAAGCAGAGAGAATTGAAGAGAAGAGGAACCACTGTTTGCAATTTGGGGTTGAAATTAGCGACGCTTAGAAGCAAAAAACAGAGCAAATCAACCTTAAAAAGAGTTTTTAAAACTCATTGAAAAGGCAAAATCATAGAAATTTCCCCCAGTATTTCCAACCTGTGATAGAGCTTTTTGGTTTTTCCCAAAGAGCTTGGCTAATGTAGTGGTGTGATGTCTCCAATTACAACTATGAGAGGACTGAGGAGCCACTGCAAATGTGACCAAGGCTAGTTGCCACATGGCAATGAAACCGACCACGAACCCGAACACAAATATTGTCATAGAGTGAGAAAATACAGTTATTATTATTATTATCATTTTTTTTATGTTATTTAAGGGTGATATTGAAATTTTAAGTAAAATTAATGATTTGGGGTGTAGGTACATTTTGGAGGGGTGGAAATGCCGCCACTCATTCATTTATGTGAAACGACATTTTAACCAAATTGGCCTTAGTTGTCAAATTCCATGCGCTTGGGTTGACGTCATTTTCATTTTCATTTTTATTTTTTAATGAATCATTCATTTGTTCTGTTATTCTCTTTAGTTTTCTTTTTCCTTTTTTTTTTTTTTCCTCTAAAAAAACGCTTTTTAGTTTTCTATCCTTTGATTTTTAGGTTTGATTATTTTATTCAATCATTAATATTACTTATCAATTATAGTCTTTAAATTAGTTTTAATAATTATCATTACAATAAATCTAAATATTACAAATTAATAGTAACATTATTAGTTAGGTAAAATAGCTAAATCCATAATTTTTATATCACTATTTTGTTCCCACAAAGCAAATATCTTGTCCCATTTAAAATTTTGTATTTCCCATGTGAAACATTACAAGTCTATTTCGAGTAGCTAATTTTTTTTTTACAAATAATAATAATTCATCTATACTTAATATTGATCTTAATTATGTCTTACAATTTGGTAATGCTATTGAACTAATTAAATATGAATCGACAATTGAGTTTATTTATGTGATTTAATGAGGTAGAAATTTTAAAATCATAAATGAAAATATTAGAATAGATGATGAACTTTTCCAAAATAAAGGTCACAAGTATAAATTTCTATATACACGACCCACTTGATCCAATCCAACAAATCTTGTAGGATTGTATTGAGGATTTTTTTTAAAAAAAATAGAAATTAATTATTGATTTATAGATACTTTAATGTTCTTGACTTGATATTTTATTTTATTTTATTTTATTTGTAATATTGTTTATCTACTCATAACTCAAGTGATTAATTCATCTTCCATTCACGTTTGTGATAGATATATTTGAAGAAAAAACTTTATTTTAGTTCCTAAGATTTTGAAAAATATTAGGTTTTTAAAACTCTTTTAAAACTAATTTTTTTCATCTCTAACGTTTCAAAAACTCTTAAAAATATCTAAAATAATCAGTCAACTGATGATCAATATTAACAAAATGTATAAAAAAATATTTTTACTCTTGATGGTTGCTAGTTTCACGAAAATTATTAGATTATCATAATAAAATAATGAATTTACAAATTAAATTATCTATAATGTTTTTAAATTTAAATTGTTAAGCTTTCAAAAAAAAAAAATTTAAATTGTTAAAAAATACCCAAAATCACCATTGATCATCACTTGACTAACGGGTTTGATCTTTTTAAAGAGTTTTGAAAATGCTAAGGATGAAAAGAGTTATTTCTAAAAGAGTTTTAAGATTTTAATATTTTTTAAAACTCTAAACACTAAATGAAGTTTTCCTACATTGGATTATACCTTACTCATTATCAATATCCGTACAACATGTCTAATGAAGCTGTAATTATCTGAAAAAGAAAATTGCGAAGTACGTACAAGACAAATTCTTAAAAGACAAAAGAAAAAAAAAAATACTGTGAGGAAACGTAGTTTTATGCAATCATTCAAGGGGCATTAACTTTGAACATAGCATCCACTAATCTAGTGATAACAATTTGATTACGATTGCGAGTAGCTTAACATATCCCTGTCTCCTTCGTCCCTCCACGATTCAGAAGTCGGACCAGGATATTTGCTTTGATTTGAGAGGTTTCTGCCTTTTTGTTTTTATTTGTATTTGTTTATATTTTTATCTCCACCTTGTAATCTAACGACCACAAAACCTGAGATTGGATAAACCCGGTCCTTTTCCAAATTCTAATCAGTCACGTGTCAAATTCTAGAAGCGTTAAAAAATTCCGCACGCGATACAAAACCAGTTCATTGCATTTGTGCTTGACTCCAGAAAAGTCATTGTACATAAGTAAAAAAGTCGATAAAAACGTCGAAAAACTGCTCACTTACATATATTATATCCAAGAAAGAACTTTTTCTCAACGTTTTAAACATGAATTGAAAACACCTCGCTTGAATACTAACAACTTCTCGTCCGCAGAAAACAAAGTCATCACTTTTATTTTCAGTTCTCCTTGATTTTGGTAGTCCTAGATTCGAAACCATCAATTTTTTTCCATCCACTGAAATTAAATTAACTTATCGTCATTTGATTTAATGAATCTGTCACGTTTTTTGCTTTCAATGCGTTGGCTGAAATGCCATTATTAGCTGAAAAGAAATAAAATTGAATGGAAAGATGTATTGGGTCAAATTCATATAAATATAGTGAGTTTACATAGATTTTATATTTTTTTTTAATCTTACGAATTAAATGACTATTGAGATAGAATCACTGATAAGATAATCCAAATAATTATTTCCCCTATCGAGGAGATGATAACTTTTATTAAAAGAAGATTTATAATTTATATCTTATATTTTAAATTATAGAAATAAGATTTGATTCTTTGATATTTTAATATTAAGATAGATATTTAATTACTCCTAAAAGTGGTGTGTACCTAGGATTTACTTGAAACACAAGAGTTAGTGGATTCGACCGGGACAATTGCTATCCTAAGATGTTTTTGTCTTGTTACAATGTAACAAAGAGTTGCACGTGATCAAAGACCTGACGTGTTTTTTTTTTTAAATCCCGACTTTTTAACAGGAGGACAGATTTGATTCGCGATGCTGCTATCCTGGACATATTTTACAGACTGTGGTTACTATGGTTCTATGTAGCTCATCAAGGCTGCTGTACTGTTCGATATAGCTCGTATTTTACGCATGTTATAATTAAATTGATCTTTATAATTTAGTCATGGTTTGTGCAGAAATTTAAATATAACTAAATTTTAAGAAAAAGAAAAACATGATGTATTTATATTGGTAACAGCGTTGTATTATTATTATTTTTTAAATAAAGCGTAGTATTAAATTGGTAATTTATAGTTATGTTCTTGTTAAATTATCATAAAAATTGAGTAAAATACAGAAGTGAAATTTGTGATTAATTCATTTTTTGTTAGTATCAAATGCACAAAAGGACGAGAAAAATATATAATGATGAAAAAGAAAACCTTCCATACATATTTGTAAAAAAAGAGGAAAATTTAATTGTTAAAAAAAGAAAAAAAAAACATAACTAATAAGTAAATTTACATCACTTTTACATACATTATTTATTTTTAATTTAAGGCTTCAGGGAATATGGATAAATAATTGGAACTCACAACAGTGTCATAGGCATAGGTGAGTTAACGTTATCTTTTTTTTTTTTTTTTTCTGTTTTGAGCAAGTGAACTGACATCGTCTTTTCAGCACTTTTGTATACATTTATTTATCAATAAAAATAAATTACTTTTTATTTCAAAAATAAATAAATTACTTTTAATAAGAGTCACATTTGTTTAGGTAATAATTGAATCCTCTAGTAACATATATTGTTTATGCTCATCTATATGTCTTTATTCCAATTTATTAATCTCAGGAACCGTCAAACAACAATGGCTTTTTTTTTTTTTTTTTGAAAACCAATGGCTTTTAATTCTATTAATCATTTGTAAGTCATATTAATTTTTAGGGATAATCCTAGTTTCCCCCCTGTAGTTTGATGAAATAGCCAAAATCCCCCCTCGCTTTTAAAAATCACTAATAGCCCCCCTCTTGATTTACAAAATGGATAAAAAACCCCTGTAGTTTATTAAAATATCCAAAAAAACCCCCTACCGTCAATTTGAACGTTAGAAGTCAACAGTTGACCGTTAATGTGAAAGGGCAAAACTGTCCAAAAAAATAAAATATAAAAAAATATAAATATTTAATAAATTGATAATTTAATATTTAAAAAAATTGAAAAAAATCTCCACCATCCATCTTTAAAATGGACGGTGGTGATCAAAATTATTAAAAAATTTTAAAATTTTAAAATATTAATAGTCCAAAAATAAAAGAAAGAACTCAAACTCTCTCTCTCTCTACTTCTCATTCTCTCTCTTCTCCTTCTCTTTTCTTTCTTCTTCTTCCTCTCTCTCTCTCTCTCTTCTTCTTCTTCTTCTTCCTCTTCTTCTTCTTCTCCTCTCTCTCTCTCGGCAGTCTCCGTCAATGGAGGATCTCCATCGATGGAGACCTAAAACGGGTTTCCGAGCGGAAACCCGTAGATCTACGGGTTTCCAAGCGGAAACCCAGATATCTACGGGTTTCCGAGCGAAAACCCAGATATATCTGGGTTTCCGGCGCCGAAAACCCAGATATATCTGGGTTTTCGCTCGGAACCCGTAGATCTACGGGTTTTCACTCGGAAACCCGTAGATCTACTGGTTTCCGAGCGAAAACCCAGAGATCTCTGGGTTTCCGGCGTCGGAAACCCATCGATCTCTGGGTTTTCAATCGGAAACCCAGAGATCTCTGGGTTTCCAGTGCCGGAAACCCAAGTATTTCTGGGTTTCGGCGTCTGAAATCCAGAAATCTTCGGGTTTCCGACAACCCAAATTTTTTTTTTTTGTTTTTTCTTTTTGTTATGTTACTGTTGTGTTTTGATGTTGTTATTGCCGTGATGAGTGGTTTGTGTTATGTTGCTGTATTTGATGTTGTTAAAGTGTTGAGAGGTTTGATGGCGATGGTGTTTTCTGTTGATGATGGTTTGGTTAAACGGAGATGAGTGAAAACGTCTGGTTGGATGAATAGATGATGATGGTGCACTTTATGATTACAGTGTTATGGTGTCAAGGGTAGTTTGGTCTTTTTGCGTACTATTATGGTCAGAAACCAATTCTCACTAACAGAGTTAACAGAAGGGGTAAAATGGGATTTTTAGAAACTACAGGGGGGTAATTAGCGATTTCTTTAAACTAGAGGGGGGAAATTGGGATTATCCCTAATTTTTATTACTTTCTTTTTGTTTTGGTACATATTCTATGAATTTAATAAAGATTTTCATTTTTCAATTGACGTTTTGAAAAGACGTGACTTAATATATACAATAAAAAAATGTCTGCAAAGGCTTCACAAACACGCTAATTAAATTTATAAGATATAAAAGTCATTAATCATTATCCAAAAATTAAGATGTTTCTTCACATAGGCGTAACATTTTCTAAATTATGTGCAAATGGAACATCAAAGAATTGAGATGATAAAATAAGTTTCATCATATATAGGCATTACATTGAATAAATAACGTTTAGTCACGATCAAAATATAAATTTTCATTGATATTCATTAATTTTTATTTTTACGTCATCTGGAGTTATATCAGCATCGTTTTCAAAGAAAAAGGGTTTCCGACCAAACAAACAAAATTACCATCGTCAAGAATTTAATTCATTGATTGCTCATTTTATGATTCTCTATAAACATTAAGTTTTGAGTTTTGTATTGATCGTAGTCACGTCTACATTTATTTCAATAATAAAAAAAAAAGTTATAATTCTTATCATACAATCTTTAACAACCCATCATACCCACCCAAAAAAAGAAATTATTCTGTCTTTTCTAATATAAAACACTTGGAAGTTGGATCATTGGAGATGCACACATAAATTTTAAATAAAAATAATCAAAGATAGGTTAATTGAAGAAGGTGATACTAATATTAATTTTGTGTGTGCGCATTTTTTTTTTCACAAAGTTGAACAACATTGTTTGGAATGAAGTGAAAGTTCTCCGTCCATAAGGAAAGACAAATTATGTTTGTAGAGACAAATACCACCATCCACAAAAAAGGAATTTTATTTATTTTCTTCTTAAGAACTTTATATGCCTCTTGCAACTTGCAAGATAAAACACACAACTATCATTTTGAGTTATAAATATATTATAATTTCAATTGATTAAGGCTGACATCTTTCATTGAATTCCAAACGTATAATAACATAAATTGATAAAACTTCAAGACAAATCACAACCCAAAAAAAAAAAAAAAAATCAACCTCTCTCTTTCTTTCCTCTTAAGGTGTCTTTCGAAATGACGTTTGCCAACGTAGGCAAACCGAGGTTGCAATTCCGGAGACCCTGTTTTAACTGTTCTTCTCAAGTATGGTCCACGCACAAACCCTGTTCCGGCCTGGAACTTTATTTTCACCGGAAACGAACAAACGAGAAAATATAAATGATCGATTGCTGTATAATTCAAGAGAAACTTACAAGCCTAGCCCCAAAAGTGACTTTAATTATTGCATACGTAGCAATTTTTGGCAGTGTGTGGGGTCCAGATTTGCAGGATTCCCAGGTCCCAAACACGCCATTTTCCAAATTTATGTCGTCCACAAAAGGAGGAACAGAACAGGATATTTCGGGCAAATAAAATTTTAACACTAGACGCTGCACAAAGCTTTGCCCATGTAAAACGAAAATACGCGCGTCTATCTATATAAATAAATATTTCTTATGTTTTATATTATAGGAACGTGCGTGAATAATTGAATATCACCAGGTGCCATTGACCTGTAGTTTCGCTTCATTAAGAGCTTGGTTCCCTTTTCATGTTGCGAGAGTACTGTGCTATAAACTTGGGGAACAGACTATAAAATTTTATGTACAACATTTCTTTTTTCACTTAATTAATTACTCTTAATTATTATCCGATCATGATCGATCGAGACCCCTACAAGCTTCAAAATACACGAAAAATAAAAAAGAAACCCTGCGGGTGCATGCTAGCTTTTATGTGCATCATACTAGATGAGAGGCGTACGGATAACAACAAGTGATGACAAGAAAATTAACAAACAAAATGAAGAGATTAAAGAACATAAACCCATTTGTGATTAGACAGTGCTACTGGTTGAAAATGACGATTTACTTTGATGTTGTTGATGATAATCTTACTGCTGCTCTAGTCTACTAAGAAGCGCAGACCTAAGACCATCTTCAGTTCTGAGTCCATCGGGAACTCTAACCACGATATCTTGAAGCATGAGCTCGTTCACGCATGACATGCTGGCATGGTGGACCTGAAACTCCAAGTCGCGTAAAGCAGACATCAGTCTAGCTGCTGGATAGTTCACATTCTCAGATTGGACCCTGATCATTGCATCCGTACCAACGATTTTGACCTCAACTTCAAGGTTGAAGACGCCAACGGTGCCGGAACTGGACCTGGTTTGATCCACGGATGTGGTTGTGCTCTGATTGTCAGTGGTATCAGCCACCTCCAGCTTCACTTTCTTGGAGTCTCTTTGCACCTGTGACTCCAGTTCTTCGATCTTGACCTTGAGTTCGTTTATGTACGACACTGCATCGGAGAGCAATGATGCTTTGTCCATCCTCGAGACGTTTGGCACCACAGCACGTAGAGCGTAGAAGCGGTGGTTGAGCTTCTCGCGCCGCTGCCTCTCTGCTTCGACATGGTTCAAAGGTGTCTCTCTGCCAAGACCCGGTTTTCTGCCTCTTTTCTTCGGTGTTCGTTTCTCTATGTTGTTGTTGACTGCAAGTAATGGACAATCCGAGTCTGAATGCTCCGAATCGACATAAGATTGTCCGGGTTTAAGCATACCATCTTTTTTCGACTGATCTTTGTCTTGGCTTCTGTTTTTGTCATCTGGGGTGATGTCTTCCTCTTGAATTCCGGCGATTATGCCTATATCAGCAAAAGAGATGTTTCTGTCGAGGAACTGGATAGGTCCAGGAGAGGGGTTCAGTTGCTTGGGCACCGAACCAAGGAGATCTGAGCCAAAAAGAGACTTCACTTGCTGTACTAGACCCCAGTTTTCTCTGATGATATCAGAAGAGCCCAATTCAAGAACCCCACAAGAAGTTGGGACGCAAACGAAAGTTTGAATGCCATGCATTTGTGCTTCTTTGGACCTTTCACAGTTGTAGAATTGCATCTCGTGACTCCCAGTTATCCAAACCAAAGAGCCGGTGGTGAGAGCCCGACCTGGGATGCTACCATCTCCAGCATTGAAAGATCTGGTGAGAGACATGACGTAGAACCATTCGATGTCGGCGACATCAGTGCCGTCCATCATGGACATACCGATGTCGTGGTGGGTCTGATCTCCGATGAAGGATTGTTGGATTCCTTTGATGACCCTTTTCCTCTCCAAGTTCAAGGCAGGGTTAATGTTGAGGTGGCCAAGGTTGGTCGTTAGCTTCGGGGATGTGTCTTTGTTGCCTTGAAAATGGCCATCTCCCCAGCTCAAGAAAAGATGACCGTTATCGTCATTTGATGTCTGCCAAAAAACGGCATATGCCCACCAATCTGTCTGGCTCTCGACTACGAATTGAAGCCTCTGTTGGAGAGTTGACGGTGGGGTATCTGGGGTCAAGACTAGAGAAGAGGACGAAGAGGGAGAGATAATCAGATCTTCCATGGATAGATAGCTACCTCCTTCACCGTTTGAGACTTGAAAGAGAAAGTGAAAGAGAGATAGAGATATAACAATTAACAAAGGCAATAAATAAAAAGAGGAAGACAAGGGAAACACAGCTTCGACGAATCTGAAAAGAAGAGAGACACTAAAGAGGGCCTCAGGGCTCCTTTTGTCTGGACAGACAGGAGGAAAAATGGGCTATAAAGCAAATTATATGGTTGAAGGCAATGAATAACTGTAGCAGTGGCAGCAGCAGAGAAAAGCTGTGTAGGTTAATTATTATTAATTAATAATTTCATTAATTAGTACTAGCTCTCAGAGAGAAATATGACAAAATTTGATGAACACTCAGCAGTCAGTGAGATAAGGGTGGGGCTATTAAGCAGGAAATTAAGAGAGATAACATATAAACAATAGAGAAAAGAGGGAGAGAGAGTGTGTAAATTTGTGATGAGAAATCCACGGGAGGACGGGAAGCGAGGGTGGCTTATATGATATTCACATATGAGGGAAATGAGAAGTTTGGTGATTGGTGGGGCCTTGATTGTCCGAATTAGCTTATTCAGTGTGTAACTATTGGGCACCACTAGCACGTGAACCGAAAGCGACAGGCCCCAATGACTATTGATAGGTGGCACCAGGCCCTTGTACTCTAGTGGGTCCTCCCCTTTGTACATGAATCAATGAATATAGTTTTCTTTTTTCGAAAAAAACAAAATGGGTAATTTATAGTGTTTCTTCCAGATTTTCCCTTTTAATTAACTCTTGAATCTCATCAATAAATTTTCATATGATCCGTTAAGCTTGGTGTATATTATATACATATTCATATGAATAGAATTGGAAGCAAGTTGGAACTCCAGATATCAACTGAGTTATTCGTCCTGATTATTATTAATCTATACATGCCACAATAGTTATATTATAATTAACTGTGTAAGAGTGTTAAAGTTCACCTATATTTTTAGGAGATAAATTCATTTTTGGCTGAAGTAAAAATGAATTTTTCTTTTTTTGTTTTAAGTTAATTATTTTTTACTTTAAATGAAGCTTCAATAGCTTTTTATTAGTTTAGATTCCTCACAGCATTTTACTTGCATAAAATGTTATGCAAAATAAAAACAGACAAAAAAAACTATTGAAATTTTGTTTAGATTAATAAACGATTAACTGTTTTTAGAAAAAAAAATAATTTATACTATTTTAAAAACATTTTTAATTTCACACACACACACACACGAACACATATAAAACGCTACCCGTCCTTAAACGTAGGAAGTTTATATGCACATTTGTTACTTTCCTCCAATTGTCCGAATTTTGATATGTGTATACACCTTAAAGGCTACCTATCTTCACATGTACAAATTAAGTTTTTATGTGCGTTTGTACTGTCCCCCAATTGATTGAGTTGAGATGTTTATATGTAACAATGAAGCTTCGATCAATTTTAATGCAGTTTTTCGTGTCTAACAAAAATAATGAGAAATACTTACAAAAAAATTTAAAATTTTTCTACCAAAAGAACAACTTTCTGCGATTTAATTAATGTGGAACACTAAAAAAACCTGGTGAAACTTTGGGGGGAAAAAAAATCAATAGTAATAGTGTTAAAAATCAAGTATACATCTAAATTGTCATGAAAAAATACGTGAAATTCCGACATGGGTTTGTCCACTTTGAATAGTGCTGTGCTGAGCACACCGTCTTTATTTATAGATTAATATTTTGGTTTCTCTTTTATATTAACAAGAAAATGCAATTCCTTAAAAGTGATGGTGGCTCATCAGAATTTGTGGTCCTCACGCATACATTTTGGAACGTGCATCATAAATAGTCATGTAGATGAAGCTGTAAAGTGGACATTTTTTCAGTTGTTGGGCTTCATCATAAGTCATCGATGCATCTCTTAGATTCTAAGGTTGTGGGAGTGTCTGTTAAATGATAAGTAAAAGAAGAAAAAAGTACTATAAAGCTAGCATGATATAACAACAGTGAACAGTTTTTCAACTTTATTGTATTATCTATGTTGGCTAGCCTTTTGATGGTTTGGTCCCCTTCAATCATCGGATTATTTTTTATTCCATTCTTTTGTGTAAAGCAGCAACTGCATGGTATTAGGTTAGATTTTTAAATTATTATATTTGATTCTATCTTGCTGTACCAAGCACGATTTAAATCTTAGGTTTATGGAGTCTAGGCATGGGATAATTATCAGTGGCCTTTTTGGATTTAACGAATAAATAATTCACTAGTGGCACGAATAAAATTAGTTTAATATAATCATTAGGGCATTGGTTGCTTTAAGTGACAACGATCATGTTGAAATTTCGCAAAGATTTGGACGGGTCATCTGTCATTTTGAACAACAAATGTATATTAAATACACTCTAATTGCGGACTCTAGGATACAATAATATTTTGACGACTTTTACTAACACGTTTAATATTACTTAATTAAAACAAACAAATAATATATATAATATATATTAGGATTGACATCATAAGAATACATTAAATATAAATTATAATACTAAATCATGAAAGAATAAATAATAAAGCATAGTAATAGATTCGCAATCCTTTAAAAAAAAAGAAAAGAAAAAGTAATATGTTCGCAAGAATAGCTAATGGATTTTAATATAGCATACTATAAATGGTTTATAAATTATTTTTAAAAAAGGGTTTGTAAATAATTATATTTTTAATGTGTATTTTTGTCGTATGTAAATATGATAATGTAGAACGTACAAAGTTGTACTATATTGTGAGACAAGTGGGCAGAGCTCTCTCCCTCCGATGGAAACTCTGGTCCTTCCAACTCAACAATCGTGCTACATATGCATAAAGAGAAGCTACCACCTTCTTTAATTTTGATAACATCTCTGAATTGACATCTCACATGCCGATCCTTGTTTGCTCTACTGGAATATGTTTTGTTCCCATGTTTCTTCGGTTATTTTTATTTATTTATTTAAAAAAAATACAAAGAGTGTGTTTCCACTTTTCAAGAAAGGAAAACCTAATTTTCTTTTATTGAGGATTTAGATATATTTATACAAAAGAAGTGAATGTTAATTGGTTTATAGTTTTTGTAAAATCGTTTTTTTATATATGTGTACAATGTCACAATGTCTTTCGTGCAAATAAAACAAATCCTATCTCATGTAAAATTTTATGGTATTTTATTTAATAGCTGAAACAATTTGAATACGTCGTGGGATATAAAAAATAAATAAATAAATAAGAAAACAATCATTTACCTATAAAATACTGTGCAAGTAAATAAGGTGAGAAATTGGGTTGTGTTATGTGTGTGTATGATTTTCTTTTTCCTTTTTTGTAAGGATTTAGCTATTATACAAAATAGTTATATAGATAATTCTGAAAGAGATAAATTATCTTTTCATTTATTATATATTTTTATAAAAATTCGTTAACTTTTAATTTTTATGGAATTTTGAATTAGAATGTAATGGTCAGTTTTCAGTCCGATAACTATATAGTCCACGATCTTATATGTATATGACTAGCACATTTTGCACGATTTTGATGTATCGAGTGGTGTGAGCTATAATACAACTATCAACCGAATTGAATTTAAAACTCTCCATATCCGTACTTATCAGGACAACAACTAGATCATAAAGTTGGTGGTTAAACATTATATGAAATAAATATCTAAATTAGATCCGAGATGTTCAATGTGACATGCATATATATAATAATATCACGTAAAAAATATGTAACGTTATCTGATTTTAACGTACATATTATATGTTATATACTACTGCACTATAATTGATATTCAAATTAAACATATATAAATCATTTTCTTAGTTATTATTTTATGTATACGATACATAAACATTAATTAGGTCATTTTCATGGTCATACAACATTCGTCAGTGGAAAACAGACTCAAATTGTCATTGCGGGTGTATTAATAAATTATTAGATTGTTGGTATCGCGAGAAAAGGAAACAGTGGTCCTCTGTTATAAAAAAAAAAGAAGATCCAATAATGAGACTCTTAGTTGATTAATCTTATAATTGCAACTGGAGATAGAGAAAAATAGAATAATGTAAAGGCCACTAATTATATTTTGACAACTATTTTGCAACATTATTGAATCCACTGATAACAATTGATAATAAAATAATGGTAAATGCTCATTCCTTCATAATTCACATAGTCGTACGTTATCTCATTTAATTCAATGATGGAGGTTTAAATTTTATAATACATATTTTATAAGCACGTGTGATTAGTTTTTTTTATTTAATTGTAAAATTAAACTTTTTCTTGGTATTCCAACATAGGTATTTTATAAACACACGTAAATAGTCTCATTATTTGAGAGAGTAAAAATCTTTTAATTATGACAACGAGCGTCCAAATGGGATAATTGATTTTGGATAGTTTTGATAGACTCTTAATGTATTCTGTGTTCGTTTTTAAAATAATAATAATAATAAAATACTGATAGAATATAAGCGTGATGATTATGATTGGTACGGCTTGTCCCGAGTGAACATGCCTACCACATCAAAAATTATTATACATGGTCCTATATAACAGGAGCTTATCAAATTGCAAAGAGACACGTGTAACTGCAATTTATTTATTTTGTTTTTAGGTGGTGTTTGTTTTTATTTCGTTACAAAATTATAATTTTCAATATTTCAAAAAATCAAATTACAATTTGCAAGTGTAACATGTGATGCGTGCGAGGGGTTTGCAAAGTAGCCGAATGGCCAGAACATGTGCAAATGTGATTCGTGGAAGAGTCGATTTCAGGATTCTACTTCGACATAATGATGGATCGATTGATGGAAATTTTCGGATTTAAGTTGGACAAGATGGGCAAAGATCTTGTGCTCCTAATTTTTTGGGTTTAATTAGTTGGGCCAGAAAAGTACAAAACCTAATGATAGTGTAATTCTCCAGTAAATATATATATATATATATATATGATTTTAAGTCAGAACCTAATTTTTAATATTATAAATTCATTTATTAGATTTCCCAAAAGTTACTTTTGTAGTAATACAGGAAATAATACTTCGCACGATATTGCACGCAAGATATCGTCTTCAGAAGTTTATCATTATATTATTTTCTACGTACCACCGTTTAACAAAAATAGTTGAATATTTTTCTTAATTTTAAAAAGTAAAATATTTAAGTCATATCTTTATCATCTCACAATTTTCTTAAAATATAAGATATAAGTGGTTTTATTTAAATTTAATCTCTTATCCTCCACCATAAAACAATGTTATATTATTTTCAAATTATATATTATTAAATAGATAATTTATTATAATAAGGTTGAGGTTGGCTCTTAAACATTCTCATGTTGCCCTCGAGGAATAGCCGTTTTCTCCGCCACTTTCTCTTGTTCCTCCTTCTTTTCCTTCTTTATTCATCGAGGATCTGTGAATGGCGTTCGACCAATTGCAAATGGCTTCCTCGTTCATCTGTCCTGTTTAATGATCTCACCGGCATTCCTCTACAATTTTGAAGAAAACCAATTGTTTGAAATTAGACATCTAGACATCTAGTATGATATATAAGATTAAAACGTAAAATAAATACAAAATTTACCTCCGAACTGGCAAGCAAATGTCCGATTCTCCACACCTGATATAATTGAGGCTATCATCTCTAGGCTATAATGGTGGGTCCAAAACAACTCTATCATCACTAAGCTATAATGATGGTTCCAAAACAACTCTATCATCTCCAAAGTGATCATCATTATATTGAGGCTGATCATAATTATCATTATCACCTTGAGGACATAATGGTTGGTCATAAACATTATCATCCATATCGGTCCTCTCATCATTATCATCATCGTCATTCGGATCATCCCTATCATTAGGAGACTGCTCGATTCCTAAATGAGCTTTCAGTCTTGCCTGTCCCCTCTCTAGTCTGCTCAGTTTCCCGTCTTGTTTCCTAAACAACTCTATGACATAGCCACCTATTTTTTGAGACTCAACAGGAACTAGATAGTGGTTGTTTGAGGCTCCTAAGAAAGAAAAAAGTTGAAAAAACAATTACAAACAAATGATTACTTCATACGATAATTTTACAAACATTTTGACAAAGTCTCTCTTATTTTATAACTATTCGGTAAATAAAACGTACATTTAAAACTTTACACTTAGTCCATCATGTTTAGAGACTCAGTCTCTCTATCCAACTCCATACTGCTACATAATATTTTAAGCACTTTAGAATCAAATTTCGAAGGTGGTTCTTTCCCCTAGTTTGCTCTCAAATAATGAGAACATTTTGATTAACCACCATTATATTAAAAAAAGAATTAAAGAAAAAACAAACTTATAATTAATATATGAATAATTTTACTATCAGTACTTCCTAATTTTAAAAAATTAGGATGAATCAATCAAATTTATCTATTATATTCTCTCTTCTAAAATAAACTCTCAATTTTATTTAATTCAAATACAATTGATGAATTTAATTGGTTCGTCCTAATTTTTTAAAGTAACAAGTACTTGTGGTAAAATTACCTATTAATATATATATAAACTAAACAATTATCATTAATAATAAATAAAAATATACTAAGTATTGTACCTAAAATGACTAAATATATATACGTTGCCGCCACCTCCCCCCTCTCCCTCAAGTTGCTCCTCATTAATTACCATATGGAGGCTGTAGAAAGTCATACTATAGGAAAATGTTCCCCAAAGGAACGACAAAAACCGTCCCACTCATTGCTCTTATACATCGGAGAAACTGATTATTTGCATAATCGTTGGTGACCTCATTTTGAAAAGTCGCACCAATAGACTATTCAAGCCAATATTCTACACCATAATGCGATCTAGGTCGATTTACCCAAACCGAAATCCTATCACTAGTATGAACTCTTACTTCTAAAACTTATATAAGCGTCCTCCAATTTCAAACCACATTTTATCATTTTGGGCACTAGGAAATACTAGCTCTATAACAAGAATATCTAAAATCAACTTCATAATACTATATTGTCTTTGGAGCGGCACATATAAAAACTTTCCTAATGGGCCATGCGTAGCCCTCTCTCTCGCACCATATTGCAACAAAACATTAAACTAAATCAGTAAGGTGATGGTCTGTTCGTCTAAAATCCCTCGAGGACTAACTGCGACAGTGCCTATAAGTGAATTCCTACGATTGATTATCCATCTATAGGAAAGAAAATAAGCAATCGAATCGGGCTAAATGCACCTAAACTGCAAATGATCCCTATATAAGGAACCTGGTTTAATGGCTTCATTAAAACCAGTTTGAATTAAACCCGTGTTGGTCAAGTAACCATGTTTAATAAGACCATTAAACCCGATTTCAATGTGAAAATGACTATTCATTTTTTTCATCAATTACCGGCTTTAAAGGTATTAAACCATGTCTGGCGAAACAATTAAGTTTAATGAGGTCATTCAACTCGGTTTGTGTGGTCGCTTTTTCTACCATAGAAACAGGGACTAACGGCCTCATGAACCGGGATTAATGAGACCATTAAACCCGATCACTGATGAAGTTCATTGAACTCAACATAAAACACCATTTTCTAAACCTAAATCAGATTATCAACCAAAGCTAACACTAGTTATCAAAACCTAATCACCAAAACTAAAAAATCACAAAAAAATCTAAGAAATAATGAGGTGAATACGTACCGTTCGAATGGGGGAGAATGGTGGCATTGCTCGACATCAGTGGTGGTCAACGATGGTTAGTGAACGGTTGGTCGGTGAACGGTGGACGATGAACAGTAGGTTAAGGGTTGCACGATCCATGAAACAAGGGTTGAAAATGGCTTATGAGAGGTCAACTGGATTTCAATGGCGTTTATATCAGTGAAGGTATTTTTGTGATTATATTGTTTTGAATTTTAAATGATGAGGGTATATGGGTAAATTTGTGCCTGAGGCAATTTCATTAACTTAGGTTATTGTGTAATTAGTTTGTTTGAAGAGTTGAAAACATAATTTTATATGAAAAGTGCTAAAAACGTTAGATTTTGAAATTCCTACAAAATAAATTGCTATATTGTATAATTAAATCAATGTCATGACATGTACTAAATCTTTTCCTAAAATTCAGTGTAGACCATCCAACCATTGTAAATTGAGCAAATTACTTAAAACCCTCTAGATATATGTCTTATTACAAACAAAAATCAAGTTTGTCTTTTATTACAATATCCTCCTTTGCAGTAACAGTTTGACCATAGTTGATCATGAGAGTTAACTGCAGTAACGATATTTTAGTTATTTGCTCTTATTTTTATTTTTCCTTTTTTAAATTATATTAATTAATATATTGTATGGATCTCTACCATCCAGATGGACAGTAGAGATCTATTTAAAATAATTTTAAATTTTAAAAACTTAAAATAATTTAAAAAATAATAAATAAATTTTAACTATTAAAAATTAATTTTAAAAAATATTTTTTTTTCAAATTGGTTTAAATCATGCATATTAAAGATGGATGATCAAGATTGATTTGAAAAAAAATTGAAAAATTAATATAAAAAAAAAATTGAAGATGGCCATAGAGACCTATATTAGATCTTCACTATCCATCTTTTTTAGTGAAGACCCAGATTGGATCTCCACCGTCCATCTTAAAAAATAGACGATGGAGATCCAATCTGGGTCTCCACTACCATTTTCAACCTCTGTTTCAATAGAGGTTGAACAAGATCATCATCCCAACACAAATGGTAGAACAAATGTTGATTCTTATCTTCTTCTAACACAAATCACCCCAAAATCAAAACTAAATCAACCTAAGATCATCATCAATCATCAACCCAAGATCATCATCCTGGAAACATAAACACCATGTGGGTTCACCTGTTTCTTCATCCCAAAAACCCAAGATCATTAATCATCATCCTAGATCACCATCGATCTTTACAAAAGACCCAACAAAACCCAGTGGGTTCACTCGTTCTTTCGTCAACAAAAGAGATCTGGGTGTGAAAAAAATTGAAAAAAAATAAATAAACAAATGGGTTCAAACCCAAAAGGTTTGGGTTTTCACCCAGACGTTAACGATCTGGGTTTAAACCCAAATGAGGATAGCCGTACACTGCTTTCTTCAACTTTAGCGACTCCAGGTGCAGGGATTGCCGCCACAACCGTTCCGATGTTGTCATGTAGTAGAAGGTAATCGATCAATGATGGATGAGAGAAGTTTTGGTTTTTTGAACTTAAAATAGAAGAAGAAGATAGAAGCGAGAAATGGAAGAAGAAGAAGAAGAAGAAGATGGCTTGGTCGATTTTGGTGATAGTTGATTCACCAGAGTTTTTTGTAGTGATATGGTTGGCTTGAATAGGTGGAGATCTAGATTGAATCTCTACCGTCCATATCATATGGACGGTGGAGATTAGATTTCCAGCATTTCTTTAAAGCAAAAAAAATATATATAAAAGATTTCTTTTTCTAAAAAAAGAAAAAATTGGTTTTCTAAAATAAATCTCCATCATCCATCAACATGATGGACAATGCAGATCTCACATTTTTATTTTTCTAATTTTTCCAATTTTAATTATTTTATAATTTAAAAATTATTTTTAATTATTTTGTATTTTTAACTATTTCTAGAAATTATTTTTTTTTCCAAATAGATCTCAACCATTCATTTTCGAGATGAACATTTGAGATTTTTTAAGTTTTTAAATTTTTTTCTCACAAAATTAGGGTTACAAATCAGTTAATCAAGGGTGTTATTGTCTTTTTGCTATATTTTGTCATTTTTCAATTATATCAAATGGTTAAAATGATCAAATCGTTAATGTAAGGGGGGACACTGTTACAAAAAATAAAAGTGGCTTCCATTTGTAATAAGACATATGTTCAAAGAGTTTTAAGAAATTTCCTCGTTGTAAATTAGCCGAACAAATTGTTTATAGATCTCACAATTTGCTCATTTGTTACTCGATGGAGGCACATCTCTCACATTTCATAGTTAATGATTTGAATGACTGAACGAGTGAAACGTTTTACTTGTTGGTGACAATCACATTCCCAGAATTTATTATTGACGGCCAATGGAATTCTAATAAAAATCAATTTCAAAGTCAAAGATGCTAGGACCAAAGCTAATACTATTTAATTGGAAAAATATCTAGTAGTTTCAAAATTTGTATAGTTGTCTTTTAAAGGATCGAGATGATTAACTATAAATCTTACACAGAAACGACGAGAAATAATTTAAAAAACTGTCAAATAATGATTCGAACGAACTTTTAAATTGCACCAAGAAAATCAAGTCCCTAATACATCCTCCACCCACCAGCCACCATCCAAGTTTGTGGTGACAACCATTGCAATAAATTCAACAAAAATATCAATTATGTTTAATATCTTAACACACCATTTCCTTTTCCAGGCTATCAATTACAGCCTTCATGAATAAAAATGTTTTAATTATTCACTATCAAGATCCACATCGCTTTCCTTTTCTGTGTAGCCCAATTTCCAGTTTCTCTCTCTTCTTCTATATCATTTTTTTTTTTGAGTTACTCTTCTTCTATATCATTGAGAAGTGCAAATTTAACAAATAAAGTCATCCACATCAGCATTGTAGGCTCTATTCACGTTTGGATGGATCAAACTACAGAATTCTCATTTTAAAGGGACAATATATTGGAAAATCGGGACATTATTTTCTTGATTTCAATGGAATTAAAGGGAATTTAAGGATCATTATTTTCTTGATTTCAAATCTTCTACATGAAGCATATAAATTGAATCATTTCTAGTTATTTTGAGACAACTGAGAATCAATTTTATTTCAATTTTACTTTCTCTCAAATACTATTTGTAGTCATAAGTTTTCAAAATGATAGAGATTCGGACTCAATTTGGTTCGCGAAATTTGTTGTTGTTATATCATGAGAGACAAATGTTGAACAACACAAATGACGAGTGGACAACGAATTTGTTTTAAGAACACTATGCTACACCTGAGTCTCAATACTTTCATTTTATATTTTTATTGCTGCAAATTTATTATAATTTGGAGAGTCTCCAGAATTTTAATTTTTATGTTATTGCATGTTCATGTTATTATTATATTACTAACTCGATAAATAAAATTTTCAACTAATAAGCTTTACAATGAAAATTTTTAAGATTCTACATAACCTTGCTTCGGTAAACCACTGATTAATGAAAGAGTTAAATACACAATACCCTTATGAGGTTAACTTAAATAGAAGTGGATACACTTTTTCAATTTTATAACAAAAACCCTTACGCTAAAGATCAAACGTGGTTAAAGTTGACGTTTGACTTTGGAATGTTGTGTAATGACGAAAATGTTCATGAATAAGGACAAAAATTTCAAATTTAAAATTTAAAAATATATTTAAAACGAAAAATATTTTATAAAGGTAAAAATATAAATTTATAAAAGGAAAAACTTCATTTTAGTCATTGAGATTTCAAAAAAAATATAAATTTTTTAAAGCTCTTTTAGAAATAGCTCTTTTCAGCTCTAATTTTTTTCAGAAACTCTTCAAAAAAGTCCAAATCATTAGTCAACCAATAGTCAAAATAGAATAAAAAAAAATGGCTGGTTTGCCCCTCATCTACGTTATACTGTATTAAATTACCATTTTACCCCTACTTAAATAAAAATATTAAAAATAAATAAATAAATATAATTAAAAGTTTTTTACTTAATTAAAAAAAGAAACCACCAGCTCTATAATCACTATCAACAACAAACCACTAGCTCTCTCTCATTCTCCCTTTTTCTTCAAACAGTTTTCTTCTTCTTCTTCTTTTTCTGCTTCTTCGTCCCCTCCAATCTCTCATTTCTTCTTCTTCTTCTTCATCTTCCTTTTCTATCTTTAACCTCAAGTTTTGGGTTCAATGGAACCTAGAACCAGAGCTTTGGTTATGGGTTCTATCACCCAGAACCCTTAAGTTCTAGGTTTCATCGAACCCAGAACTTGAGGGTTCTGAGTGTTGGAACCCAGAAATCTGGTTCTGTGTTTGAACCCAAATCCTTCTGAACCTAGGAGGTTGGTTTTGGTTTCGAACTCAGAACTTAGACTACAACAACAACAAATAATAATAATAATAATAATAATAATAATAATGAAGAATTTGGGGACGAAGATAAGTTAACAATTGCAAGAGAAAGATGTTTGGGGTTGGTATTTTATGTTTATGGTTGTTGTTTGGGGTTGATGTTATGGTTTAATAGATGTTTGCTAGATTTGTGTTTGAGGTAGCTGTGTGTTTTAATCCAGATCAATTTGGAGGGGTAGGGTTGAATATGAATTTACTGAGTGTTTTTTTTTGTTTTTATTTTTATTTTATTTTTTAAATACAAGTTGTTTTGGAGAAGATTTGGATTCAGACGTTTGAATCTAGTTATTTTTCTTTTAATTTTTCTTATTTTTTTTTCATAATTCCATATTTTTTAATTTTAATTAACTAATTATTTAATTTTTTTATTTTTTTAAAACCCTAACCGTCCACGTGTCACAATCTTAGTCTTTTACACAAAAAGACCATCTTACCCTTCTTGTTCAAACTATTTGTAATCGTTGACCAATAGTTGACTAATTAGTTTAGACTTTTTTGAAGAGTTTTGAAAAAGTTAGGGATGAAAAGAGTTGTTTTCAAAAGAGTTTTCAAAAATTGATATTTTTCGAAACCTTAAAGACTGAAATGAAGTTTTTCCTTTATAAAAAAGTTGTTGAATTTCCACCGTCCATCATTATTATTGATGGACGGTGGAAATTATTATTTAAAAAAATAAAAAAATTAATATATTTTAAAATTTTAATAAAATAAAAAATAAAAAAATCTCAATTAGATTGAATCTCCATCATCCATACAGATGGATGGACTGTGGAGATCTAAGAACTAAAAAAAAAAAGCTGAAAAAAAAACAGTAAAAAAAAACAAAAGGAAAAAAAAATATTTCTCTCTCTCTTTCTTTCTTCTCCTACCATTTCTCTCTCTCTCTCTCTACTTTCTTCCTTCAACAACCTCTCTCTCTCTCTCCCTCCTTTTCTCTCTCTCTCACCGTAGATACAACACGCTTCATCATCACAACATCTTTCCTTCTTTGTCACATCAATCAGTCGTCGTATTGTCAAACCCAGATGAAGGTTCACCTGGGTTTAAATAGACGAGTTCAGATAAACCTTTCTCTGTGTTTGTCGATTCAAAGCTATATAATTTTTGAACATTTAATTTTGGAAAAATCCTAAAAAGCCACCTGAGTTTTAATAGATTATCTATTTTTCCCTATATAATTTCATTTTTATCCATTTTCCCTTATTCCGTCACTTTGCCAACTGAAAAGTAAAACTGACATATACGGAGAATAAAAAGACCAAATTACCTCTGATATGATTTTTTAAAAATAAAAACACACTAAATTTAAAAATACAAAAAATAAAAAAATGGAGATCCAGATAGGATCTCTATCATCCATCCAATTGGATGTTTTCTAGGGGTCTTTTTGGTGTTTTCTTAAAAGTCGGATGGTATTTTGGATAAAAACAAAACTATGTTGGGAAAATGGATAATTTATCAAAATTCAAGGGATTTGTTGGGATTATCCCTTTAATTTTTAATTTTTTTTGAATTAATAGGTTCTTTTTTTTTTTTTTTTCGATTTTTGTTGTTGATTTTTTCCAATTTCTATTGTTCAAGATTTTTGTTATTGATTTGTAGTTAATGATTGATGTGGTTTAAGGTTTGAAGATGTTGGGTTTGATGATTTTTAAAGGTGCGGTTTTGGGTTAGAAGATATTGGGTGTGATTTGGGGTTTGAAGATGAGGTTTTAGGTTTGAAAATGAAGGGTTCAATTTGGGGTTTGGTGATTTTTGAAGATGCAGTTTGGGATTTGACATGAAGTTGTTTTAGATTCGATCAAACCCAGAACATGAATAAGTTATGGGTTCAATCGAACCCAAAACATGAAGTTGATGGTGGAAGATGATCATGAAGAAGATGAAGATGTTGAAGATGACAGTTTCGATTTGGTTATGATAATGGAGGTGATGGTTTTGATTTGGTAATGATGATGGAGATGATGGTTTCAATTTGGTTGTAATGATGAAGATGATGGTTTTGGTTGCGATGATGAAGATGAGATTACAAACAATGAATATTTTTTGGTTTTCTGATAAGTTTTTTTTTTTTTTTTTGCCCTTCCTTTTTTCATATGGTTTTTAATTCCTTTGATCTCCATCATCCATCTCTAAGATGGAAGGTGGAGATCCATCGTTTTTATTTTTAGAAAATTGTAAAACTTATTGTTATTATTATTATTTTTTTTTATAAAATATCAAATATAAATTTTTATTTTTTATTTTGTAAATACATATAAAGTTACTGTTTTACCATTCTCGCTCCTAATGACATCCAACGTCTACTATTAACTTAGGGGTATTGTGTTATTAAAAACAAAATATTAACACGTCGGTATTTAACTAAACCTTAGAGGGGTTTTGTGTGTTTAACTCTTAGTGAAACAAATAAGAATTGCAAATTTTGATGGTACAAGTTAGATTTTGAAATTTATTATTGTTGTACAAAATACAAGTAATTAATTTTTACATTTTAATATCATTATCAAGAATATATATGAGTATATATATATGTATATATATATATATATCCAAACTATAGAGTTTTCATTTTAAAGGGACAATAAAAATAAAATTTTCTAGAGGCTTCGTAGCTTTGCACTGGTAAATCACCATTAATGGAATAAATAAGAATTGCAAATTCTAATGGTACAAGTTAGATTTTGAAATTTTTATTATTGTTGTATAGAATTAAAATAATTGATTTTTATATTTAACATCGTTATTAAGAATATGTATACATACACATATATATATATTATTTGACGTTGTTGATGCAAAAATTATCTGCAACAATTACACCAATAATAAACAATAAAAGTGTAGTAGATATTTGATGTCTAAAAGAAAAGAGGGAATGAGACTCCCTATTAGCATTGCATCGATAAATAGGATACAATCTATGGGAAAAAAGGGAAGACCCCTTCAAGATTCCCTTAGGTGCCTAGACCCTTCTAGGCTAGGGGAATTCCTTCCCTTTTACAAATTTGCCCTTCCTTTGTCTATAGATAACAAAGCTGAAAGGAGAAGGAGAATCGTTTAAAAGATGAGAATATCTAAACTATCCTATAAGGTGGGGCTGTTAAGCTCCTCTTTTCGCTGCCCACTATTGAATACCATGTTTGTAAGAGGAATATTCTTCTCTTAACGTTTTTAGACTGTGTATGCTCATGCTTCTCATTCTACTGAATTATAGATGCCTTTTATACTCATCCTCCTTTTTTTAGGGCTCATTTTCCCTTCTTTTCCTGGTCAACTCTTCCACTGCGTCCCCTTAGCTGGTTCATAACACCTTTTTTAGTTGGGTCGCTTTCATCTTTTCTATGTTTTCTGCCTTTTTGTCTTGTTTAGCCTCAGTGGATACGTGGTTCCTTATCCTTAGTTAGCTGGCTCTTGGCTACAATTGGTACAGCGAGTGCTCTTCCTTTTCCCACCTACTGCCTTGCGCCTGTCATGCATCAGCTGCAGGCCTAACTCTTAGGCCTGATTTCTCTGCTTCCAGTTGACAAAAATCGATGATATGTTGATGTAATGGGGATTTGCTACTCCTTTTTTTAATTAGGCTTCTCCCTCTCTTTTTCAAAGTGGTAACGACGTCTGTTTCAGCTCACTCCAATCAATTGAAAAGGTCTGAGCTCATATTCTTTGGTGTTGAGCTTTTATGGACTCTATTTTAGGTCTCAATTGAAACAAACTATCCCAATTGATTGCAATATTGGGCTCAAGAAGATTGGCAAATGACCAAATTTCCCTCAACAAAGGTGTAGTTAATAACTGATTTGAAAGTTAATAATTAGTATATAGGCTCCTAACTTCTCGGATTAGAGAGTAGCTAATTTGATCTCGAAAAATAAGGAGTAGAATGTTAATTTAGTAAATTAGATTTTTTGGCAAGTTGATATTTCTTCTATCTTGGGGATTCCGTTGAGCAATTCTCACCATTGTGACAGCATAGTGTGACATTTCAATTCAAATGGGCAATACTTGGTTAAATTGAGTTATTCGATTTTTATGGCTTATGTTCTGGTAGGGAGTCTTCTGATGAGAGTTTAAATAGTCGCTAGTAGAATTTTCTTTGGGGACTCGAAATCTCAAGTAAGATTAAGATTTTTGGGTGGTGGGTTTTCCATGATTTATTACGTATTGGTGCTAATTTGTCTCGACAAAGGGTGAATTGTTCAAAAATTTATAGTTTCTGTTAGGGGTGGGCACTTACATGTTCGGTTCGGTTCTAACCGGAACCGAACATGAACTGAATTTTTATCGGTTCTCAAAATCAGAACAGAACATAAACCGATGGTGGAGTAAAACCGAACTGAACCAAACACAATCAGTTCGATTCGGTTCGGGTTATTCTAGGTGTTTCCAAAACATTCAAGCAAACACCCACTTTAAAAAATATCACCCGCAAAATCATACCCACTCAACCACCATCGGCGACAAAACAAATCCCTACTCAACCATTACCACCTGCAAAACCCAAACATCACTTAAATACCCTAATAGAATCACTCTACAGTCTACAATCCACTCATCAATCACAACAACAAGCCAACAATAATCACTCAAACATCACCAAACCAAAGAATGAAGAAGAGAGAAACCCTAAATCGACATCGTCTCTAAATCGAAAGCAAAACCCACAATCCAAAGAAACTAGAGAATGAAGAAGAGAGAGAAAAACCAGAGAAGAGAGAAAAATAGGAGGAGATCGGAGAAGAAACTAAAAATACCAAAGACAAGGGAGAGAGACCAGAGAAGAGAACATTGTTTTGGTTAGATGGTGTTGGCGGTGGAGAAGAAGAAGAAACAACGACTTGCAATCAAAGAGATGATGTGTGACATGCAAAATAGGGATCCGGGCAAAGAGAAAAAGAAGAAAAAGAAAGAGGAAGAAGCTTGAAAGAAACAATGAAACTGTGAAAAATAGTGTCTAGAGAAATCTAGAAGAAAGGCTTAGTTTATATAGGGGAATGTAAAATTACACATGTACCCTCCTAAATTATCAAATTACACATGTATCCTTTATTAGGTGTTTCTTGGGTCGGTTCGGTTTTAGTACCCAAAATCGACCCAACCAGAGAAACACCATGTTTTTCTATATGCTGACTCAAACACCTTTGAATTAAACATGGATACCGAACTAAACACCCACAGATCGGTTCGGATCGGGTTGTTCGGGTCGGTTGCATGTTTTCATGCCCACCCTTAGTTTTTATTATCGCTTTACGTTATGATAAAGGGTCTTCTGATGAGAGTTCGTGTAGCCACTGGTGGTATTATCTTTGGGGACTAAAAATCCTATGTAAGATTAAGATTTTTGGATGACAGATTTTTCATAATTTATCTCCTACTGGTGTTAATTTGTCTCAATGAAAGGTGAATTGTTCAAAAATTTATGGTTGCTATTGTGAAAATGAGAGATAAATTTTTCATGCTCTCATTTTGTGTCATCAGGTAGAAAATTGTTGGATAAAAAACATCTTTTGGACTTTGTTTAGGAGTTTCTCAAGTTCTTCTATGCTAGGGGTAATGCTTTATTTGTGTGATCATCTCTCTATCTTTAAACTTAAGTTATGGCTTTTGGTTCCATGGAACCTCTAAGGGGATAAAAACAATATTGTTCATGGTGGAGCACCTAAGAAGGATGTGTTGATCCTAGAAGAAGCTACCTTTTATCTTTTGAGTATCAAAAGGTAAATGGAATTAATATAGAAATCCCAACTGTATCTTCTCATATTTCGCACGTCAAGTGACAACCTCTTGATAGAGACACTTTTAAACTAAATGTGGATGCAACAACAAGTAATGCGACTGAATTTGTAGGGATTGGAGCTCTAATTCGAGATTACTTTGGGGATGTTAAATATGCTTTTCTATGAAGATAACTAGTTTTTTTTACCCCTTTTTTGGCTAAATATGCGACAGTTCGAGAGGGTTTGAAATTTGCATTGTTTCATGACTTTGGCATCAAGTGGTGGAAACAAATACTTGGTTGGTTGTCTTGGCAATTCAAACTCAGAATTATTCTACTATGGAAGGTCCTTTCATCGGGATATGTCATCGATGTTGTTGGAATTGGGCAATATTTGGTGCAATTTACTCCTAAAAGGAGTAATGAGACAGCTCATAAGCTAGCAATTTTGATTTTTAAAAGTAATTTTTAGTCAATATTGATTTCATTCAATTCTAGATTATATTTTAAACATTATTTTTGCGTATGTTTCTTAAATAAAATTTCGCTGTTTATATATATATAAATATTAAAAAAATTCTATAGTTAGTTAGAACTGCTTTCATTTCTATATAGAATTTTAATTATGGCTTCAGCCACAATTAAATTTCATTTCATGGTGGAAAAAATCTTTTATAAGACTGTTCTACGGTTGATATAATACGACAAACCAATAAAAAGAGTAAGAGAAAAATAAAAAACCAATAAAAAGAGTAAGAAAAAATGAAATAATATTATTTTATTAGTTTGTTACACCACATTAGCAGTAGAACAGTTACATGAAAGAATTTTTTTTTTCTTTTATAATGATTACTAATTGGCATATAAATTTTAATTTATTTGCATGGCTCGTAGGCGGTGGCTATTAAGTGTTCCTTAATGGAAATCGCGGCCCTTGCCCACAGCACACCCATTGATCATAAAACCTTTACTATAAAATAACGTTAAAATTTTAACCCCACAAATGCGCTGATATTGTCAATCTTTACTTTGTTTAATGGTTGCAATTTGACTTGATGGGAATAATATAATATTTCAATTAAGGTTGAAAGTAACTGAGGCTATATTATATAGATAAATTTTGGTTTTGGAGAAAGTAAATCTCAACCGTTTAATAAAGCTATTAAAAATTATGGGATATCTTGGCAGGATTTTCATGCTAAAGATTTGGCAAAAAAATATTAGTTTCCAAGATGAATAATATTTTTCAAGCATGAGTAGTGTTTGAAATCATTTGTTTATTTTTTAAGAGCAAAGAACATGATTTGTGGAATTCACACGTTGAAAGCATCCGTGATTGATGTCGCCAAAAGAAGGATAGTAACAATTACCCTTATAATCAATTCAATAGATGTAACTGATGGATATATAAGGTCATTTAACCAGTAAGGTAACTAAATACAAATAATAATAATAATCTCAAGTTATGGTTAACAAAATCCATGGCTACAATTTTGATATTATTTTATGTAACCTGAGCTTTTGAATAGAAAAATCTTTAGCTACATCAAGTGCACTAGTTGAGTACTAACCCACTATTAAAAATTTGATATGCATTGAACTTTAAATAAATATGAGTAGTTATTAAAGTCAATTCAATAGTTATAATTATTGGGTAAGGTTACCCAATCAGTGAGATAAGTAAATCCAATATGTCATTTAAAAATTTACTTTATCTTTTCATTTTTTTTTTCACTTTAATATTGTCACGCATCATGTTTTAATTGGTGGATGCACATTTAGATCATTAAAGATTCCTTTTAACGATTTGAAAAACATTTTTTTTTTTATGGCGTAATGAGTCAAAAATAAAGACAACTATAAATATTGCAACGATCAATGGTTGCAAATCCCTCTGATTTGATTTGAAACTTTTTCACATTAGATTTTTTTTTTCTTCTTCTTTAATTTTGAGGTGCTTATTAAAATTGTATTTTTAAATTAAGAGCAAATTATAAATAGTTACTCATTTCAGAAATATGTGTAGACGGAGTAAACTTTATAATTTTATTACAAATTATCCACTCACCGTTACCTCAAGCCTGTTAACTTTAAGTGTCTGAGCGACAAAATTATCTTTTGATCTTATTTATATTTTTATTTTAAAAATTAAAAAATGTAACTAAAAAAATAATTCTAAAACTGTCTATTATGTTGATAGACAGTAGAGATCAACTTTATAAAACTCAAACAATTTAAATAAACAAAGAAAAAATAAAAATAAATAAAAAAATAAAAAAATTGAAAAAAAAAATTGAAAAATCAACATCATATCTCTAACATCTTTAATGTCCTTAATCATTAGCATTCAACCTATCTAGATCATAAAGATCTAACTATCATCAACAAATCAAACCAGAATGGAAACCCATAAATCTCTGTAAGGAGTCCGCGTTTTCCACTCTCTAAAACAAAACCTATTTTCTAAACCCATAAACCTTAAACAGATCCTAACCTAATCTAACAAACCCAGAAATCTCGCATTTTCCACTCTTTCCAAACCTAACAAAACAAAGAGGTGTCAACTATTGATGGTAATGTCTCATCTTGCCAAAATTCGTCATTCTTCGCCTCCATTGGGTCTTCGACTGGCGCTGATTTGACCATTGGCTTGATTATTCAATTTGATGGCGTTAGTTTTAGAGGTGGAATCAAACATGGTGGCTTCGGAGTCTCCACCACCAACCAAGATATGGGTTAGATATATATGTCTCCACCGTCGACTTTAGTGATTGAGGAATGGATCTCCATTGCCGAAGTCAATGATAGAGACCAAAATTGGTCCCTATGCGATGAAGGCCAATTATAGGTGTCTATTGATGATGTTGTCATTGTTGTTTTTTTTACTTTTTTCCCTCATTGTTTTTGAAATACTTGATAATGTTGTTGATGAAGATTGTTCTCGATAAAGGTTTTCATTGACTGTGTTCGAGTTTGATTTTGAGTTGAAATTTGTTGGCTTTGAGTTTGAGTTTGAAAATGACATGGAGATGGAGACATGTAGATGGTGATGATGATTTGGTTTGAAATGGTGATGATGATCATGATCCCCATTGAAGATTTCAGTTATTTATATGTGTCTTTTTTTTTTTAATTTATGTGTTTTAAGCAGATTTTTTGTGATTGAAACACTGATTTTTGTTGATTGATGATGATATTGGTTGAAGATGAGGGAGGAAATGATGAAAATGATGATTCTTTTTTTCTATGGTTGAAAATGGTGATGATGATGATGATCTCCATTGAAGATTTTGGTTATTTTTGTGTTTTTTTTTTCTTGGTTATGGAGATAGATTGGATCTCCATTGGAACTTCACCATCCATCTGAAGAGATGGATGGTGGAGATCCAATCTTTCATTTTCTTTTCAATTTGTTTTAAATTTCATTTTAAACATTTGATCTCCATCGTCCATCAATAGTGTTGGGAAGGAAATTAGCCCTATAAAATATGAGTGAACTTAAATCATGAAGCTCTTCAATTATAAGATCAACAATTCAAGGTTGGTCAGTTGGACAAGCCCAAGGTCTGCCCCTGGGTGAACTTCAAAGAGGGAGCTCGAGGGAAAAGCTTAAGGTCAAACCATAAGAGAGATCTAAAGGATGAATCCAAGGTCAGTCCGAAGAAAAATCCCGAAAAGAAAGCCCTAGAGAAATGGGTCCGGAGTTGGTGCAATGGCTTTCGGCCCAAACACCTTGAGAAAGGGCATGGTAAAGATCAAACTACCCTTACTAAAGGGCAGGAAGACAAGGCAATGAGAACTCTATCTTGAAATTCAAATAAGTCTCCTAGTCATTCAATAGCCCCAACACCATTAAAAGGGACAACAAAGGGGCTGACCAGTTACGTGGCCCTTGAGAGCGCCATATATCTCTGCGTCAGAAGGGACAACTAAGGGCCTACCGAGTTATGTGGCCCCTCAGACAGAGCTACGAATAAGAGAGTACCACGTGTTTCTATGTCCAAGTAGATAGCAATGAGCTGACTGATCACGTGGTCTCTCAGACAAAACTAACGAATAAAAGGGCACCACATGTCCCTGCATCAGAAGGGACAACTAAGTGGCTGACAAATCGTTGGCCCCTTAGACAAAGCGATGAATTGGAAAGCGGCCCATGTCCCTTACATCAAAGGGAATAGCTAAGGGATTTGACTACCAACTAAGGAGATATAGAAGCACTAAGACCAAGTAAGGAGGTTATACAAATACATTACTCCATCACTAAAAAGGGACATCTCATCTATGGGCCTTAGAAAACCCAAAATACTCTCTAAGAGGCTTCTTCTATGAAATTTAAATAATCTCAATCTCTTCTTATCTTTAAAAGGAATATTTTCATAATATCTATCCATATGAAGAGTTAAGAGTTTAAGAAATAACTAGTCTTTTGCTTACTAAAGGAGTCTTAACTCATCCTTGGGAAATTTAGGTGCACTGAACCTACTTTTCGGATTGGTAAAGGGGTTCACATCTCCTAAATGAACTCCTAGTGCCCTTTTTGGTTGAAAAGAACTAAGGAGAATGTAAATCAATCTATTGTTGGTATCTCCATTATACGGTAAAGGGAAGTATCCTCAATCTACTTTATTCTTATACATTTATGCTATAATTATTTTTATTAAGGGTTGATCTTCGTCCATCCCATTTGACTTGAATATCGGAAGGTCTTCTCTGGCAAATCCGTCGACTAGCCCCTTTTCGGTTTTTTTTCATCTCACAGGTACTCAGAGCCTTAGGGCTCATGATGCTTAGATACCATCCCTTTAGGATCTACCTCATCCTCTACTAAGGGCCAGAATAAAGGTTAACCTAACTTGCTCCTTTTGGAATTCCTACCTGATATTATCAAATGAAGGGGAATCAAACAGCCCCAAAGACTATCTAAAGTCTCTTGGATCCTTAAGAATAATCTCCACCATCAGTGGTCGAGGGAAGAACAGCTTGCCCGAAGGGAGAAACGTTTCGTTTGAGGGAAAAGATCCCTTCAGTTGGATGCGTCACGAACAATCTAAAGGAATTGATCCCGGGTACCTCGCTCCTTTTAGCCTTACCTCCTTTGCTAAAGGGATCCATGTTATCTAACGGAATTTCTATCCTTTTAGGCTGTATTTATTTCATAATTCTTAATATCATTGTTAGTGTAATTTGTGTGGTCAATTTTTGACATCAACAAATAGGGATTCATCAATCATAATTTCTAAAGTTTTTTATTATTTTTTTAATTTTTTTATAATTCAAGTGAATTATAGTCTTTGTGCCATATTATCACTGTAACTTTAATGGTTTGTGACTAACAAAGAATAGTTAAATTGTGATAAAATTATAAAGTTTACTCCTCGAACTGAGTATCTAATTTGTAGCTTGCTCTTAAATTAATTTAACCTAACCTATGAAACAAATTATATAAACATTTGAAAATTTATTACATTTAAGAAAAACCAAAACCTTTTAAGTGAGTGATGAAATTAATTTTGTAAAATCAAAACAAGCATAAATTAAACTAGCGCTCTTTGGGCCTTATTTTCATTTTTGATTTTGCATTTAATAACTCTTTAGCATGAAACCAAATTGTTTTTCATTAATGAGAAAAATATCATAACTCATTTTCCTTTCCTTTTCACCTTAGGGAGGTGTATTCATTCATGATTTTGAATAGACTTTCATAAACTTTTTTCAGTAAATGTCTTTTATAAAATTTTATAAACTTCTAATGACTTTATAGATTCATGAAAAACTCTTATGAAGTTTTATAAACTCTTTTTTAAAATACTTTTATTAACTTTGATAGACTTTTAAGCGAAATTATGAAAGACTTTCATAAACTTCCATAAACTTTTATAGACTTCCACATACTTTCATAAACTAAACTTTTACTAATATATAATATACGTTTTATAAGTTAATAAAACTATATTTATTATGTCAATAATGATGAAAATGCATAACACATAAAATAAAAGTAAAGTCACCTTAATTACATAAATCAATAACCAAAACACCAAGTATTTTAAGCACTTCATTATTCATTTTATATCTTTTATGAAAAATAAAATCTTTAATGTCTTATCAATAATCCCAACACAATTATTAATAATAGTTGTACTATTTATCATAAGAATAATGAGATGATTTGGATCAATATCCATCAAGACTTCTTTTTTTTCTTTGGTATAGTATATATATAAATATAAATTATAAGATGTTTCGCTTAAATTTATTTTGTCAAGATCTAATTCCTCAATTTTGATTCAAACTTGAAATCTTCTACAAAATAATAAATTGATGTCATTTGGAAAAGGGCCGAATAAGATTCAAAAACTAAAAAGCTAACAATATGAACATAAGAAAAAAAAATATTGATAATGATAATTCACAATAAAATAGAAGTGATATATATATATATATATATATATATTGTGTGTGTGTGTGTATTTTTTTAAAATAAGTGAATTATTTTTATTTGTAATTATCACTGAGTTTGGAGAGATTTAAATATAAAAGAGATTATGAGATCTGCTTTTTTATAATCAATAATAAAAGTCTATAAAAGTTTTTGAGAGAAGTGAGAGGAAATTTGTGGAGTTTGATTATTATAAATTTAACATAAAAGTCTACCAAAATTATTAAAATTAAAATTCCATAAAAGTTATTGATATTTTAGACACCTCATAACTTTTATAAACTCTTAAAAAGTCTTAATTAAATATCTCATAATTTTTATAGACTTTTTAAAAGTTATTAAAAGTCTATATTGAATACTACATGACTTTTATAGAGTCTTTAAAAATCTATATTGAATATACTCAAACTTTTAAATTCTATAACAATCATAAAAAGTTTAAATTGAATACACCCTTCTTACTTTCGTTCCTAAACTTTTTTTTTAAAGAAAAAACAAAAATTCTCTTCAGTCCTCACCATTTATTGATTCTCACCTTGGCTCTTTACAAATGTCATTTTTATTGAAAAAAAAAAAAATCAGTTTTTGAATATGTGATTTTTTTTTAAAAAAAAAAATATGTGATTTGTTATTTGTAATGAAAGAGTTATTTGGTCTAGTGTTCAAATTCATGAACATTGATTTGAGATTTTATTTGGATGAATTTGAATGTTGAGTTTTCAAGATTGTTTAAATTTATGGATTAAAAATATAAAAATTTAATTAAAATATAATTAAATTCTCATATACTTATTGACTTTATTGAAAAAAAGACTAGAAAATGAAAACAATTCCCAATTTTATTTTATTTTTTTAAAAAAAAACAACTTAAAAAGTTCCTTTTTAAGTCGGGATTTAATCCAAGAATTTAAAAAGGGAAAAACTTCATTTTAGTCATTAAGGTTTTAAAAAAATTTCAAAATTTTAAATATCTTTTGGAATCAACTTTTTTCATCCCTAATTTTTTCAAAACTCTTTAAAAAAGTTTAAATCGTCAGTCAGGCTGGTGGTCAAACCTAACATAAAAATACAAAAGACTTAATTGCCCCTTCATCACCTAGAATGACTGTTTTACCCCTAATGAAATCAAACTATTATATATTTTTCATCGCATAAAAAATTGACACCTGTATATAGATTATTGTTTTTTTTTAAAAAAAAAATATATGATTATTTTTTTAATTAAACAATAATTAAAAAAACAAATGAAATCTTTGAGATTGCAAGGAAAAAAACAAAAAGAAAAAGAAAAAAAATACAAAATCCATCAGAGATGAAACATCCATCAGTAATGGGAGTGCCTTCATCATCAAGTGAAGAGGAGTAAATCAGTAGTCAAAGGGACATAAATGGCACGAGCTCAGAAACGGTATCGGATTTGCACTAGATCTAAGATCTGGTGCGAACTAGTACCAGATCTGGTTCAACGAATCACCAGATCATCAATCTGATTCGACGATTCACATCTAAACCAAGTCGTCGCCGATCAATTGCTCATCCATTACCTTCATTAGATATCCCGGCCATCACTTCTGTCAAACATCTTAGCCATTACCTTTGTTCATCACCCCTGTCATTTAATCATTGTCGGTGCCTCATCTGAACATGAGTTTCCTAAATTCTTCTTGTTGTTTTTGTGTGGATTTTTTTTTTTTTTTTTTTCGGATTGGATTGTTTTTCAGATAGAGTGGATTATTTATTTACTTTTTCAGATTGGGTGGTGGCTCGATGACGGTTTTGTTTTGTTGTAAAGAATGTGGTTGAAAAGAAGAGGGCGAGAGAGTTGGAGGGAACTGGAGAGAGAGTTGGAGGTGTGCATCGGCGATTCACAACGAAGATGGGGGTCGAAGATGCCCTGTCGCAGACAATAGAAGAACTAGGTTTGTTTGGTTTTTGGAGATTGATTTTGCAGAACTCTGGTTTGCAGAAGAAGAACAACAAGACTAAAAGCTCTTGTTTGATTTTGCAGAAGAACAAAAGATTTGTTTGATTTTACAGATGAATATAGAAATGGGTTCGGCTATGATATTTTCTTGTTTGGTTTTCAATTTTTTTTTATTAATTTTTTTTTAAAAAAAAATTGTGTTGAAGATTTAGAATCTTCAACATTTGGATTAAAGGTCTGGTTCAAACCCATAATTAATTGATTTTTTTAATTTTAATTAATTGTTTATTTTGAGAAATGTCAAAAATACTCTTTCTACCCAAACTTTTCGTCTCCTTTGACCATCAGTGACTGACTATTTGGATTATTTTAAAGAGTTTTAGAAAAATTATGAATGAAAAAAAAAACTGTTTTTCAAATATGTTTAAAATTTTAATTTTTTTTTTTTAAATCTCAATAATTAAAATGAAGTTTTTCATTTAAAAAGTCCTAGTCAACTCTTGGAAGGTGCGACTAATTAAGTCTCGCGAAGTCGAGACGTCCATTTGGTCCAAGGATGTCCTGGCAAAACTTCACAACTTAACAATTTTTTTATTCTTTTTCTAATTTATGTTATTGTTTTTTTTTTTTCAAAAAATAATTTTTAGATTTGTGTTATTTCTCTTCTTCTTGTTTTGATTTTCAAATCTACGTTATTCTACTACTCATTATAATTTCTAATCTACCATCTCTCATTCTGTTTTTCATTTAATTGAACAATGTTTGTCCTGAGAAGAGAAGGGTATTATTGTGCAAAATATAATTTAAACATTAAAAAATCAATTATTAAGTTAGAAAACAATTGAAAAATCAAGCATCAACAAATGCTATTAAAAAGCCCATTAATTTTCAATGATGTTTTCAATTCTTTTTTTTTTTCGATTGCAAAGTTATTCGGAAAAAAAATAATAAATTGAATATAATTAGGTTCTGGCTGGAATTTGGATGTTCAAATTGGAATTTTACCTGATGTAAATAGTAAATATTTCATTCCCTATTGGGATTCGGTTCAATCTGATCCGATTGCAAGCACTGGCAACGAGCCTACCATGCCATATCCAGGTCAAACAGAATGAGATCCAAATCCAACCAGATCACATAAGCTTGGGCTACAAATGTTTTCATGTTTGAGGCCCAACTTTGCATGTCCAGCTCCTACAGAATTCTTGTTCATATTGGGCCAAATCAAGGCCCACGACCAGCTTACCTCCATCTACCGACGATGAATTTTGATTAATGGTATGTATACGTACACGTGTCTGCGCACACCCAGTTATCCCCCATTAAGGTACAGAAAATAAATGATACTTATGAATATCAAGTGGGTTATAATTACAAATTAAAATTTGTTTAAGAAACTTCAATGAGGTACTTAACTACCAAAGAAATTTGAGTAGGGTGCAAAACATAGCTTTCAGTTCTCGTTGAGCACTTGGAGCTTGTCAACCAACCATCACTAACAAGCTGAATATGAATTTTTCTACTAGTTTAGAATAGACTGGGTGACTACTAGATTTTTACAATATCGATCAAAGTTCACCATGATACCATACAACATTGAAATTTGATAGGAGATTGGAACCTCAAAACCAGGCAACCTCTAATAAACCTTTGTTTTTAACCTTACAATACAGCACACTTACTCGATTTGATAGTGTTCTAGATATGAATAGCCGCAACTTAAATTGTATTAAAAAAAAATACACATATATTTGTTTTCAAGGATTAGTAATTTATATGTTTGTAAACCTACTCCAAGAAGTTAAATCACACATTATACAAACTCTGGGGGAGAGCATCCTTCAATACAAAGCCAATCTCAAAATCTTTTGTTTTTTTTTTCCATAACAGTGCCTCAGAAGTTATCAGTCTACTTTGTTTACTACTACATATTCTTCTTCCATCATGAATGACCTTCCTGTTTTAGTGGTGCCTATATTTTTTACTATTTCACGATTCATTAAGTAGAAAAATACTAGCTTCAGGCTTTTAAGCAATTTCAACCTGATCCTTGCAGTCAAATTTCCAACACTACTATTCAATGACACAAGTAATGCAATGAATCATACAAGAAGAGGTCAATCCCTCAAGATTTATTTGTTCATTTCGCTAGAGCATCAGTTAGTACCATTAAACATATAGCAACTTCATGTTTTTTTTTTCACCTTTTCTGACTAGAAAATTAACCAAACACTACAATCTATACTAATAAAATTTTACACAAACCAGGATTCAACATCACGTCAATGGTATTGATCAGGACATAACAAGAACAAGAGTATATCATGCCCAAGCTTCTCCACCTCCTTCCCTAGTAGTTTACAATCTCAAGATTTCGAGTCTTCTTAGCCGGCTTACTCAACTGAAATACAGGATGCCTGCATAGTCTCCTCACTCCTCTTCTTAAACTTAGCCAGTCGCCAGGCATCATAACCATCTCTGAACCTGTTTTCTAGAGTTCCCGTCTCACGAAATGCAGGCATGCTGCTACCTGATGCTGACTGAAATTCCTCTTCTTCGTCACTCTTCTTCTGAAAGCTCCAAAAGTTCTCCTCAGTGTCAGATTCCAGTCTACCCAAAGTGACAGCCCTCAAGAACTTGGCCGTGGTAGGCCTTTCAGGAGTAGATGAATCCAGAATTAGCTCAAAGGCGTCGTCCTCATTTGTGTTTCCTGAATATGAATTATTCTCGTGGCTTGGCGAATTTGAGCATGATGAGAGCAACCTAGCCTTGGCAGCTGATTCTTCCCTTTGTTGAAGGGTCTTTAAGATCAGCGTCTTAAGAAGGTTCATTACTTGCACAGCATGAATCAAGGCTGTCAAGGGATCAGCCATCTGCATCAAAAGAGATATATATATATATATATTTACACCTTGTATTAGACTAACCGTACTTGAGAGTGACTACAAATAAAGGGAAAACAGTCCTAGTTGGTTGCTATTCCACAAACCAGAAAGCGGTAAATGGTTATAATCACAATATCAAATCACCTATACTGCAGAAAGAACCAAGAAAACTCAACTGATAATGAAAATCAGTGTAACCTTGGCAGGATGTTGGCCAATATAAAAAACGAAATTTCTTGGACAAGGGCAAAATTGCTATTGCAATATAGAAACCAACTAGAGACGCTAAAACGTAGAAGACTGATGAAATAGTAAAGAAACAGAAGTTGAAGAAACCTGAGTCATGTTTGGTGCGAAAACCATAGCAACGTTGCGTGCATTCATCTTGTTATACGGTTCGTGCTGCACAACATCTACCATCAAATTGATAGCCCAGTCAAGCAGAGCGGCTTCTGTTGGAGGAAGTTGCTTCACAAGTTTGGTGCAGTCGTCTTCTGTGTTGCAATGCATCACCTGTTCTGGTGTCAGAGAATCAAGTACCCCAGTTGGAAGTTCTCTAAGCCATGCCTACAGCATAACAAAGAGACACACCAATAAGTTTGGAAATTCTCCAAGCCAAGTTATGAATTCAAAGCCCAAAATTTACTTCAATTTACAGTAGGAACGTTTTGTTAGAACCGGTGCACTTTGCACATAGGATTCTAAATCAAATTAACTAATTAAGTACTCATTTAAAGATTTGCCAAATTGTGTGAAACGAAAGATTGGATCTTGACACTGTCATTTAGAACACTTAAACAGACCAGCCAAAGTACCTTGCCAATAAATATAAGCACATATATGAATGAGATACGAATTATAAGATTGTGTAAGCATACCTTAATCAAGCCTGCCAAGCAGTGGACATCAATTCCACAAGGCACTACACCTTTGTTTAGTTGGTCTCTCATATATTCTTCTTGGCTATTCTCTGCGTTTATTCGAAATATTCCTTCTGCCTTCATTAAACATAAGCAAGCATTGATCAAAACCAATTAAAGTATGTACAAGGGATAGAAATCAGTTTGGCCACTAATTCATGATAAAAACATAAACATACTTTAAGGCCTCCCTCTGAATACAAACGCTTTTGCATCATGAGAAGAATCGTTGGAACACTGTTCCCTCTGTCATCACACGAACACTGCATAGAGTTGGCAGAAACTCCAAAGACACTTACACTGGACCACAAAAAAAAATAAAAAAAGCTGCATCATGTAAGTTAGGTATAACATGGGCAGTTAGTATATATCAACTTTCAAACTATTTCAAGTGCACTGCATCAATAGAAACTTGTTCCTGTCTACTGTGGAACGTCAAATCCCATTAATATATGTGAATTATTAGAGCAATCAAATGCATAAAAGTTGTCCCCAAAAAGCCCAATAGCAGAGCACACTATGGTTTTTTTCAAATCCATTAATTACCTTACAAGAAAAATTCCTCAGAAAATGTAGCAGATTATAGGATTAGCATAGTTGTTAATTGAAAAGATTGAACTCAGGTGCACACTAGAAAAAAAAATAACAATAAAAAAATAACCATTTTTGATTGAAATGAATTAATTCAGGTAAACTGCAAGTTCTTTGCGAACCCCACTAAAGCTGTGGCAAATCTAGTTGGGATAGCTAACCACATTAAAGACATATTGAAAAAAATAAATATATAAATTAATAACATTAATATTTAATGGGGTTACAATCTGACGTCTCACAAAAAAAATAAATAAATAAATAAATGGTTCCATTGAGATTTATCTAGTTCTCTCACTGTTGAAATTTATCTTAAAAAATTAATTAATATTAAACTAAAAATTCTGTCATTAATGTAGGTCATGATTCAAGATCGGTAACTCATTAATGTATCTCATCATTTTATAAAACTCCTTTTGAAAATTAGCGATGCAGAGAAATTAAATAAATAATACAAATTAAATGTTACGTAAATGTCATAAAAAATAAAAATTTGCCGAGCTAGTAATTAAAATCAAAATTAGAAAGAAATTTGAAACCTGGCACTGGGAACTTTTCTTGGGACGTCGGGCTCGAGCTCAGTAGGCAAACCGAGGAAGCCATTGAAACGATCGAAAGTCACGTGCGACACGTGCCTGACTTCAGTTGGCCAGCTGATGTCCATGGAAGACACGTCGTCTCTCTCAACACTGCAAATCAGTGACTTCCTCAAAGCCGCCACCAGAACATCCAGAAGCTGGTACTGGTTGTTACTCTGATGACTCGACGACGTAGAATTACCACTTTGTCCCTCCTGCGTTCCTCCTCCGAATCTCGAACCAGGACTTGTAAACGGCGTCGATATCGGATTTCTCGAAGAACTGTAACCTTCATTGTCGTCGTCGTCCTCCTCCTCCGAATCCAACTCTTCTTCTACTCCATCATCGTCTTCGTCTTCGTCGTCCTCGTTTTTGATGCTCTGGTGAAACAACGGACTCGGAGGAGCGTGGTCGAACTCACTGAGTCCGACAAGTCCGCAAGATTTGGATCGAAAGAGTCGAGTCATCGAAACAGACTCTCTTTTTTTATTTTATTATATTTTTTTTGGTTTGTTAAATGATGGAAAGTAGTGTTGGTTTATTGAGATGATGATGAGAGAGTAAAAGAAATGGTGAGGTGGAATATGAATATAATAATGAGAGCGTGAAGTATGAGGGAGTCGTTAATATATAAGGCAGCCAATTTATTAATATTGAAGAAAAGGAAAAGGTGATGAGGTGGTGGGATGGCGTTTGGTGGAGAAGAAACTGAGAGAAAATGAGAGAAACTGATGAGAAAATTACACACCCAGAGATTGCTTCAAGGAGAGAAGAGGAATGATATTGGTTGCAGAGATACTAGATATGGTAATGAGTGATGGAGACATTTGGTTTGCCTTTCTTTAAATATTTTTTTTTTAAAAAAAAAATTATATTCTGATTTTAGCTTTGCTTTTGAGTGAGTGAAAAAAAAAAAAAAAAGGTGGAATGTTTGGCTTGTGACACGGAGGTGAAAGATTGTTGACAACTAGATACTAGGAGACAATAGATTGTGTGTTTTTTATTTTTGGATGTTTTTGGTAAAATGATTTTCGGTCAGGTAAAGTACATTTACGTTTTATATAGCGAGGGAGGGTCAGATAGCCAGCTACTTTTACACGGGGTCATTTTTTTCTGTGTCCACTACCTCTCTTTGGATACTTTATTTCTGGTGGTTATTGAGTGGTTTTGAAGCTAGAATTTTTGTTGATAAATTCTTGTTTTATGTTCTTTATTTAGAGTAGACTTTCAAGTTTAATACTGACAATTATAATCTTTGGTCATTAATTGATTTGAATCTTCAAATTTATTATGAACTCGGCTTAGGAATATTAATTTTAATTGTATCATATAATTAAATATAACTTAGTCCAACTGAGATGAAGGTTATCTTTAATTCAAAGAGAGTCAGCCCTCAATAATTGCAAAGAGAATTGCATGGTTTTTCAGTGAGACATTGTAAAGATTTAGCAAGTACGTTTATTTCTATATTTAAAAGTAGGGACATATATGTTGCTTTGGAACAGAGGCTTTGGAAGTATATTAGGGGTCTGAATTTGGATGTCTTTCATTGTTTTGTAATTTTGTTTCGAAATCCTGACATTAGAGTCACATGGGCGCATGGGAATTGTTCCTTTCTTGTTCCAAAACACCAAGTCACTGTGGGCTCTTAAGTCTTAATGTCCTTTGCTAAGTTGCCCCTTTGAATGATAAGTCAATTGTCACTACTAGTCATTACTAACTGCTGGGGCACTTGAAAGAACCTTATGCTAATTATGGTCCCAATTCCCAATATTTGAAAACATTCAATATCACTGACTAGAGATGTTCCAGCTTAATTAAAGTCCAAATTATTGTATTAGGATTGTTATTCATGCACCAAACGTAAGTATAACATGTGTAAATATGGCACTATAATTCAATCGTTAACCACTTTAAGAAGGTACAGTCATTGACTCATTGGGACTCTTACCCTCGGGCCGGGGTCAAAGACATTGGGATGGGGCACAAATTTAATGAATAAGCAGTGGAAATTAACAAATGTCTGGCACGTGAACGTTTCCATGCAAGTCATGCATACACAGCTATGCGGCATTACTATACCCCGCTTGATGTTGATCTGACGGTGGTCTTTTATGGTTCCCCAGGCTGGCCTGCCACCATTTTCGACGTTCACATGTCTGTTGCCTTTCGCAGTACTTCGGTCTTATTCGTTTGCTTATAATATTTCAATTATCATATACAAATTTCGAAGGCTTTCACCAAAAATATTAAACGATAAAGAAGACTTGTAATCTTCGGTCGTACATGCATCTCAAGACCACGTTAGTTTGTCTGTTGCCTGGCTTGTATTTATTGGACGTTCCCTTTGTTACCTTTTATAGAAATCTGATTCTGCTACCCAAAATATGTATTAGAATGTTTCCAAATGTCTTCCTAATTCAAAACATCTTGATTACAAAATGACGAGCAGACAGAGCCACATAATACCACGATTAGCTAGCAAAAATTGAGAGGAAATAATTATTGATATTACGACTGCTTTTGCTCTTGTATTTTGACTCTTAATACTCCAAACGGATGGTCTAATGACGACAAACAAGTGAATCTTATATTCATAATAACATATCAGAATTCTATCTCGGGTGTATCTTGGGCTCAAGCTAAGTTCCAATTACTTGGTCCAAACATTGTCGTCTTATAATTATTCTCATAAATTTGAATTAAGGACTTTTCAATTCCCACAAGCCTTAACCATTTATCTTTTTCGAACAACTTCACGCATCCGACCAAAATTAGTGCATACATATTTATGTGTTGGGGGTCTTTGATCCTTTTACCCCACAGGACAAGTAATATCTTCGAGATTTGAATCATGGATTTTAAGTGTTATTTGGTTAAAATCTCAAAGACGTTGCCTATCTTATAGGGTAAAAAGATCAAAACCCTACGAAGACAAATGACAAAAGATTGAATTGAGGTCCAAACAATATATATATATAGAGAGAGAAAAAAATTTGAAAAACCCTTTAAAATGAAAAATAATATCACTAAACTCCATTTTTGAACATAAAAAATAGATGGTTTCATATTAATTTCATTTTTAGGGGTATTTTGATAATACCCCTATATATATAAAAAGTGTTAATTTGACACCTTAATCCAGTATATCTAGTTTGGTGGATTGTTAACATTTTTGTAGATACAACGAAAAATGAATTCACATGAGAAATATTTCAAAACTTGAAGTTGGACATTTATGAGTCCTTGGAGTATGCTTAATTTGTGAAAAGGAAGTTACAAGATGTTAGGTACATCGCATCTACGTCCTGTCTCTAGGGTGTTGAATGTAAAACTGTTGAACATGATAAAATAATCCTGCAGAAAATTGCTACCGCATCTCGTGGTTTAAATGTGCAAGCTGTATTGAGGTATATATATTCTGATATTTTGCATGGTAATTTTTTAATTAATGTTGCACCGAACAGACATAATTAAACGTGATTTGATAGTAATATAATAGTGTTGTAATGATTCATGATTCTATCACCTTACCAACTGCATTGATCAGTCAAACATTTTTATCAATTCTTGTTGGCAAAGCATAGCAGATAAGAACAGAGCCATTCCATGCAGGAGCAAAATTACAAAAAGGAAAGGAACCAAGGCATTTTGCATGAGGTCTGCTGTGATTTCCTTTCAAGCTACTCAAACTTTTTTCTCGGCTCTAGCTCCACCGGCCTTTATGGGGTGAGAGGTAGGTTAGGTGAACCCATTTATGTAATAACGCGCCAAACTAAACTACCAACTAATTAATATAAACTTGTTAACTGCACCATTGGTTTAGTTTAAAGGCATTAAGATATATAAGTTAAATTAGCTTAAACAAGAGATTTTGCATAATTTAAAATAAAATTTCAAGTCACTGATCGATATGTTAGCTCCTTATTCTTTGTAGTTTGTTGGCTAGTTGACAGAAACCGAGGATTAACTTTTAAGATATTTGATATATATAGGTTGATGTCAGCTACTTTCTGAAGTGTTCTATACTTCAATTTAAGGGTCAAATTCACAAAACCCCCCAAAAAAAAAAAAAAATCATTTGTACCCATTTTTTTATGAAAATTTATTTTTAACCTTTCAAACAAACTATTTTCATTTTATACCCAGGTTTATCAAACCACTCTTAAATCAAAATTTAAAAAACACGAAATTTAAACCTGGTATCAGGTTTTGTGACCCCATAACCTTTGTATCGGGTTTTGTGAGGCCATAAAACCCGGTACTAGGTTTTATAGGACCATAAAACCCGACGTATTTTATGGGATCATAAAATTTGGTAGCGAAATTTGTGGCCCCACATAACCCAATATCGGTTTTACAAGGTCACAAAACCCAATTATCATTTTTGATGTTGCATCTCATCGGAAACCTCAATTTTTAAGTCAAATCCAATCAAATCTAACCAAATCTAACCCTAAATATCAATAACATACAAAACACAAAAAACCTCAAAAAGTCCTAACAAAACTCAAACAATTAACAAATGAAGCCAAAAATCTCATACTATGAGTAATGGAGGAGGAGAACAAAGTGGATAAGGGTACTTTGGGGAAAGTGGATAGAGGTTGCAATTAATTTGTTTGAGAGGTTAAAAACTAATATTCCAACAATCCGACTACTTTGAATGGTTATATTTGGTTGACTGCGGGAACAAACCCCACTTTGTCACGTTCCTTTTGATGGGCCTCTTCTGTTGCCGTGATGAATTTCATGGTCTGTGCAATTAGCACTCTATCCATACTCTATCAATGTCATATGCCTCGATGCTCCTCTTAAAATTACACCTAATCATTGTTGAACAAAAAAATTTCAAATTAGATTTCAAAAAAAAAAAAAAAAAAAACAAATTATAAGGATGCCAATATAACATTGGTGGGGTGTCACTAACATGGGCCATTTCATTGCCAACTTAATCTCACCCTGCACAAATGGGCTCAGACCACACAACCCAGATGCATTAAAACGCCATTAATCGTCACAATAGTAGTGTTAAAAAGCCCGTATAGTCATTACATGCATGGATAATGACCTCCTTGTGGACTTGGAGGTGATGGGTTTTACAATTTTTGTCATGATAAGGTTTTTTTCTTTTTTTTTTTGTAATGGATTTTTATTAAAAAAAAAAAAGTTATTTTTTTATGGACTGGATGTTGTAAGCCTGATCAGATTTTGATCGTGACCCCAAAAAGAAAAAAGGTTGTAAGGTACAGAAGAGCAATTGCCATCTGCAGCATCGTAAAAAGAGGATGTCACTCGATTAACATTTGCAATATCTGTGTGAAGAGGTGCCCCACCAATAATAACTAGAATTGAACTCTTCTGTTTGATCTTATCAGTAGTAATTTTATTTTGGGACCGTTGTTATCATAACAAAGACAACTTGGGAGAATTATTAAGCGCTTAATCGATTATGGTCTCCACCGAATAGAGGAAATAGTAATATCCGTGAAATTTATATAAGCTTTAACACAATTAGAGGGTCCTGTCACTACTCACTAGGTCCAAGCTATGTTTGGTAGCTAGTCTTGTTCAATGTTTGTGTAACAACATCAATCATATCTAATTTGGGCATTTGATTTGGATTATCGATTCTTTATATTTGCGTCCCAACCATCAATGATGTTTTGCACATTAAATCCCTAATTTTTCCCGCCATCAATCTTATACTTCTTTTTGCAAAACATGAGAAATAATAATTTTAATTTCCCATCAATGAACCAGTATGGACGTAAAAAGGCCAGTTGGGTTCATACTGGGGCATTTGTAGCCCGTTGCGAGAGGCCCAATAAGTCCGACTTAATCAAGAATTTACTTTTTTTTTTTTTTTAAGTATATCTATTTCATTAACAGACGATGGTACGTTGTTTTTTTTTTTTTTTATTTAATAATTGGGATTATAGAAAAATATTTGCATATAGTTACTACTGCTTTAATAGATTGCAATTGCTTTGCTATTTAACATGCATGCTCTTGTATATCCACTCTTAGTTTAATTTTGCAAATTTGTTGTCTCAATATTTGTGTGAAAATTTAAGAGTAGTGCTACACTGCTCAAATGATATGATAAATTTATATGTAATTATCATATTATTAATATATCATCAAGAGATTAAGAATAATACTACACTATCAAAAATATTGTCCAAATTCATTATTCAAATGATATGACAAACTTATATATAATTACTACATTATCAATACATTATCCCAAAATTAATGTGATAACTACAAATCAACCTGTCATATCATTTAGGCAAAATTATAAGTAAATTTTTAAGAAATGCAATATTATTTCAAAATTAATGTGAAAACTACAAATCAGTTTACTATATCATTTGAATAAAATTTTATAGATAAGTTTTTGGGACAATATAGCATTATTCAAAAATTAAAATTTATTATTTAAAAATAATGCTACATTTTTCCAAAAAAAAAAATCAAATTTTTTACCAAAATAATTTGTAACAATTACCTTAATTATAAGATGATAATGTATTAATGATATGGTAGTTACATGTAAATTTGCTACATCATTTAGATGATAAATTTGTTTAAAATTTTTGATAATATAGTATTATTCATTCATTAATATTTGTGTTAATAGTTAAATTTATTAGTCTTATAAAAATTATGCATATAATATTTTATCATTATAAGTTTATCATAAACCCTTAACACATCAACCTCATATTTGGATACGAAATAATCCAAAACAAAATGTTTGGTCCTGATCCACAGTGGGCCCCTAACACTAACGGTATTTAAGATCACTAATGCTCTCCATCGGCCTCCGGTTTGCTACATTTATAGCAATAAATTGCATTGCCTGTCCTCGCACTTACGTTGCGGGCTCACCTACCTTACTTCGTAGTAGGCTGTGAATGTTGTTGCAGCTTTATCTGCTCTGCAAACATAAGCCACTGTGTCTTCATATTTTCTCTCTTTGGACATCTATACATCAACTTATAGTTTTGATACATGTACAACTGATGTAAATATTATAATACTAAAGTCAATTCTTTCTAAAAATGTTGAGATTGAATCCTGAACACTATTTTATTAAAATTTAACTCTGCATTGAATGAGAATTTAAATTAGTTAGCCTCCACTTAACAATTGTCTTTATATGTTATAATTTGTGAGCGATCGTGTTTGGCATGTGTGTATTGGTCCCAACTCCCAACTCCACAATCCATCATCCACATGAAACCAGACGAGAAAATATATTTTTTCAGAATAAGAAAAACGTTACTTGTTTTACACTGATTGCTATTAAAAAAAAAAAAAAAAAAAACCAAAACTGGAGCTACAAATCCGAGTTAAAAACAGTGCATTAAAACTTTGACAGATGCATGTGCAGTTGAATTGATTGACAACAACAATAATTCCAGGCTGGTTGGTTTAACTGTTTTCTTAAAACTTGTTAGAGTAATTAAATTATGGACCATAATAGAGGCAGAAGAGTAGGTTTCCAACTATGTCCTCTTCTGTTCATTTTCTTGTATTTTAAAGTAACTGATTTGTTGTAAAATAACAGTATAGTATATATTGTAATGAATAGAATAATCAATCCTCCTCGAGTAAGTCAAATGAACTACATCACTCTATTGTGAAGTTTTTTTTTTTTTTTTTTTGAAATAACATCATTCTATTGTAAAGTTGTTTAACTTATTTTTGTTGATTATTCATCTAAATTTTTTAATAAATATACGTGTGTGGTAAATTAAAAATCCCATCTGAAATTCAAATATTTTCTTTTATTAATTTAATGTTGTTCACTACCTTTTCACAAACCTTCGCACGTCTAGCATCATTCCCTCCATCACCCTCCCAATTTTAAATCCCAATTTTTAAAATCTTTTTTAATAATTTAAACTATTTTTTAACCTTCTACATAGTTCATCACATCATCATAACCCCTTTTTTAGTACATGTATCTACAAAATTGATTGTTAGTTTTGAATATGTAAAAATGAAGCAGAAACCGTAATGACTTTGAAGCAAATGTTGTTTTATTATTTTTCTTTTCAAGTAAATTTTGTTTTATTAATTTGACTTATTGGATAAGATTCTCTTGCAAAAATACGAGCTGAGTGTGAAAAGTTAAATTTACGATTAACTCCTTGTTATCCATTAATGCAAATTTGCACTTTGCAGGCCTAATCCGACCTTTTGTCATACTTGTCAAAATACGAGCTTAGAAAAGTAATCAATTTTAATGGATGAGATTTGGCCACGTCGGATTTAGTTCTCTTTCTGATCATCGCTGAATTCTCGCCTATTTCGAACCTTCGGACCAGGCTGTGTATGTTTCGTCAGCTCTTTTGATTCTCCCAAGTCCCAAATCCATCAGTGGACTCCGTCTATACTACCCTGTCCACGGTTTTACAATAATTACCATCCATTTAATGGACGCCACGTGTCTGGAATGGGCGTTTTAGTAATACAACAACTAACCACATAGACCATGTGCCAGTCCCAATTGCCCAAAATACCCCCCAACCGGCTGAGCAAAAATGGTCAAACGCAGCAAATGCATGGGTCCAATGTGTGCACTGAACAGCAGAAGATTGAAATCCACTCACTACTTTTTCATTAAAAAATTAGTAAATAACGGCAAGAAAAGTAGCAAAAGACAAAACGAAAAGTACTTTGTAAACAAAAAAGAGAGAGAAAGAAAAAGAAAAATAAAAAAATAGAAAAAATAGAAAGAAATGTTAATATACTGTATTCAATACAAAATCATAATCACCAAAATCCAAGCTCTTTAATAGTAGAAAACCCCCCAATCTGTTATCATCATGGGAGTTGGAATCCCGGATAAGCGAGAATCATGCACTTTCTTTTGGTAATATTCACCTTCCATTTTCTGATTCCAAAAATCCAACGTTGATAGATTATACCTTTTCTGTGTTCCGCGAAGCTCCTTATAATTTCCCCGAAAATATATATATTTACTTGTATCTGTGTCACACACTCTTTTCTTTTGTTTCTTAACAGAACTCTCTCTCTTTTGATCTCCCTCTGTGTCTGTCACAGTCTCTCTCTCTCTTTCTCTGACTCAAAAATTCTCTTATTTTATCGTTTTCTGGCCGTAGATCTCTCTGTGTATCTGTTGTATTATAGTGTCGCTAGCTGTTGCTGAGACTCTCGCCGGTGATAATCAGATCCGTGCGAGAGCTATTTGTTTTTCGTCAGATGTTTGGACTTTGACTGAGCCTCGATCGGATAGAACGGTGGTGCAGGAATTTAATTACTGACGATGGGACAGTGTTATGGCAAGACCATTCCAACCGAAAATGACGCGACAACAGGCGCAGCTCACACCACCACCATGGTTGTATCCGCTAATCAGAACCAAACGCCGCTACAGCCGTCAACTCCTGGTAACGGCTTGGCCATCAAGAACACTCCGGCCAGGTCCTCTCATCCTAGCCCCTGGCCAAGTCCCTTCCCTCACGGCTCCTCCGCCAGTCCGCTGCCAGCCGGCGTCTCCCCGTCTCCGGCGCGATCCTCCACGCCGAGGAGGTTCTTCAGGAGACCGTTCCCTCCTCCCTCTCCAGCCAAGCACATAAAGGCCTCCTTAGCCAAGCGCCTCGGCGGCGGCAAGCCGAAGGAGAGTACGATTCCTGAGGAGCGCGGAGCCGAGCCCGAACAGTCGCTCGATAAGAGCTTCGGCTACGGCAAGAATTTCGGGGCCAAGTACGAGCTTGGAAAGGAAGTCGGGCGAGGGCATTTCGGTCATACTTGCTCTGCTAGAGGTAAAAAAGGCGACCTCAAAGACCATCCTGTTGCTGTCAAGATCATATCAAAATCCAAGGTACATTGCTGCTATCATCTTTTTTTCGCTTTATCTTTCAATGTACAGACCCGTAAAATTTTGTTCCAATTACTCAGCGGACTCTATAGCCTATCCGATTTTGGTTTTTGAAGTAGAGGTACTGCTTAGTTTTAACTGTTATTGTTTCTATGTGATTGTGTATTGATAGTGAAGACTATATTATTCGAATGATTGATTGGCAACGATACAATTATTTTGTGTAGAATTTTTTTTGTACTGTTGATGAGTGCTACTTAAGGTTTTGTGAAACTTGTACAATTACTAGTGTTCTGGGATTGATGGTAGATGAGATTTTTGTATGAATTAATGCATGGTAATAGGTTATGGAATCAGAAGTAATGTGTGCGGATGCTAGTAATTTGATTGTGTTCTTGGGCTGACATGGCATAAATCTTCCTTTCTGTTTGGATTAAATTTTATGTCCTAGATTTGGATTTTTGTCGGAAACAAAGAAACCAATTGAACAGGATAATGCTAGGCATCAGAAGTAATGTGTGACAATGCTGGTAATTTGATTGTGATCTTGGGCTGATACGGCGGAGATCCTCCTTTCTGTTTGGATTTAGTTTATTTCTTAGATTTGGTTTTTTGTCGGCAACGAAGAAACAAATTGATTAGGATAATGCTGGAGGTAGGATGTTGGTATCCTTGTTGCTATCCGACAAATTTATGGGTATCTGACATTTGTTGAGTTTTCTACCCTGATATGCACAGAAGGCTCCTAAAGAGGTCTTAATCTTCTTAAACCAGCCTTAGCTTCGTGTCACTTCAGAAGAAATGCACTGATGAGAGTAATTCAAGAAGCATAATGGAATTCATAGTTATTGGTATCAGAGAGTGTCTAGGAAAAAGAAGAGCTACCTAACTCGGTGATCTTTTTGCTTGAGAATGCAATTTCGTTATGACCCTGTTGCAGCATTCCGAGCATATAAAGATGTGGTAATGTGAAATTAGTTATTTCTTTGGAGTGACTTGCATCTCTTAGATTTTTGTCACCGATAAACAACACATTGCTGAACTAATTTTAGATGCATAACTTTAAGATCTCAAAGAGGCGGACAGTTGACACGTCATCCTCTTAGCGTAGGTAGTTGAGTACCTTCCCATTCACTAAGATGTTAGAGGTTTGATTGCGTGAGTAGTGTTTGATGTCGGTAGGTCCTAACAAACTTCTAACCCCTATTTGGTATTAGCTTTCCAAAAAAACATGAAGGGGGATGGTTTGTCATTATTTGATGAGCATATGTTGGATCAAAAAGAATGGGTTGTATAAGGCAGTTTGCAACTGGTGATATGTCAGCAAAAACATTAAAGAGTTCAATCTTCCCATTTAAGTATGTCTCGCAGTCTTAACTTTATTTTGCCAAAGCATGAAGCCTGAGAGGAGGAGAAGGAACCTCAGCTCAGTTTCAGATATGATCTGGATATCTTCTTTGAGTATTAGAAACTTGGTTTAAAGACCTCTTGTAATAAAGAAAATGACATACTATAGCTACATTTCTATTCATCCAACAGACATAAGTGGCAATGTAATTGACACAGCTAAAAGTATTAAAAGACGTGTCTGTGACACCTTGTTGCATATTGAAGTTTGAACTAACTGTTCTTTGATCTTAGCTTGATTATTCTAGGTGACACATGGATTTAAGGTCTGTAAAAATTTTCTTGCCTGTTGGTGGCTTTTGAGTATACATTACTATGGTCTGTAAATGTATGCATATCTCATAATCATATTGAAGTTATTTTTATGCCTCATCTTTTCTCTTTTGAGAAGGTACTGTTTCTTTCATAATTACTTGTTCGATGGGACAATACGACATTTAGTGAGGTTCTGTAAGATAATCTTGGCAATAAATGTCAGTGAGAAGCAGAATGTCTCTTACAAGGGAAAAAGGGTGGAGGTCAATGTGCTGATTCACTTATTTAGTTTTTGGTTTATATTTTCTAACAAATGTGATGAGAGAATACATGTCACATACATTGTGATGCTTAAATTTGTTGATATTTTTCTATTGAAGTTTGATAAGCATTGAAAAGTTAGTGGACTCCTCTGTATAACTGCCTGCTATTGGAGATTTTCTTTAGTTGATTAGCAATTTTTATGCTGTACTTGATGGTTACGACTGTTTTACTGGTTATTACATTTTTTTTTTTAATTTTTTGTATTTGGGATCTGTTTCAAGTAAAAAACAATTAAAAAATGTTTTACACAATCCTGTGCTGCTTGTATTACCTTGTTGTTATTCTTGGTATTAGTAAAATTGCAATTCCTGCCAGATATCAACAGAAAATTTGCTTTCCAGTTTAAATGAAGCCTGTAAAGTGTTATTCTACCTTTCTAGCATTCCATAAGTCGAATCTTTTTAAAAAATTTATTATATGAAGGGCCTCATTTGGATGAAATCTAATATGTTAAATTTGAAATTTGCTAAAAGCTGATATTTGATTAGAGGAAGATATATGGAAGATTTGTACTAGGATACATTAGTCTAGTGCATTAATCTTTGGATAGCATGGACCATTATAGTTCAAGTTGGCATTTTTCCGTCACTATAATCAAACAAACCAAAAGTTGAAAACAATAGAGAGTCTTTATGTTCAGTAGCAGTCTGAAGAATTTGAAATAGAAAGGGTGTCACAGATTATTGATTTGTTCGGGGAGTTGGATTTGTTCGGTGCTATAAGATTGTAATATTAATGATGCTTGACATATTACATATATACATACTCTGTCATAGGTATTGAGCTTGTGCGGTGTGCACTCTTGTAAAAGATCCTCTCATTACTAGTGCTACATCTCAGTGATGGTAAAGTAGGGGTAGAAATAGAATTGGGACTAGAGTAAGGTCAAGTAAAAGAATAGGAACAGTTCGTCTGCGGCAACTTTTGGCTTACTAATAGAGGTTTGTGGGAAATTAGAGCCTTTAGGCGTCCACGATGTTTTTTCTCCTCTGAATACAATCGAGTTTCTTGAAAAACAAACTATATTTTGATGGGTAGATTTTACCCTACCAGTCTGAACTTTTTAGCTGCAACCAAAGACATAAAAAATGATGTAATGCAGTCTGTTTCCTTCATTTTAATGTAAGTTGAGGGTAGCACAAATTGAAGCTTGTTCTTCATAATCAGGAGTATCTTTCAGTAAAAATTTGAAGTTCTCTTTTTTTTTTTTTTTTTGGAAGGAAGTAAAAATTTGAAGTTATTCTTGCTAAATTGAGACTTTTAACATTATGATATATGATATTTGTACATGGCATATTTGGTTAGCGCCCTGAAATTCAAAATTAAAGCTCCAAAGATATTCAGTTTTTCCAAAATGAAATAAATGGAATGTGTGGGCTGCATTTTCTAAATACTTAGCTAATTAGGTGATTATAATTGCATAATATCTTTAATGGGTATGAAACCATAGATCTCTTGATGATGGTTTAAGCTCATCATAGATGTTAGATGTCACCCTCGAGTGGTAAAAGAACTCAGATCCTAACCAAGTTGTCACCCTCGAGTGGTAAAAGAACTCTGATCCTAACCAAGTTGTCACAAGTTCAAGTATACTTAGCTTATACTTGGGGTTTTCATTCCACAAACTTCATGACTACATTTAGGATTAAGCCAATTCTATCTCTATTGTACTCCAGCTTAGTAGTTTCTACTTAAAGTTGAGGATTAAGCCTTGGAATATGACGATGGACTCGAAAAGCCACCTACAAACACTTTTTGCACAATGATCTTGGAAAAGACTTTGTCCCTCTATATTATCATGGTTGTTAGCACTAAGTTTGCTAATAGTTGTTCCTATGATATCATCACCACTTTAATCTCTGGGAAAAGAAGTTCAAAACCTGTGCATGTTATACCTCCAAGCAACATTGCCCAGTTAGGCGCAGAACCTATGAACAAGGAAAGTTCACATTTGAGTGGTAAAAGACCTTTAATTCCAACCAGGAGGTCATGAGTTCAATTATTTTTAGCTTGGGTTATTATTTTTCACAAACTTCATGACTACTAGGTTTTAGGATTGTGTTGTAGTTCTTTATGCCTCTATTGTAGTCCAACTTAGTAGTTTCCACTTCCTACTGAAGATTAAGCCTTGGAATATGACAATGGTCTTGAAACACTACCTACAAACACTTTTTGCCCATTGATTTTGGTTAAAGCTTCTATCCTCATCACTTTTGATAGCACAATGTTTACCGGTAGTTGTTTTCAAGATAACATCACTGCTTTGTATTTGGGAAAAGAAGTTCACGACTTGATTTTTCCCCTCAGCGTTAAACAATTAGGCTTAGGTCCTGTGGAACAAAGAAAGGTCACAGAATTCCTTGGTGTGAAAAAGTATATTTAGTAATAGCTAAGTTACGGAATTCTTTTAGAGCATTGCTTTAATATGATGTGTCATTTAGTTTGTGTCTTAAATTGCTCACTGGAGAATATGTATTGACTGTGCCTCATCTCGGTTTGTAATTGATAGAAAATGATGGTACGTGTATTTGGAAATGAGACATAATTGTGCATTTGACTTGTACATCGAACCCTTTTTAAGAAAAGGTTGACTCCATTTTGATAGTATACCAAAAAGAATTCTTAGTTGGCCATTTAATATATATAGAGATGGTGATTACGTCATGTACCATATATGTTGACCATTAATTACTTCATCTTAAAACCTACTCTCATTCCTTGTCTTTTGATGAAGAGATATGTTCCTTAGAATTGTAGATATGTTCCTCAGAATTGTAACTTTCCCTTATAAGATAATACAATTATGCAACATTAATACACACCCCTCATTGAGAGAAAAGTTTCAATAAAGTCGGTTCCTTCGTAACTGATCCTAAAGTTTTATTCATATTATTTATACAGTGTCGTTTAATCACTTAATTAATTGCTGTATACTCCCCTTTCTGCATGAGTGTTCTTTTCTGTATTGGACCTGCTTCTTTTTAGCAATTACATTCCATTTACTCAAATCCCAAAATTCTTGCACTTCCCTTTACCTCTTTAAAAATTGTATTTTGCATTTTTTAACTCATAATTAAGTGGTGGTTTATCATTGTCTCTTATTATGCCTCTAAATTGAAATTTTTCATTTAATTCTGCGTTGAGTGCAAAATCTAAAATTTAAAAAACTTATAAATTTTCTCCTGATTGATTGATGCTTAATTGCACTATATTTGTATTTTGACAAGATTTGCTTGACAGATGACGACAGCAATAGCAATTGAAGATGTTCGTAGGGAGGTGAAAATTTTGAAAGCACTGTCAGGGCATACTCATCTGGTTAAATTCTATGATGCATGTGAGGATGCAAATAATGTGTACATAGTCATGGAGTACGTATTTTCTTGCCTTCTTTTTAATTTACCTAGGAAGATATTTATTTAGCAATGTTGATACATCTTGGTTCCTATCTTTTTTTCAGTGTGTATACTATAGCAGTCTTCACAAGATTCACCCTAGCCCAAATTATGTTGTTTCTTCTCTTTGGTCTAGCCTTGTTCTATCTCGTTAGTTCTAATTTTCTTAAATAACCACAGTTCCTGGATTTTCTATGTCTATGCTGGATTATTCGTACTTTAATTAACCTTTATTACTCATTTCTGAAATTTTTGAGTCTGACATTTGTGAAAGTTTGTTCTCTTGGCAGGTTGTGTGAGGGTGGGGAACTTCTAGACAGAATTTTAGCAAGGTATAGATATTCATTATCCTCTATTCAGGTCTTGTACTATTTTAATGGCTCTGTTTAGAACTTGCATCAGATAAAGTTTTAGTTTTTGCGTAGAATATTCATGATGGATGGAGTGTTTTGTTTAAGTTGGATTCAAATTCCATTACTGGTGGGATACTTTCAATTTTTAGGTTTTATTGTGATTGCTTATAATTATAGTTAGCACTCATGCATTTGATGATAATATTAATAAAATCCATTGCAAAATTAGATGCATTGTAACGAACCAATTGAACTTCTGTGAAAATAGACTTTTATGATTGAAGTTGCATGCAAATGTTAAGAGGAAAGTTTTGTCTATTGCAGAGGAGGAAGGTACACAGAGGATGATGCAAAAGCTATAGTTGTGCAAATTCTAGGTGTGGTTGCATTTTGTCATCTTCAAGGAGTTGTGCACCGTGACTTGAAGCCTGAGGTTATTGCTTCATTCATTGTTGACTAATGTGAATTGTGATATATTGGTATTTTGTTTCCCTTATTCTATTAACAATTTAAACTAATACTTTTCTCTCGTGTTCGTCACAGAATTTCCTTTTCACTTCTGGACATGAAGATGCTGATATGAAACTTATTGATTTTGGTCTCTCAGACTTTATCAGACCTGGTAATAATGAATGTCCTCATGCTTTTTATTGTCGAAACAATATCGAATGATGTCTTTGCCTCCATTTAATTATTTAACTAGCAAATTGAGACTGCCAATAGAGTGAATTTTGTTTTCCTTCGGATGACAAAGTGCATGAAGCTTATTGACTCATCTGACTGTGTTGACTGTTATTGATGTGGAAACTGATGTTTTGAAGCAAAAAAATGAATTTTAGGTGATGACAGGCCATCTAAGATAGTGGAAGAACACTAGATATCTTACTATCCTTTCCATAACCATAGAAGTCAATTTACTTACGGTGCATTGCATTTGACCTTTGCTCTTGCTATTGTAAGTAATTTTCCGTAGAGTTTTTTATCTTCATTGTGACATGTAAAACGAGAGTGGATCTATGGCTTTATATTAGGTCTGCTGATTGTTGTGGTATATTCCATAAGAAGTTACAATCTAACTGATCAGAAACAGTGTAAAGTCTAAAAATATGATCAATACCATACGGAGCATAATAAATTTAGCTCCCATTAACACAGCTCACAGTAATGTGATCACATACTATGTACTACGTAGATTATTATAATATTTTTTCTTATAACCTTACCTTTCTGTGCAAAAGTTCTCCATCTTTATAAAATATATGTACATATAGGCAGGTCACTACTATTGCTAATGTGAAAATTAGAAGCTTTAGCTGGATGCTTGTTGAAATGCTAGAATTTTGGTTTGATGGAAAATTGCGTTAGACTGCAAGACCAGATTGTTGGTGGTCTTCCACCTTTTCTTTTACTTACTACCTGTTGGTTGATATCAGAAATTGTTTAACAGCTTCCTCTTATGTAAGTTGCAGATGAAAGACTTAATGATATTGTCGGAAGTGCATATTACGTTGCACCTGAAGTCTTGCACAGATCTTATAGTCTTGAAGCAGATATATGGAGCATTGGCGTCATCACCTATATCTTGTTATGTGGCAGTCGTCCTTTCTGGGCACGGACAGAGTCTGGAATTTTCCGTGCAGTGCTAAGATCAGATCCCAATTTCGATGATTTGCCTTGGCCTTCTGTTACTCCCGAGGCCAAGGACTTTGTAAAGAGACTTCTTAACAAGGACTACAGGAAAAGGATGACTGCTGTACAAGCTCTAAGTAAGTTAATAATTCCTATCTTTATTTTTGAAAACATGCATGGTACTCGTTGACTCGTGAGCATGTTTAGATGCTGCAACTGCTCCTAGTTATAAATTACCTACTTTTATTGTTTCTTTTCCACGAGCAATTCAGTTTTGGTGGACTGGCATGGATCAATGGTAGTTTATTATTAAGTGATAAAATGCTACCTCCTCTGCCCACTAATTAGGGTGGAAACAGTGGTAGCTTCTGAGGTATTTTATCCGAAAACATCTAACGCACCAATTAAGGTGGAAACAGTTCTGACAGTTATACTCCTAGTGTTTTAAATCTGTTTAATTCATGTATGTGCTACTTTTAGCATGATATTGCTTATTGGTATGGGGGGCTTGGGTGTTACAGAGTGTAAAGCTTGGTAAATTTTTTTGGGGGTAAATTATCTTTAAATAAATTTTTTAAACTAATGAATGACCTTCTACAATTTTAGCTCATCCATGGTTGCACAATGATAGTCGTCCAGTCCCTTTGGATATCCTGATCTACAAGTTGGTAAAGTCATATCTCCATGCTACCCCTTTCAAACGTGCAGCATTAAAGGTACTTTTTCTTGTCATAATCATATTACTATGATAGCACTCTTGGCCCACGCCCCCTGCCCCCACTCTTGTGGGATTTCTATATGCTTATTAGCACCTTGTAGATTTATCTATCCCTTTTGGCCATGGAACGCAAATATGCTTCTTTGACTTATTTTAAAATTATCTGAAAATGTAATTTAATTGTAGAAATTAACAGATTAAATTGTTCGTTTTAAGGATCCACAATTTTTAAATGTGGGCACGAACTGTGATAAATTGAGTATTCTGTTGAGGAGTTCCAAGCGACATGAACTCTGATAAATGTTGTGATTGCAGGCCCTTTCAAAAGCTTTAACTGAGGATGAATTGGTGTATCTTAGAGCTCAGTTCATGTTGTTGGAACCAAATAAAGATGGTAGCATTTCTCTAGAAAATTTTAGAATGGTTAGCTACTGCTCTTACCTCTTTTAAATTCGTGATCTGGCCTAAAATTGTTTTGATCTGTTGGGGCCGTCATGTTTTTGCCTCAGTCATTTTATTCACCTTAAAGCAACTTACGAGCACTATATTTTGCAGGCTCTAGTGCGAAATGCAACTGATGCCATGGGGGAGTCAAGGGTTCCTGATGTCCTTAATGCGGTATGATGTCTTTTAGTATTTTGCTTGAATTTTTTATCTTTAAGTGTATCATGTGTTAGGCAATTACTACATCCAAAAACTTGGGCTTGTAGGAAATGTACAAACAATATTGTGAAGTTCTAGCCCACTTTCAGGTGCAAGATTAATAGGCCCGCCAAGTGATTAAACTCGAATACATATGCAGATGTTAATAGGGATAAAGCCCTTTTTTTTTTCCTATGTTTTAAACAGCTTCTCACTCGGTTGCATTTGTTATCTTACTTCAGATGGAGTCACTGGCTTATAGGAAAATGTACTTTGAAGAGTTTTGTGCAGCTGCAATCAGCACACATCAATTGGAGGCACTTGAAGGGTGGGAACAAATAGCCTCAACTGCTTTTGAGCATTTTGAACGGGAGGGCAACCGAGTCATTTCTATCGAAGAATTGGCACGGGTACATACAATTCTCTTTAAAAATAAAGGAATTAATATCTTATTCTCTCATGGGATTCATATGTCCTTTTATGCATTTATTAATTCGTCTCCATTTCTTAACCCATTACTGCAGGAATTGAATGTTGGTCCTTCAGCTTATTCATTTCTCCGAGATTGGATTAGAAACTCAGATGGAAAACTTAGTTTACTTGGATATACAAAATTTTTACATGGTGTGACGCTTCGAAGCGCAAACACAAGACACCATTAGTTTTAGCCCTTTTGACTTATAGTTTGGTTAAAAGTTGATGCATTGGGAGATCTTGGAGGGTTTGTTTTTTCTCAGGGGTGGGATACAGAAAGATGTGCATAAATGAATGTTAGTTAAAGTCAGTTATGAGATTGTTGAGGCAAAATTTTACAGTAAAATTTTTCTTCTTTTGCTCATACCCTGTTTTTGCGAACCATTCCTGTGTGGGTTTGAGCTCAAATTGTGATTATTGGTTAATTTTTATCAAGGCCCAAAAGTTCATGGACAGCAAAAGATAATGACATTTGATTTCAGTTTTATTTTCTGCTGTACATTATTAAATCTTGTATCCATTGCGTATGATATGAAAGTAATTCATTTGTAAGAATTACCCATTTTCATGATGCAGCATCTTATTGTTTTCCATAAAAAAATAAATTAGGACACTTTTCTTTCTAGCAATTTTCCTATTTTAAGAGATCAAAACATAAATTATAGCCACCAGCACACTTGGTAAGGGTGAGGGTGTATGGATTTTTTTTTTTCTGGAATCGGTCACTCCAAAATCTAAAATCCTAATTGTTTTTTTGATAATCCAAAAATCTCTGAAATCAACTAGTAAATTTAAGTTTGAAACTGAAGTTTCTGTTGAATCCTGCAATTTTGGAAAGCAGTAAACTATAGTTTTTGGTTATATAAATGTTTATGAGGGTTTGAATCTTAGATTTTGAGAGAATAAATCTCAGGGTTCAATCATTCTTACTAGCCTCGTATGGGTAAAATCCAAAATCCTAATTACTCATTGTTAATCGTGTTGGAGTTGAACATAGAGTACCACCTGATGATGAGTTAAGATCTGTGTGCAATATTTTTCATAGCCAATGAAGACACGGAATTTCAAGGTCGCAACTCATAAGGTCAAACTTTCTATGCTATATGGTAATGTTGATACAGTGTCCCAACATCTCGCTGGTTTGCATTTTGACTTTTGAGCGGGCATGGTCGGCCTCTGCAACTGGAGAATTGAAAATGGGGCCTCAGTTGACTTCCCTACATGGTTTTTAGGTAAAAGTAGTGCATGATTGCTATTTCCCCAGCTATTAATAATGCAATATCTAATACTGTGGCCCTCCAATTATCAATTTTCACGCCAGTTTTCTCAAACAGGTGCTAAAATAAACTTGAACGCGTTTGAGCATTCCTTAAAGCTGTGGATTAGACCAACCCATACGTAAGCTGTCCGTTTTTTCGCAGTCGCAGCTTACATGATTAGCTATTAGCAGGTTCCAACACACCATAATGAATGTTTCCACGACAATTTGTGACATAAATGATAAAAACGCCAACACATATCTAACGAACTGCATGATTTGGTGTTTGATAGTCTGTAAATGTCTGCTTGTCCATACGGGTTTGGCCCATTTTATGATTTTGCCCCTTAACTACTTATGCACTTTGCCAATTGAAGTACCATGCCGCACTATGCAAGTAATCATGCATGATATGACTGGCTCAAAAAGCCCTGTCAGACCAAAAAGTACGGGTAGAGGAAATTTTCAACGATAACACTCGACAGCATTTTCAAGTGGAGAATCATCGAAAGTATCGCGATCTTTCTTTCTATGCGCTCATCATCAATCGTACTCCAATCGGACTGTTGTAAGTATTTAAATGCTTCTCCAATGTATAAATATGTCCACTATTAAACCTACTCATCCTCAATGTATATATTAGAAGGGAACAAATGAAACAATCCTACATGAGAGGATTGGCTCAGAATTTGCAAACAATAATAAGATTAAGTAAGGGGAAAACATATAAAAAAGAAAGTACGCAAGCTAAATTGGCAAACTGCTTCAATTATTAATAGAAATACTGTTGTTTAATGATTTTTTAATTTGAATTTGATTGGGGCATGTCAACTAGTTAACTTTTTTATTTGGCGTTGACATGATCTACTTGATTCAAAATCCAACGACCAACGGAGAGATTTTCTAGTTGCTCTCAAGCACGAGATGAAGCTGTAAAGAAGTGTGGCACTAGTCTTACCATATTGGACTATTTCAGTCATTATAAAAATGGAGAATTTGGCTGGTGGGAAGAGTTTGTTGACGTGGATTTTTTTTTTTTCCTTTAAAAAAGAAGAAATGGCATAGATGTACGAAAAAACCAATAATAAAGGAAAGGACGTCTACGATGAAGGTTAAGCTAGTTATCTTCTGATTGCTTTGTTTTTTTATAGTAGTTGTGCCCTCCGATCACTATCAGGAGTACCCAACAATAATTTAAACGTTTAACATTTTAATTTCTTTTTCCCTTTTTGTCATCTTTTTATTATGGTAGTCTGATTAGATAGATATTCTCCTGGACAATCAATTGAAGTATCTAAACTCGGGGTTTAAAACATACAACGCTCTGATTATTTCTTATTTATTAATTAAAAAATACTTATATTTGCAGACATTCGAATTAACCATTGCTTTCTTAACAAATAAATAAATAAATAAATAAATAAGGAAAGAATAGCAAACCCTTTTTTAATGAAATGTGAATGTTAATATGTACGTAGATTCTTAAACGTGGTAGTTAGTCCTGCACTTTCCTTACCAAAACATTAAAAATGAAAGCACTATTTATGTTTACTAAAGTAATATATTTTCTGCAAGTATCGTGCTTATGTAATTCACAAAGGATATATGATGATATAAGGGAATACTGTTTGCAGCTCATTTTCTCGAAAACATTATCGTTTTTTTAGGTAAGCAAAAAATTATAAGTCAACATTGCATATCAACTATTACCAATTTCATATTAACAGATGATGGCAGAGTATCGTAAGCATGTCCTGATTGGATTTTAATTTATTATTAATTTTTCTTTTGCTGAGTAAAATTTGAAGAACTCTTGTCTAATGACAAAAGTTTTTTTTTTTTTTTTTTAATAATTTCATTTAACATAAATAAAGGTAGTAGAGTAAATTTTTCATGACATAATACAATTTACAACTCCATATATCTTTCCTTGTTGGGTATTTTTAATATTTCTTATTGTGGGCTTACATATTAAATAACAATTATATTATAGGTTATCAATTTTAATAGGGTCAAATAAATGATCTATTAATTGAGTTCTACAAATATCCATTGGGTATGAGTTTAAGTGTGTAAAAACCTAATACTAATAAAATTAGGGTTAATGGGAACCTAATTAGGTTAGTATATAAAGAATACTATAAAGGGTTTTGGTCCCCAAGTCAAATAAAAATACATAATTTTTGCTCTTTTTTCTTTCCTCATTCAAGAAGAAAACTACTGAGCATATTAAGGTGATTTGACTGTGGAAGACTCAATCATTCTCAAGTTTATCAATATGGATTCAGGTATATTTTTTTGTAACAATTCTTAATGATTTAATATGTGTTTCCAGATTTTAGTATAGATTTATACCTATTAAAGTTATTCGAACATTCCCTTTTAGAGAAATAGTTTACAGGTATAATGAAGAATTAATATCGCACGAACAGCTTACACTAAATAACTCACAGCTCAACACTGCCATCCATATCATTATTATTTCTCATAATTCCATATGAATCTTGAAGCCATGTCAACCAAGAGCACTTCACAATTATATAAATGCCTTAGAAAAATTAAAATAGTTTTAAACTATATATACTGTATTCATTTGTTCATTTCCTTCCCTTTTGTGCTTCTAAACTACAGATAATTATCCAAATAATAATAATAATAATGGCTGTTTCTAATTATCTAGGGTTTATCTTATTTTGCATGGCAATACTAATGATTTCTCCTTCCAGCAAAAACAAAAATTTTTATCTCAAAAAAAAAAAAAAAAAAAAAAAAGACCTTCAAGTTTGATGAAGCGTTTGCAGGGTTTTTGGAGACCAAAACGTAGTATTAATTGTTCGACAAAGAAGGGACTTTTGTCCAAATCTCTCTCAATGAACACAAAGTTGTGTCTTCATAATCATAAAAATTCTATCTCCATTCTTTCTATAGTGCTTACATCAAACTGCCTGCAAATGATTACACTGAAGGTGGCATATACACTTATGCCTCTTTTGCTGCTCAATATTCTAATTTTTGTTATCAAGGATGCTCCATGGATCCGACCCAGCAACAACCAAACTGCGATAAACTGATAATGCCCCGAGTTTTGTTGCAAATTTTTATGGTATGAGTCTGGATGAGATTGCCAAAATGAGGGACTTCAGGACAAAATACTTGACGAATTCTTATTGCTACGACGGGAGTAGATATCCAATTCATTTACCCGAGTGCATGTGAACATATCCAGCCGTAACCAGTCAGTTGTTGGAAACATTTATTTTAATTGTTATATATATATATAAAACTTTTATATTGATATTGAAGATTATTGTTTGTTTTTCAACTTATCACTTAATGGATTTTAATTAAATGGTTAAACTTAAAATTATTAAAAATTAACTTAAAATAAAAGTAAAAATCTAGTTTATCACTTAACACTTAATCATTATTAAAATATTTTCCTCCATAACTATCATTGTAAAATATACGTATTCCAATTTTATCTTTATTAATATCCTATAAAATATCATTTTCATATTGTTAATAATAACTTGAATGTTTATATTTGAATAACAATTTCAACCACATATATTTTATAACTTAAAAAGAATGTCAAAACAATGTGAATTTAATATTTTATTAAACTAATATTGTTTAAAATAATATATATTTATTATTATCTATAAAAACTACATTTATATAAAATTAGAAATATATAAATAAATTTGATTAGAATTTATTAAATAAATTGTTTTTTGCTACATATATAATTTATAATAAAAGTACATAATAATTATTAGTTATAAAGATATAAATGTAAAAGTATTTGTTTTCAAATATTTTTCTCTTAAAAAACAAACAATCAATCCGCATATTTAGATATTAGAAAGAAAAGAAAAAAAAAAACATGTCTTTAAGGTTTTAGATTTCAGTTACGGTTCAATTTTCAATAATCTTCAAAACTATTTGACCTTTTGATTAAAAAAAAAAACAAACAAACAAACAACCTCGAATCTCTTGGAATATATATATTCCATGTTATTGATACTCTAGATTGTAAAATTGCATACATATATGCAACCAAAAAATTTTATGCGAATAAATAAAAAATGCTCTGAAATTACGGGATAATTAATTGAATTATATATGCACTATAAAGAGTATTTCTAAATTTTCTACGCTAGCTTCTCACTTTTAGTAATCTTATTAAATCTATAAAATAAGTAACTATGATGTAGAATCCACGATATGATCACAGGTTGCTATTTTGTCCATTTACAATAATCATAACTCATAAGTTCATGGTATTCTTTTCTTTCCACTTGCAAACATCAGCATGAATGGATTTCACAATCTGGTACATAACTAGAAAAGTAATTTCAAGAATTTGCATTGCTGCCAGTCACAAAATAATGATTTGAGAAAAATACTGAACAACTTTAGCATGAACGAATTTACTTCAAAATCTTTTACATAATTATTAAAGAAACTACGTTTTCAAAAAGAAAAACTATATAAAAAAAAAATCAATGGGCATGAAATTGTTATTTAATAACGTAGGATATAACCTATATGGATACTATTATCGTTAATAATGTATATATTACTTCTTTCAAAAATAAAAATAAAAATAACATATATATATTACTCCTTTAAATTACAATGTATATATTAATATTATTCATATTATTACAATGTTAAAGAATGGATCAAGAGAAATGGGGCGATCTCCTTTTATCTTTGCCGCCCAAAAAACCTTTTTCCTCTCACCCATTTACTTTATACACCCATCATTAAAATTAAAAATTAAAATTTTTACTTTGCAAACCTTATGTAATTCCAAAATTATCCTTTAACTGGTTATTTTCTTTTCCCACTAATATAAGCAAACTTGTTTTGGATTTACTTCTATGATTAACGTGAAAAGAATCATAAAAAATAATTATAGGTTGCCAACAAGAATTTGATCTTGATAATCGAGGATGCAATAGCCTATTTCGTGATACAAATTCTACTGACTTTAGAATCGTCTTTGTAAAATTGAAGAGTTTACCCTCTTTTATCTAATTATATATATATATATATATATATAAGTCTCAAGGTAGAGAAATGTCCTATGTTCATATTCAAAACTTTAATTATAATTTAACAAAAGTAATTAAAGAAAACAAAATATAGAACAAATGATCATAGAGGAACCTAAAATTTTTGAAAAATTAAATAGAAAATATGTGTGTTACCTAAGATGTGATAAACAAAATACAAGTCTATAGGTATTCATAAGAATTTTTGTTTTTCTCAATATACTTCTCTACCAAAAAAAAATGATCTCATAAAACCCCTTGATGTATGAAAATTTATAGATTTTACCACCTATAATTTCATTTTTATCAGAAATACCACTTGAAATTAATATAAATATTCAAAATGCGTTTTAGAGGCATGTGAAAAGACGACAATACCTCTGACGATCACGAATACTGTTAGGTTGATATGATTGACCGTTTGACTCTACGGACCAAAAAGGAAAGCCATAAAATTTTAATTAAAATATAAAAAATAAAATAAATAATATTAAATATAAAATCATAAAAAATAAGATATTTTAATTTAATATATATGTTCTCTCAACTCTCTTTCTCTTTCATCTCTTCCTCCCCTCTCTCTATCTCTATCTCTGGTCGATGATGATTGTGGTGGAGATTGTCAGTAGCATAGAGGAGGTACTGAAGATCAGTCGACAATGTGGTCTCTACCATTGGAGACTCAAGTGGGTCTACGATGGTGTAGATCATCTAGGTCTCCACAATGGAGACTTGAGTCTCCATCGATTTCGGGTCTCCAAGACAAAGACCTAGAGAGGTCTCCATCATCGGAGACCATGGTGGTTTCCAATGGTAAAGATTGCTAGTCTTTTTTTTTTTTTTTCCTGAAGAAAAATTGGTGTTGTTGGTGGATGGACTAGGTAATGATGATTGTAGGATGATGTTTGCTGTTGATGATGATTGTGAGATGGTATTTGTTGGTGGACGGACTGGGTAATTATAATTGTGGGCTATGGGATGGACAAACTAGTTATAGGAGATTGATGATGGTGTTTGTTAGTAGAGATCTAAATTGGATCTCCACCGTCCTCCATTGATGGATAGTGAAAATCTAATCTAGTTAGATCTCCATTTTTTTTTCATTTTTATTAAATTTTATAGTTTTTTAATCTGTTATGTTGATCTCCATCATCCATCTCATAGATGGAAGGTGCAGATCAATTTTTATTAGTTTATTATTTATTATTTTATTATAATCAATTATTTTATTTTTTTTATTTGGTGTGTTGATCTTCACCGTCCATCTATGAGATAGACGGTGGAGATCGGTTTTCATTAATATAATTTTTTTATTTTAAAATATTCTTTTATGATTATTATATTTTTTTAATAAAAACCTTGAGGTTAAAAATATCTTTTTAATTTTTGTCAAACTTTTCTGTTAAATTATAACGTTTGTAAGATTTTAGATAAAAATGATACCGTGAATGCCAAAATGAGATATTTTCATACATCATATGATTTTTTAGGATTTTCTCTAAAAAAAATAGAATCATTCTTTAAGCTTTCTTTTTTTTCTTTTCTTTTTTTTTTTTTTTTTTTTTGCGTTAACTTACATTACTTTATCGTTAAGAGTAATACACTCATTAAAATTTTGATAATAATGAATTTTATTAAAGGTAAAAATTATTTTGATTCTTAAGTTTAGGAAAATGATTAAATTGTTAATTATGTTTCGAAAAAAAGATTAAATCATTTTTAACACTTTAAAAAAATATCAAATTAGTCTTTCCTCTTAGTCAATAGACCAAAGGTAGGGGTAATGTTGTCATTTTCAATCATAATTCAGGATCTTTGACATGTGTACAAATAAGATACTTTGAAAAAATAATAAAGAAAGAAAGAAAAATAAAAAATAATTTAAAATAATTTTTTTAAAAAAAAAGAAAAAGAAAAAAAGACACCAGATTCTGGTGATGAACATCGCCAGAATTTGGTGCTGGTTCATCACCAGAATCGGTGATGAACCATGTGATGAACTAGTTCATCACCGATTCTGGTGATGAACTTCATCACCAGAAGCTCAACAAAGCATACACTCAGAACACTCTCAATGCACTATCCTGAGCTCTCTCACTCTCAAAAACTCTCTCACTGACATCTCTCTCCCTCTCTCTTACAAGGCCTCACCTCCAGTTCTCGCACCTCTTGAATCTACCACCATGTATCTCTCACCTCTTACACTGCCTCAGACCGTCAACATCCATCACCGCCGTAAGCGGCAACGCACCACCATCAGGACTACCCTCTCTCACGTCTTCGAGTGACTCCATTTGGGCGCCAAACCAGCAGCTTCATCACCTCCTCAAGCCACCATGCAGCGCCTTCCTGGTCGTCATCCTCATCACCGGCGACGGATGGAGCCACCATGAGAGATGACTAATAGAGGAAGAGTGCGCCGGAGTATCAAGGTGACGTAAGAGGAAAAGGAGGGGGAGAATCATGCCCACTGGACCAGACAGGACCTGGACAACGCCGGGGGACCCCTCCGGCGGCCATGCATACCGAGTTGAGGGCCTCTAATTCAGTGGGTGACCGGGTTTTTTCATTTGTGAATTTTTTCCTTACATTATTTTGGCTCGAATTGGATTGAAGATGAAGATGAAGATAGGGGGTTGAAGGTTCTTTTTTAATTTTTAAATTCATTTTATTTTAGGATTCAGTTTCAAAGAGATTAATTTAATATTTTTTTAAAATATTAGAAATAATTTAATTTTTTTAAAATATAATTAAAAATTTGAACCTGAAATTTTTTGGGTGACAATGAAGCCACTCTTTATCTTTTCGATTAAATATTTAAGCTTATCTATATTTTTTTTTTCCTTTTTTTCCCAAAATGAAAATCCAACAACTTCACATGATGATGGTCAATCGAATCCATACAAAGACATACCCCAAACATTATTTTGAAACGACCTACACTTCTTGGAGGAAGAATGCTTCAAAAATGAACAGAGACAACATTCAAATCCAAATTAGCAGAAAACTGGTTTTTTTCTTGACACATCAGCGAGTAAAACTAATGAGTTTTTTTTTTTTTTTTTTTTTTTTTGAAGCATGAGTTGTTATTTTCAAAAAAAAAAAAAAAAAAACCAAAACTAAACGTTCTCAATAAATAATTATATAAATATTTATTTTTTATTTATTTTCTCTTTTTTTGGACCACGATTTCCGTACCAAAGGTGGTGGTCATACTCATACAGTCAGTTCAGTCGGTGGAGCATCACTAGTCAGATGATGACACATCCATGTCTATGCTTAATTATTTAAAAGAAATAAAGGAAAAGAAAGGATTAACAATTTGTAATTTTTGTCACTTTTAATCAATTTTGATAAAGTTATTTGAAAGCACGCGTTCATCAATTATGGTTGCTGGCTGAGGAGATCACATTAAATCCTGACCTGATCAAATTTCTTCTTTTTTGTTTTTAACTTTTTTTAATTAATCCCCAAACATGATTTCATATGCATTTTATCTTGCTGGGTATGTTACATTTAACAAGTTACCTTAAAATATAATTTGATGTGACAAGCTTTACACGCATTATTCCATAAAATCAATTATTATAATTTGGTGGCATGTCAAATTTACCCCAAACTTCTTCTAAAAGAATGCAAGGACAATATACATTCATTTGAACTTGTATGTCAATTCGAAAGAAAGCTCATACCATCCTCAGAGACGTCATTGAATAAATCTAACAATCTTAAGCAATTAATCATTTGATCTCTTATAAACTGAAATCATTACAAAACAAAATACTTCACAAGGATATTTATTCGCCCCAGTTATTATCTCAATTAGCGCTACTTACCTTTCCATGAAAGAATAACGGATAATACCAAATTAAAAATACAAAAATATCCCAATCCTCTCTAATAACAAAATAATTAATTAATCAAGTATGATCCCCATCGCCATCAAATTGGTCCACATTTACGCATCAACAGTCGGAACAGTCGAACCCTACCACTAGCCACCAGGCCCACACTAGTACTGCTTTGTCCTTTAACTTCCCAGTTGTGCCCATATTTGCTTGAGATACTTGTTTTTGTGGAACCATATGATACCCCTCAATTAATGGAGTCTGAGAAAGGTTCGAACTGATTTTTGTTTGTGTGTTGCGTTTAATATGTGCAAAAGTCGTATGCCCTACAAATAACTCTTGATGTCAACGAAAACACTAACCAAACTTGGATATCAGCACCCACCTCGATCTCTACTGATGCTCCTGACTATTCATGCAAACCTCAACCCCTCTCTTCGGTTCTCTCTCTTTCATCAACCTAACCCAATTCAATGCGGTCCAAATAACAACAACAGAACTTTAAGATTTCCATTACTCTTTCCTGTGAATCATATCATCCCTGATTCCTAGTTCAACAACATGACTTTATGGTTTCCATAACCCCTTCCGGATTCCTAGTTCATGTATCTCAGCTAACTTATCTAATAGATTTCTAGCTCAACATAACTTATGTAATTTATCTCGTTCATGTATATAAATTTAGAGTAACTTTAAGCTTTTCAAATTTTTTACTGAAATTCACTCCTAAATTAATTTTAAGATGATATATAGATGATATATTGATGATATAGTAATTACACGTATAAGCTTATCACATCTTGAGTAATGAATTTTGATGAATTTTTAGGTAATGCAGTATTACTTCATATTAATTATCACACATTATTTGATCATGGATTTGGATAAAAAATTTATAAAGTCTAGTATTAATCATAAATTTATATTCAAAATTACCATCTTAAATTTATGCCTATATATATATATGTTATGTTATTTTGTTCTAAATTAGGACTCATTGCAATGATCTTAATTTAGTAATCTCACATCCATCGAGTGCAACTCTGTGAATAGTCTAATATATGTTTTTACTTTATTGTTTTCTCTTATTTAGATTTATCTTTGGTCCCGAGAGGATGGTCCTCACACCTTTATTTCTAGGGTCTACATCATCTTGCTTATTTTTCTTATGTTATTTGTGTGAAAGAGTAATTGAAGAAGGATATGGAAGACGCTAGTGAATGTTATAGACTTATAGTTGTCTTTTGTTTTTGGTTGATGACTAGTAGTGCACTGACATGAAAGATGGTAGAAAAGCAAAGAATAAAAAAATTTGGATAACTAATGTTGCTAAATTAAATGATCGTATGCTTAGATATATAAAATTTTAATAAATCCATGACTGTTGTTAGAGCCTGTGATTAATTATAATTAATAATAATTGACCTAACACAAATGAAAGTTTCAAAGCAACTTCTTTGGTCCTACGTCGATTGTCTATAATCTCTTTCACGGCGTGGTGCCAATGACAAATTCCAATCATATGACAGCAATACCATTAAAAATTTTCCATTATTCATCTTTTTTAACAAAAAAAAAAAAAAACCGAAAAGAAAAGAAAAGAAAAGCATTTGTTTCTCTTTTCCGTTACGGCTCCTAACAAAATCAGTACAATTCCAAGAAGCTTTTTGTCGCCATTGGCAAATATTATCTTTATCATCACCAGCAGCAGCAGCAGCATCAACAGACAAAGCCAACCAACCAACCTACCATTTAGGTCTACCAAGAGAACCAGAAAAAAAAAAAAAAAAAAAAGTATATATTTTTTCTAGAAAATCCTAATTAAAGACTCCAAATTTACAAGACCAGCGAGAAAAGATTATACCAGAAAATCGATTTGTTGATGGAGTTAGGGCCTGTTTGGCACCCAGACTAAGCCATCAAAATCGTTACACAAATAATTCCTTGTTCAAACTCTAAAGCAACCAATTACATGGTGGTGGTGATGAAGGGAATTTTCCCTATCGATCATGCCTTGAACGTACCTAAACTCCTCAACATGGCAAGGGATTGTGATGGTCCCCTTCTGATCAAAACCATACTCCTCCTCCGCCTCCTTCAGGAGCTGCATGAAGAGTGGGTGATTGAAGTATAAAACAGGCACCACAAATCTCTGCTGCTCCTCTCCCTGGCCCACCTTGATAGCCAAACACCCCTTTGGCACGTCTCTGATCACCTGCTTATTCTTCCCATGACTATGATGATGAAGATGAGGCAGGTGTAGATGGAAATTTCTTTGACTACTTCTCTCTCCACTACCCATTATTTCTCTGCACAAAAGAGAGGATCAAGAAACGAAGACAAACACAAAAAAAAGAGCACAAACCCTAGTTTTGGTTTTCTCTTGTTTTTACAAGAAAACAAAAGAAAAAGGCCAAGGGTCTGCTGTGATGGCTTGCTTGAAGAGCGTTAGAGAAGAGTATGTGAGAGACCTCGGTACGTTGGTCATGCTTGATACACTTCAAATATAATAAGACTCATACCAACCATTAAAGGAGAAGATATGAAAACACTCAACAGAAAGCTAGCGAAAGAGAGAGAGTGAGTGAGATAGGGGTTTGAGGGCACAAGCCAAGTGGGTTTTTATATAATGTATGACCGAGAGTTTGTTGTCTTTTTACACACAGTCGTATCACAGACGTTGGATTAAACTGGGGGACTTCAATGACGATGATGATATCGAGAGCTGCTCTTGCTCTTGTTGCAACGGACTAGTAATTGTAGTGGTGTGGACTTGGGAGTGGCAAAAAGTGTAATTAAGGGAGAAAAGAAAGGGCAAGACACGTGGACGGTGAGTGGAGCTAAGGGAAGACACGTTGGTGGGGGTGGGGTAGTGATTCGTAGGCATAGCCGACAATGAGGTGTCGATTTACAGTGGGTCAATTTGTATGGGGAAGCCAATGGCAAGTATTCAACATGTCCATGTAGATACCGAGCGTGTTTCGCCGGGTTTTGGCCTCTACACATGTCTAGGGACACATATGCTCCTCTCTACAACACCCCCGTCAATTTGCCGTACTTGAAAATTTCCGTATCATTACTTTATGTGGCTTCCAATTTTTATGCCAAACTCTAGAAGAAACCCTGGTCCAACCCAATCAACCAAATTACAGTTGGTTCATTTTGGTTAACAAGAACGGAATTCTTACAGATTATATGAATGTAGTGGTTGCGTAGTATTGGAGGAATATGTCACGAATAAATACTGCAGAGACAATTTTGAAACTTACAATTAGAAAAACATGATAATTTATTTTCAAAATACTTATGAGAAAAATCTCCCCACGCATGCATGTAAGTAAATTCTGTATATCGTTGTTCGAACCTTCTACTACAAAGGTGGGAAGATCAAGGGTGAATTCTTCTCACAAATGCTATTAAATAGGTATAAAATAATTTAAATTATACGCCATAAATATGGAAGGGTCCACATGCCTCTTTAATTTAAAGGCAGTAACATAGTAATTATATGGATCATATTACTTTATTGGAACAACAATGTGATGAATATTGATCACTGGATATAAATCAAATGATGCACAAAAATTTAATAAAAAAAAAAGGGGGAGGGATGGGAGATATTCAATTTAAAGGTCATTGAAATTTAAAATTTACAAAAAGTTTTGGCGTTTTTTTATTTAAATTTATATGGATTCTATTAAAATTTAGGTGTATTAAATATAGATTTATATAAAATTAATTAAAATCAATGTATAATTAAAAAAAGTTACTGTTTTTACAAATCTTACTTAAGTGGTAGAATTCAATGAATTTTGATGGATTTTAAAGTAAAACTTATAAATAAAAAAAAGTAGTAATAAATCTTGTCGTTCTGCTACAGATTTTATTATATTTCATTAATAATTTTAAGAATATATGTATGTATGTATATATATATATATATAGAGGCTATAGAATTTTGAATTACATTAAAATCTATCCTAACAAACTTCAATTAAATCTAATTAGAAGACAACCCTTGATGTTAAAAAAATATAAAAATTTTGAAAATTTTAAACGACGAAATGTTCTTATAACTACCACCAATATTAGATTCCTGTGTATTATAGTTGTTTCTTAATTACACATAACAATTTTATAATATAAAATTATCTGATTTATGATATTAAGAAATTGTCCAAAATTGGATGATAGCTTCCATTTAAACAAAAATTACCTATTACTGCTAGATGATATTATCTCTTATTATTACACATCATACATTTGGTCTTTCAAAAGGATATTATAACTTGTACGAGTAATTTCCTCTTTCATGAAAATAATTATCTCTATTACGTAAATAGTATTTGATTTGATTTTAATAGATACTGATGAATAGTTAATTTACTCTATGTCAGCTTTAAAAAACACGTATCATCTCTTATAAGTTGATTAACACTTGCTGGGTGGAAAGGAATTTTCATCTTCGATTTATGCCATTGGATAGACGAGATGTTGGGTTTCTCGACCGTTGGATACACTATCAGCGTAATTAATCACATTTGACAGTGGGGCCGCCTACATGGGAGGACGTGCTCTGCACGTACCAACATATGGAGGAGAAACATAGTAACGGGATAAAATCGGAGGTAAAATGACAATAGTGTCCTTTTCTTTCGGATTAATTACCCATCTCATGGGACCCGAAAATCTGGGTGGCTGGATATGTTGCTGGATTCATCGTCTACACTGAACTATTAGAGTGAGTCTGGGGCTACGGTGCGTGAATTTTCTCATGGTATGCGCTCACTTGGCTGTGACCAATGGATTATTATACCAACATTTTGATTTTTATGTTATAAATCTATATATATTGGATGTCAACTGCAAGTCAGCCATGGATTTTGTGAATTTAGTGGGTCAGCTCTAGATTATTTTTTATCTAATAATCTGGCAAGCATTTTATGTGATTGTAATATAACGTAATTTGACAATTAATTTTGTTGTCAAGAGGACTGGAAGAGGTTGATTGAGAGATTAGAGGTGTGATGTGTGTGATGGTTTTTGTTCCATAACTATTTTAACCGATTTAATTTTCTTCCTTTTGTATATTTTTGTTGTTACAAGAATCTGACATGTGTTAATTACTAATAAAGATGAGGTCCCATTAATGGACAAAATGAAATCTTGTCATGGGGTGAATTATTGTTTGATTGGTTTTGGGATCTTGCCATCTGGAGTCAAGTCAAATCACTGAAGAACCCAATACGGAAAACGCACTTGAAAGTTTGGAAGTCTATAGCCGTTGAAATATTGTTATGAAATCTCACTTTAACAGCAAAAACTCTTGAAGGATATTTTCTTAATTTCTGTGATTGTGATTCATCGATAAGCTTAAATCTTAACATGCCCCACAAAGCTCCTTTATGTACTGTTGAAGAGTCCACAATAATAACAATAGAGGGGTTTGTGGCCAACAACATGAATATGATATGAGGGAATCCCCACAACTTTAGGTGCTGTTTTTGGTCTAGAAAAAAAAGAAGAAAAAAATCCCTCCCCACGAATGAATGGAGAATTCTGACAGATCACTAAATTAATGGAATATTTCAAGAATATCTACTCATATTTAATTTAGAAAAAATTTACATTCATACTTTTTAAAAAAAAAAATCATATCTCCAATCATTATATCATATAATAACTCTTTGAATTTTGAATGGAAGCTCCCTTGGCATCCAATCCAGGTAACAAATAACAAATCATCAAGAAAGCAGCTTTACCCACTATTCTTTGTAATTGTTTGACTTAAAAGAAAAAAATAGTCTATTCATATTTGAAAAATAAATAAATAGAGGAGGAGACATGTATGATGGGAAGAGATGCAAAGTCAAGGAAGTGGGGAATGGAAGAGAATTCAAAGTGGAGGAATGAGTGTATCTTTTTGAAGAAAGCAAACGCTATTATTTAAAGATGTCTTTGACATGTTATTGATTCTAGCTCTCCACAGTATCTTTGCTACTTTTTCTTTTCTTTTCTTTTTTGAACTAAAATTGTGTTTGCATTTGAATATTTTGATTTCAACCAAGTACTGTAATGCGATTACCATTTTAATTTATATAACTTGATGAGGACTCGTGGAAGGGCAAGTGTCTGGAGCTCGTAATCTAGACGCATGCCTGCTAGAGAGCTAGGCATGTTTAGACACATGTCTTGTTAAAAATTAAATTGCGAGTAGATTAGGAATTTGTGGGTTGATCAAATCCATTAAGTTTGGAACAAACTTTGTATTTAAAAACTTATTGATGTCTAAAGGTAAAATTAGAATCCATCAAGTATATTTATAGATCAAAACACTTCAAAAATTAGTGCAATATACTTTGATAATAATCTGATTTTAAAATTGTAAATAAATCTGTCTAATTTAATTTTCTTCCAGTTAGAAAAAAAAAATAACAACATAAATTAGTGTTTATGTATGGCTTTTCAATGTAGGACTTGACTGTGAATGCAGTATGAACTAGGAAAATATACAACTGATTTGTGAAGCAGATCTTAAAGGTTGGTTTGCCTTGGACCATAGCCTGAATATTTTATTTACTTTTAATTTGTTTTGTAAGACATACATACAATAGTCGAAAGATGAATTATGATGAAAGGGAGGGACCAAAGATGTGGACCGCCAATTAACGGCCCTGAAATTTGAGAATAAAAGCCTATTGACTCGGATTTTGTCATCCAGTTTGGTCCAATAAATTTGTGCGCCTATTGAAGCCATATAGCAGCAAAAGGTTTTCAAGGTTGGGTTAGGTCTAGGCAGATACTGCTGGATTGCCTAAAAATTTGTGGTCTAAGATGCCTTAATTGGGCTAATCTGGACTGGACCGAGCAGCTCAAATGGGTTTTCATCGGTCCAACTCTCTTACTCAACTTATAAAACTTCAAGATGAAATTCACTTTACTAGCTAGTTAGGTGCCGCGAGTTGCATAAAAAGACTCTAGTGGTCATTATTAAGCGAGAAATACTGCTTATCAAGCTATTCTTCGTGGAAGGCCTTGAATTTGGAGTGTTCTCATCTTAAGGACTCCACAGAACACATTTGTCGAGTGACAAGTGATATTTGAAACCGACCGGCCTCTTTTGAAGACTTTTTGGTCAAGTCTACAAGTTATTACATAAGAGCTGCCAAAAAAGTGAAATTAATCATATTATCTAACTATAAATTTATAATGGAGACGATTATTTGCATTTGGTTGCGCTCGCTCACGCTGTCACACTAACCATCCAACTGAAACCTCTAACAAGTTTGTGGTCAAGTGAAATAATTTATCTACAGGCGCGATAACTAGATAACTACTTATTTCTCTTCATGGATGAATAAGAAACAGAAGTAGTAGCATTATGATTTCGCTGATTAACCAAGAAAAAAAAAAAAAAAAAAAAAAGTCAAAGTTGTGAAGCAAACATCCTATTATATATTCAATTTCAATGTAGAGTATCGATGAAGAGCATTAAACAAAGTCCAAGTAGAAGTTGGCAAGGGAGTACACGAGACAGACAATTAAAGTTGGTGCATTGGATCCCAACAAGTGACAAGGTCAGATTTTAATGTCCCACAGCAGCTTCAAGGCTTCAACATAATGCATTACATTGTACACACCTATGTGAGTAGCCAATAATGGAGAGGTCTCCAACACCCCCATCCAACAACCCATAGTCATTAAAAAGTTATAAAGCTTACCGCTTAGTCTAGGTCAAGTTGTACACACCAACACAAATATATACACACCAATCATGCAGGGAAAGTTGTCACAATAAAGCTTTTAAAAGAACTCATTGGAGATGGCATAACTAGTACATCTCTCTTGGAAAACAAAGGATAGCTAGGGTCCTAAAGCAAATCTTGAAATTCATCAAGTAAAGCAAACCAACAAGGGTTTTACTTTTTATGTTTGCAAAGGTCAAAAAGATGCAATTTCCCAAAAGCTACTTCTTTATGAGACAGCATTCATACAAACCCTTTTCAACAAGGATAAAAGGCAGAAAAAGAAGGATAGACAAACCATAGATAAGCACTCACGTAAAATCAACAGTCAACACATTAGTTTTACTATTCTCTATGTACAATTCGTATATTATTATTTATTAGTTGATAATTTGCAAAACAGTTCTAAATAAAATAAAATAAAATACACTGACATTTGCTTCCCAGATTCCAAACCAGGTTTTTGAAATAAGAACTTTCTCTCGGACATGGTTTGGAAGATCACAAACAGATGCAGGTAACAATACTATTATAGGAAACAAAGAGATAATCCATGGCTCATCTTGTTGCTGACGTTTTTTTGAATCAAGTGTTGTATGTATAGTTAGTTGATAGAGATAAAAAGAGAGGCAAAATAGCAGTGAAAAGCCTATTGTTGCCTGCATACGTGTTACCCTGTGCCGTGGACCTAGAGGCTAGGCCATTTTGTCTTCTTTGTACTCCATTTTAGAGACTATTCACCACTGCCCTCATCTCCTGAATTTTTGTATAATGGGAATGTAAACATGAAAAATTCACTACCCCCTTTGAAACCCTGGTAAAATGTGTTTCTCATAAAGTACAAGGACAAAACTTTCTACCTCAAATGATAGTTACTCAGTGTAATTTACCTCCACAACGTTCTTCAAAAATGTCTAAATAAATTCATGTGTTACACATTCCCTTCCAAGAATATATATATTAAACATGTCTCTCTTCTATCTTGTATGCACATTGAAACACTTTCATGTTCCATGTTCCAGTGGGTATTATCATCATTGCTCAAATTCAAATAACTCTTGTTCTAATAATTTTCAATCAAAACACAGGAGTGAAGGAGATGTGAAAGGTACATTTCATGGAACAACTGAGATAAACTGTTTAAAAATTTTGGACACGTAGATATGGATAATTTAACTAGGGTTTTAAATTAGGAGATGATTATGGAAAAGATGAGCCCGGTACCCAAACACCACAGTTACCTATACCCATACCAGACAAACACATACTTAATTACAAGCCTCTCTTTTGCAGAAGCTGTCGTGGTCCTGAGCTCAAATTTACATGATATGTTTGCATTTACAGGAAAAGAAGGAAAAAATATATAAAAATATAGAAGAAAAGACATGTCCTCATTATTGAGTGCAAAAAGGCACTAAATAATTGACGAGACCACAATAATAGAAGAGCTAATACACTTATTTGAACCAATAAGTATCAAGTGTTGATGATAAATGCAAATTCCATTATCTGAATCCACAGAAAGCAGGCAATCCAACAGAGATACAATGTTAGATTCAGATTTGTGATGAAATAACACAAGTAACTGACAGAAAAAACATATGTTGAATGTAAATAACTCAAATAGATACTAAGCATACGCTAAAATTAACAGTTAAATATCCCCCAAAAAGAAAAAATCATGAATATGTGGTTATGATAGTGTGAAATGGAATATTTAGCAGTGACAGAAAGGGAACACTTTCTTACTTGCACATGTTAAACTAGCTTTATGCCCTCTTATTTCTTTTTTGTTTGGTTTGGTCTAAAGATTTTCCAGTGACAAAATTGCTGTGACATGAAACCCTAAGAGAGAGAGAAAAGGAAGAGAATGTTACCAAAGTTCAAAAGCAGATCTGAAAATATCAGAAACAGACAGATCAGATACTGGAAGCCATCATGAGAAAAATCTGTCTAATAATAAAACAGAAAAGTGCTTGGACTGACAACAACAACAACAAAAACCCATCATAGCATCATCAGAAGAAAAAAGAGCAAGATGAAAAAAGAGTAATGATGGAAGCTTTAGGTGATACAAAATGGTCAAAAACTTCATCATTACACCAATCTGCACAAACTAACAAACCTTAATTGCTCTAAAAATAAATTAAAGAAAAAAAAAAAAAAAACCCATAATTTTGAACCACCCAACACTTACCAAAAATTTACATGCAAGGCTCAAAAAAATATACGCCCATGGAAGCAATAATTGGGGGGAATGAAGCCTGGTCCGACGACACTAACAGATGATCCATCCAGAATTGATATATATTGAGAGATTGGATCTACAGAAAATGATCAAAAGAAGAGTCCTCGAGCCAGACAACATTCCCCTCAAAAGAAAAAGGCTTCCCTTTAAGTGGGTTGAAAATTATCTTGTATTGAGAGAGTGAATGCTTTTGGTGGCGTGTTGGTCTATCAACTCTTATCTCTTTATCCCCCAAGAGTCTCGCCTTCGTTCAAGGGGGATGAGAGAGAGATAGCGAGAGAGAGAGACAGAGAGACAGAGAGATTGGGTGTTTTTGTTTGTTTGGTGTGGTGATCACATGAGATGATGATGAAGAGAATGATAGGGTGGAGAGGGGGGTTATAAGAAGAGTAAAAAGAGTGAGAAGCCAACGTTAAAAAAGACAAAACATCGGTGCAGACTCGACCCTACCAGCTGGTTTCTCAGTTCCAGAAATGACCACGACCCCATGCACACCCTGTCTCTCTCTCTCTCTCTCTCTCTATCTCTCTATATGTGTCTCTGTACATGTGTTATGTAATTAGGATTGTGTATGTAATTTTATTTTTTTTTTAAATGGTGGAAAGGGGATTGGCTGATGAGAAAATTACAGATTTTGTATTTTAAAATAAATACTTTGTGCTTTAAGGTAAATGCAAAATTTGGATTCTTGATCTCTTAACATCTGAGCTACGTTAAATCATTTTAGTAAGGGATGGTGTGTCTGATACTATCTGAGTATGCAAATGCAATCCCACAAAATGATAATATCCACCGTTGGATTTCCCTGATTGTCATGATTTTAAGACCTCGTACGTGGATTAAAACTTCAAAGAAGGGTACAAAAAAGGTTTAACGTAAATTTAAAACCCACCACAATCAGATTTTGGGTATGATGGATTGATGGTGTCATCAAAACATATTAAAATTAAACCAAGTCTCTCTCAGCTGTCTATGCTGTGTATAGTCTAGATATGAAGACCCATTTTGGACCGTAGGATTGGGAGGGAATTGTACTGTGATTGGAACTAATTGTAATGATGATATAAATAATTGAATGAAAAAGGAATCAAAGTAAAGGAGGGATAGAAGTGAGTCAGAGGAGTGGTTGAGTTATTGAGCTGCCCGATAATAGAAACCCCATTTAATATATGTACGCCTTTTTAGTGTCAAAATGTTTTTACAATTTTTAAATTTTGAAAATGATGGATATTAATAAAGTATTGATAACTTTTTTAAAAAATTTTGTTTTTCATGTAAAAGAAACCCTCGTCTGGCGTGTCACTTTTAGGGAAGGCGAGGAATTCGAGGCGATGACCGACAGATAGGCTCAGGGGTCCACGCTTTCCTTTTCACTTCGGCTTTTACCCCCCAACTCTCTTCACAATTCCTCGCCGACTATTCGCCTTAGGTCAATATTACTACGTTTTCACTTTCGTTTTCTCATCGGGTCATTGTAACCCGATTTGAGATGAGAACATGAGACGACCAAATTGTTTGAAATTTGCAAAGATTACCAAAATCTAGTTCAACCCCATTTGTCACCAAGTGTTTTATTAACCTTTAACGAGAAAAAGAAAAAATTGGGAATTTATTGTTACTACTTTGGTGTCCCTATAAAGGACACTAAAGAGGGCCAAAAGAGATTTGGACAAACACTAACAATCTTGAAAGAGATTTTCAGGGAAACAGATGGGAAGCACATGCATGCATCTAATGCGAAGATGCTATAACCCTTTGCTTGCCCTCCATCTATTCCCTGTAAAAAAGGGAATGTGACCTTGAAATGATCCTTATTTTACTATCTAGGTGTTGAGATGGAGACATGGCACTTTCACATTTCAATCCAGGCAGGTCCTCACTTTAAGGTCGACTGGTTTTTGTTGTCTTTTCTTGGTAGGAAGTTAGTCTCTTTCATTTTTCCCTTAATCGGGTGGAGTACTGAGAGCACAATAATTTAGATTGTGTAGTTAAGTTCAAACAAACACAACGAAGCAAAGCTTGGACTTAAGCAATTGAAACAATCAATCACCCAACTAAACAAAGGGTATGAATTCCATAACTATTAAAGTTGTAATGCAAAAGAGAGAGAGAGTGGAGCAGAAGGGTACAGCTGAGTACCATCACATTCATTCAAATTGGATTAATTGCATTGGCAGTAGATCATATCATGTAACATATTTCAGATGTCCTTCTGAAAATGAATCAGAAAGGACACTGTTGTTACACAAGCTGCTACAGTTATTTCTTGTCATTACAACCCCAACTTGCATTTTAATTTCTAAGTTCCCTCCCAGCTGTTTCCCTTGTTATGGTATTGAAATTTGCATTTTAATAATTTATCATTATAGCACCATCAATTTCTGTTTAAATCCACGAGTTTGAATTGGTGATCATTAACAGCATTGAAGTGTGCTTTTCTAATGTCGATCTCCATAATTTAGACAAATTCCACGTGCTCCAAAAGCCTCTCAAATCAATCAAATTCAAAGTATAGATTAGGGTCTTAATTATAAAATCAATCACATGAGGGCCAATATTATCCAATAATTATAAGTGAAAGTCAATGAAAATAGTATCACACTAGACCTTTTTTCCTGATAAATGGGACGTTGTTTCGTTGTTATACAACTTTAATCAAATCATCAAATCAACCAAACAATTTTAGCAATTATAATGATAAATTATTAATGCATATCAGAGAGAATCGGCGCTAATTGTGCCTGTAAATCAAACTCATTCTCTTGTTTGTTTACATAACGGGCTTGGGCGGTGCCCGGAAGATGTGCTGCTGCAAATGCTACAACCTCTCACACAACAACCCACCACCCACCGAAGGCTCTCCCATTCTCTCTCTTTTCTACTGTGTATCAGAGTGACAAACGGAGAGGACGATACTGGCTCCAGATTTTAACGCTTTAAAAGTTCTTGAAAATTGTGTACAAAATATATATATATACATATATTATATTACAGAGAGAGAGAGAAAGTGAGATAGAAACAACACGTAAATGTCAAATCCTGCATCTCTAACCCAGGTTGTCGACTGCTCAATTATAAATTTATAATATCAATTACTGCTCACTAGTACTTCTTTTAACAACCAAGAAAATAAATAAAAGTTTTCAAATTTTTAGCAAGAACCAGTATATTTTTTTATCACTGACGGTCTGGCCCAAGTAGCTTGATTTCCTCCGACACCACCTGGGTCCTTGATACTCATGTTCACTGTTCTCCATATGCATGGTCACGTGCTCTCTCTCTCTTCCTCTCCTGATTCTTTAATTAGTTCCATTGAAAAATTAAGTGGAAAAAAAAAAAAAAAAACTATCGTATGGAAAACGAGGAGTGGTTGAAAAGAAACAAAAGGCCTAGAAAACTTTAGAGCTAGCTTTTTGCCACTCGAGTCAATTTGGTGTCTTCATCGAGAGAGAGATGGAGATATCAGATACTCAATACTCTGTAAAGCAAAACAAACGTACAAAGGAAAAGGAAAGCTTACGTGGGTTGTGTTGTTAAGAAGTAGAAATTTTCAACCGGGCAGACTTGTTAAATAAGCATTTTTTCTCACACAATCCCATAATTTGTTTGACAACCTTAAATTCATTTTCATTTAATGGAAACAAATAAAGTAATTTATTATCTAAAATGGGTTTAAAGCTCAGAAACTAGTTCTCTTTATAGGCTGTAGCATTGTAATTAGTGAAAGTAGTAAGTACAGTAGATCCTCTCTGTTTCTTTCTTTGTTTTATTTACTTTTTTCTTTGTACAAATAGAATCCAGATCACCGTCATCATCATTCTACTAATTACTACGGGCCACATTAGCACAGTCAATGTAATTGAACAAATATATCACAATTAAACCTGGGCATTTTGTGGTTAATATATATACTTTCTTTCAAAAAAAAAAAAAAAAAAAACCTGGGCATTTTGAATAGTGTTGCTCCCTTGACTTGGAACCTAGTGAATTTCCCCTGCAATAGATCTCTTAATAAGAGTATTTTTGCGTTTTACAAGAAGTCAATTTCTGCAGGGATGAGACACATGGGTACTTCTAAGGAGCTGCACTGCTAGTGTGTCATTTCACTAGAGACTAGAGCACTGTTGAGCTTCGTATTTTTCTGAACTCGTCGATGGAGGAAAATTGTCATAATAACTTTTGACATTCTAGGCTCTCACCATCACTCTCTGCTCATAGAATTGCCACTAGTAGAGAATTATGAGTGTAAGCCTGGAAATCTTAGGATTAAACTCATATAGAAATGCCTAAACTTTTGAAGAATAAAAATTTAATATCGGGTAAGCTGAGGATGCAGTATCTTTGTATGTATAAGATAAAATTATTATCAAATAATGAGGATTGTTAAATTTTCAATGTAAAAAAATAATTGTCATTTTTTTTTATTAAATTATATAAGACTTAATGTTCATGTTAACAAATGTTTTTATTTGACCTCCAAGCCAACAATAGTAATACAAATTAGGAAAAACTTCATTTTGATCCCTATATTTTTGAAAAAATTTTCGTTTTTAAGCGTGAATTCATTTATAGTATTCATGATGTATTATGTTTCAAAAACTTATCAAATTAATTTCTCTAACGTGATTTTTAACCGTCAACGTCAACAAAAAATGGTAAAAAACTGTTTTGCACTTAATTTTATGTACACTTTTAATTATTATTTTTATTTAGATTTTTTTTAAAAAAAATTCGAATTGACACATGTTTCTATCATTAATTAGTGTTAAAAGACGAAACTATTCTTAGATGTGTAACATTTGACCATCTGTTGATAAGGGTAGAGATTAATTTGATGAATTTTTGAAATGTAAGAGATTATAAATGTTATAAACGAATTCGTATTTGAAAACGAGAAATTTTTAAAACATATAAGGACCAGAATAAAGTTCTTCCTAAAAATTATAGTAATTTTCAACTTATACTTGCTAATTCATGAATTAGATAAAATGAGTTTAGTCCATGATATTCCATAAAATTATATTATTGAGATTGTGAGTATAAGTAAAATGGTTTTATCAAATTTTAAATTAATTATAATAATTTTTAATAAATTACCGGATGCTGGCAGTGTGGTATCCCTTGAAAAAGAGCTAAGTGGAATTAAATGCCTGCTTTAAAGTTTCACTGCCACAATTAAAAAATTTGTTTGCATCATTGTCCCTCTCCATCACATCACTGCTCGTAACTACAGGTATTTTACATCACCATCCCGTACATCTTCAAGACAAATGTTTCACAGTACCTAAAACCTAATCTAGCAATTACATTTGGAAGCCAGGGGAAGATAAAAATTGTTAATAAATATGCATTGATAAATTAAAGAATTAAAAACTACTCGTGCACATGCGAGTGTTAGCACAAACATGAATTAAAAAAAAGGTTGAAACTACAGACTAGCTAGGCTTGAAATTTCTAGTTCGACGCCCCAAAGTGCGTTGAAGTTTGAAGTTTCTCAACTCTCGACCCAAACCCAAGTAACATTCTCTTATTCAGTCAGTTTTAGTCGGCAACAAATCCTATAGGAAAGCTCGATGAAATTGAAGCTTGGGCTTGTATGTGTACGAGCTTTACAATTGCAAAATGGTTTTGTTTGGGCCAGGCTCAAAATTTCCTACAATGAGGCAGGCCATTGACCCAATAAAATGCAGCCACTCACTCGCACATCCAATAAATGTCAAAAAAAAAAAAAAAAAACGACATCCTATAGATATCGTGGTTTGTTTTAGTGACACGTCCGACCTTCCCTCTAAATAAGACAAGGACGTAAGACTCGTCACTTATCAATAGATAAATCATTGTTAAAGCTGCTTGATATCATACATCATGATTTTGATATTTTACGGAACTGCACATAACTCCTCCTCATCCAGGAACCACATCAAAAAACAAAAAAAAAAAAAAAAAGAAGATAGAATTTTGTTACAGTTCTCTTAAATTCTTCAATTGAAAAAATGGACAGATTCCTTGAATATGACTGCAATATAATCTCTTCATCGGCTTCTTGACACACAGACTTGATCTTTAGTACAGCAAGTCCGACGAAGTCAACCCCATTCCACTAATTTCACGCCATCTCGCTCTCTTCCAACTCTTTGCTGGACCTTTGATTTTGCTAATGCGGCACCAACCACTAGCTTCCCAAACCGTGTGTCTTTCTTATCACAATGAGCATTCTTTTTACCTTAATTTCTATCTTACCCTTATTTGCCACTCTTTTTATATTAATTGGTCCATTTCTCCATACTTACCCGTACGTAAAATGCGCTTGAATTCTGATCGCTAATCATAACCCCTTCGCCTAATGCATATAAAATTTCATGTCTCTTTCTAACACTGTCTTTGTCAATATATGATCGAAAAAATTCCTAAAAACCATAAATAGTTTGAATAATTTTTTTTCCTACTCTAATTTTATTTTTACCCAAAATCACTCCTGAAATTAAAAAGTTAACAGAAAAGTGAGGTTTGACAAGGACAAACTACAAAAGACATTTTTGTCTTTGATTAAAAAATATATTTAAAAATAAAATAATTATAAATAAAAAAAAAATTCATCTCCACCGTCAATCTCATAGATCGATCGTGGAGATCAATGCATCAAATGAAAAAAAATGAAAATACAAAAAAATTGCAAAAGAGAGTTAACATTAGGGGTGGGGGTTTTGGATAAATTTTAAACTAAATATTATAAAATAGAGATTTTTTCAAACTGCTCATCGTTTTTAGGGATTTTTCCTTTATATGTTACTTTCTTTTTGTTCTCTTTCATGGTAATACAAGACTTGCAACATATATATACTTTCATATAATACTCAGGACTTTGTTGAATTTGACGGTGGTGTGGGACTAGTTTGTAACAATCATGTAGATGATCAGACTTTAAAGTATTGAATCTGTATCGTCCAACTGTTGGTTAGATTCAAGAAATTGGACCAAGTCATCCATGAAAGAGAAAAAATTAAAACATCAAAACAACATCCTTTAATCCTCAGGTCTCCTAATCTTTATTTAATGTGATGGGGTTGTGTAAATGTTGGTGTCTAATTGGCTGTGGAGTATAATATTATAAAGCTTCTATCAATATGAACTCAACACATTATGGGATTGAAAAACATTTTTTTTTAATGGAGAACTTCATTTTGATCCCTCTATTTTTGGAAAACTTATCGGTTTTAATTATAAATTCGTTTATACCTTTCACGATCCATATGTTTCAAATATACATCATTTTAATCTTTCTGAGAAGAATTTTAATGATCAAAGCTAACCAAAAGTGCATATTGACTATTTTATACTTAGTCTAAAATTATCAAATTACCATTTATAAATGTTAATAAAGTAAAAAAATTTTAAATCTTCATCATCCTTCAATTTGCTATGGATGGATTTGTTGGATAGAGATATATTGAATTTAAAAATTGAATTAAAAAATAAATATAATATTAAAAAAATAAAAATCGGGAACCCATACTTTTTTTTTTCTTTTTGTTTTTGTTCTTTTTGTTCTTCATCATTATAATAAAGATCATCAGACGCACAAAGCTGTGGTTCGAAGATTCTAACCATCATCATCGTCCATCATCATCATAGGCGATGGTAGATTCAGATCAACTGTAGATCCATTATTGTCATCAGTGCGAGTCTTTTTATTTGGTGGTGAGCCTGTTGACCTGATTGCGATTGCAAAAGCTATTTTGCTATTGTTGGTGTTATTGTTGTAGTTGTAGATCTTTGATGCTGTTCATCTTACTGTTGGTAGGCCTTTCTCTCTCTCTCATACTCTCTGACGGCATCACTATCAAATGGAGAGATGGAGAATCTCTACATCTTTGCCACATGATTTGTAGAGATGAAGGTTTTCATCTCTACGTTTGAGCCCATTGTGAGTTTCTATCCAATCGTATTCAACTGCTTCATCTTTCAAGGATCGAACAAGAGTAAATTTTGAGGGGAGTTTGATTGAATGTAGATGTATTTATGTATATGTGTGTATGTATGAATGTGATTTTCTTTGAAGAGAAGAGAAAAGAGAGAGATTTGGTTGGGGTTTGATTTTAGTTTTTTAGTTTGGATCTGAAGAGAAAAAGAGAGCTTCAGCTTGGATATAAAGAGTGCAATTTAGGTTTTTTTTTTTTTTAAAAAAACACAAAAAATTTTGAATCTAAATTTAAATCCCAACTTCAAAGATTTGGGAAAATCCAAAAGATTTGGGTAAAGTTGAAGATCTGGGGGTTATTCACTCACATCTTAAACTTGAAACCCAAATCTTCAAATTGAAAATTTGGTGTTTCACCCTAATGAAATTCTGGGATGTTCAAATCAAGATCTTCAATTCAACATAGGTTTTTATTTTTCTTTTTTTATCAATTTTTTAATTTTTGAGTTTTGATTTTTAAGGTTGTTTAATATATTCTATTATATAATATATGAAATAATCTCCATCATCCATCATAATGTGATGGATGATGGTGATTACAATTCTTTTTTTTTTTTAATTTTTAATATTTGATTTTTTAAATTTATTGAAGTGACGAAAATAAGTCTTTGCCCGTTATGATTGACTAACGGTTGATCAATGATAAAGACTAGAATGATATATATTTGAAATATAAGGGGTCATGAGAGGTATAAACGGATTTATAGTTAAAGGGAAAAAGTTTCATAAAAATATAGGGATCGAAATGAAGTTCTTCTTATATATATATATATTTTAAAAGTCTTGGATCTATGAGATAAGATTAAAAAAGAGAGAAGAGTGAATAGAGAGCGAGAAATGGAAAGCTGCAGCACCCACGTGGAAGACATATGGAGATTACCAAAAAGCACAATAGGACAGACATCTCGACTTCAAGGGGCTTTGTCCCACCAGGACGACTCTCAGTGAGCTACGATATTGTCCAAGATTTGGACACGTGTCCTCAATAATAAAACAATCTTCGTTAGCGGAACCAAGCATTTCCTGACACGTCATGAGGTACACCTAAAACTCCGAAGAAAAAGACGACGTAATGGGGTACCGAGTTTTGACCAAAGGCAAGTGGCGCCATATTATTGGGTGACGTGTTACGGGTGATAGATCCTTGTCGTCGGGGCAAATCATTTTTTAAGTCGAAATTATAGATTTATAGGTTTCTTCCTAGTTATATATTGCTTTTTCTGAATTAAACAAGAAAAAAAAAAAAAAAAAAAGAATTTTTGAAGGGTTTTTCGATGCAGAACAAAAGTTGGGTAAGTTGGAGACTGTGGCATGACAATGACTCAACCTAACCACTATCATGGCTCGAGCCTAGTGGCTGCGTGGCTAAGCCAAGGCCCTTGCATACAATTCAGCATACCTATTCATTTAGGCTTGTCAAGAACCATTATGGATGTGATTTGTCATCTGCTGATCCTGATTGTGGGGCAGACTGCGCTTTGTTTGCTGCCAGAACCATTGAACCTGCTATAAACATATCAGCACATGTAAATTTAGTTCATTTTTGTACCGTATTTAATCAACTAAAAATGATTTGGACTAATCAGTGGCATGTAATTGCAAATTTAAATGAGACACAACTAGAGATTTCCCAAAATAAAAAAATTTACTGTTATCAAATATATATATATATAAAAGGAATACTAACATATGCTCTAATTAAGTGCACATATTAATAATTTAAAAAAATAATAAAAAGTTATATTTATTGTTCTAAAACTTGGAAATTTGTGTATAAATATATCAGGAAAATAAAGATGAGCAATTTATTTTACTTTTGAACCCTTAAATTTAAGAACAGGTGAAAGGCGGAGATATTGTCACTGGAAAAAGAAAATGATTAATAAACTCAATTAGTAAATATACCCATAATTAAAATTTGAAACTTTAAATTTTAGTATAAACACCCAAAATATTCCAATAATAACCCAATCATTAATTACTTCAATATTGTCCACTAAATGTTTGTGAAAATGTTTGTTAGATGGTTTTTTCCTTTCAAACATGTAATTACTTTTTCTTCGATTTTGAAATTGAAAAAACTATAAAAAAATTTTAGTATCTTCTGCAATATTTCAATATAAAAAGAGTGGATAAAACATATAATAGCAAATTAAAACAACAACATTTACTGTTTCTCTTTTAATTGGAAAGAAATCGTCTAAAACATATGTTATTGACTAATCAAAATTTTGTTATCAAATTTTTTTTTTTTAAAAAAAAAAAAAAACCGAGACTTTTATACATGAAAAATATGACTTCATAGTACTAAATTGGCTCTTACACTTTTCTTGGTAAAGTGAAGAGTACTACTTCACCAAGTGAGGATTGAAGGATATAGTCTACAGATTGACTACAAGATTTTGAAGGATTTGAAGGAAAACAAACCAGTTCGAACATAAAAATAGAACCGCATTTGTGTTCCAAGCCTCCACCATACAAATTGGTTTCGTTACATTTTGTAATAAAATTATCAATCTTCAAATGTACATTTTGATTGTCTTCAGCCATCCACAAACAGCAAGTTTCAAGTTTGTTAATGTTTATTACTATTTTAATTTATTGTAAAGATAGAGATATATAATTAAGATTTATAATTAAACAATTCTATGTTAGATAAGGTTAATATAGATCTAAATTAGTAATTCTATTAAGGTATAGTTTTGTAATAAAAATTTAATATAAAATTGGAGTATGAATAAGTTTTATGGGTGATAATATTGACACACTAGGTGAAAATATGATTATAAATATGATTATACAGCGTTTTGAATATAGATAATTTTATTTATATTTTTAATTTTTAGTAAGTGAATCAACAATCACTGCTTTATCTTTATAAATTTTGATAATGATTAAAATTGATATGGTTAAAGCTGCTCTGATATTCAAATTCGAAAGCATCTGGCTTCTCTTCCAATACTACTTCTCCAACAGACTAGTTTATGTGGCTTTTCAGTGAGTACCAACAGTGTTGCTGCCATAAATCCTATCATTGATTTGAGTACGTTTTTACACAAATGGTTGAGATAAAAAAATTCTCAATTTATGATGATGAACTGTCTTAGCTCCAATAACATGGTTTGATATACTTGAGGTTTTGGTAATATCTTGTGTTTCTAGTCATTTGTCCGGAGTCACAATTTTCATAATTTCTTTAATTCCCTTCATGCTATACTGAGAGGTTAACCGTCTGGTGTTTCCTTGTGAGGGTGTTCCGTCCACAAGAATAATAAACTTTGTGTTAATATTCTTCTATTAGTTTTTTGCCCAAGTCTCAAGTTTAAAAGGTTGTGCTAATTCTAGTTATGATACTTGGCACATTGCGTACATGCATCCCCTTATTCTTTTAACCCTATAACAATAATTCTAATGAGCTAATAATATATTGCTGCACTCTTACTTATGTTGATGGAATGATAAACTTAATTTTTCCCGAATGTTATGTTTCACCACTCAAGGGATAACTAAGCTATAAGACTAGGCCTAAATTAGAAGCACTTTTACTAACATTTAACAGAACAATATTGATAGTCTAACAATAGTTAATATATTCGATTACTCACGAACAAATAAAATCTTTAAACGTGAAATACAAGAAAAGGGGAAACCTTTGATAGAATATTTGATGCAACTATATTGATTTTTCTACAGTATAAAGCATTTTACATATTAAAATTCCATAAATCATGCAATGTATCTAGGCAATCTTCATTGTTTTCCAAGAGATTTTGAGTCTATCAAGAGCTTGATTAATCCAGATTCCAGACATAACATATGACATACATATAGCAGACCAACGTGGGAGGAAAACGACAAGTCAGATCATGGAAGCTAAGGCATTCTGTGTTAGTGTTGTGGTTGGTTTTGGACCTCAGAATTGTCCTAGCCCAGCAATTACAAATTTAGTATAATTGTATTAATCAATTAATAACCACAATAATCAACAAATCACACGAGGCTCTCCAGTGTACCAGGAAATAAATTTTTTAAACAATACTGTGGTTACAACGCAAGCAGTTTTTGAGATAAAATTAATTAATTGAAAAACTAATGGAATGACATGTTAATGGTAGAACGTGATTCACGCAGCCGACACTCTACCCACGGTCGAGGACAAGCTAGGCTGAGGTTGTGACGGCAACGATGATGACGATGGAGATTATAATATTGCTATTAATATAGTATTAAATATTCCATGAAATCGTGTCGTAATGCATTTTAATGTAATTAAACTATATGAGCTACTGCTTATTAGCAAACAAGCCACGCAAGCTTAGCCAAGAAACGGCTTGGACAGAGTAGAGGAGCTCTCGATTTGTTTTCTTATGGGTGGTTGTTTCAAACTTATAATTTCCATAGAATATATGATATATCAAATTTAAAAAATGTGTAACATATTAATTTTATTTTATTTTATTTTTTTGAAAAAAGTAGTGTGAAAAATTGGACAGTGTTACAAGGCAGCAGAGGAGAAACAGTATACGTTATCAGGGAGGATATATAGGAGCAATGAGAAACGCAAGTGAGGCGAGACTTGAAAAACTCAAGCCGTGATATGCAAACCACAAAACAGATTCCATACACATGCAATTCACTAACCACAAAAGAACCCAACACACATCTCTTATCAGTGGAACATAAGTTGTTAAGTCGGCACAGAAGCCAACGAAGATGTTAGATGAGGGCGAATATTCTCCTCCTTCGGGTGATCCATTTGGGTGCGTGAACGAGCTCACGACAAGTTCAAGGAAGAAGAAGAGCAAGAATAAGAAAAGGTTCAGTGATGAACAGATCAGGTCATTGGAGCTCATGTTTGAAAACGAGACGAGGCTTGAGCCTAGAAAGAAGATTCAGTTGGCTAGAGAGCTTGATTTGCAGCCAAGACAGGTTGCGATATGGTTCCAGAACAAGAGAGCTAGATGGAAGTCCAAGCAACTTGAAAGAGACTACAACATACTTCAATCCAATTATAATAGCTTGGCTTCAAGGTTCGATGCTTTGAAGAAAGAAAAACAAGCCTTAGTTATGCAGGTACTTGCAGTAATTCATTCTTTTTTTTAAAAAATAATAATAATAATAATACCAAGAGAGACATTGGAGGATTTTTTTTTTTTTTTTTATTATATATGTATATATATATGTATGGGGTCTAATGGAAGTAGTTTGATGTTTTGTTTTGACAGTTGCAAAAAATGAACGAATTGTTGCAAAAAGCAGGAGAGGGAAGCCAGTGTGGCGAGCAGCGAGAAGCAGTGAACAGCACTGATCACAGCGAAGTGGATCATGGAGAGAACACAAAGTGTGAGTCAGAAGTGAAACCGAGCTTGTCATTTGCAAGATCAGACCAGAGACTTGGTGTTCTGTCTGATGATGATAGCAGTATAAAGACAGAGTACTTTGGTCTCGAAGAAGAAGCCAATCTGATGACCATGGTGGAACCTGCAGAGAGTTCTCTGACATCACCTGAGGATTGGAGCAATTTTGAGTCTGATGGTCTGTTTGGTCAATCTAGTAGCGGATATCAGTGGTGGGACTTCTGGTCTTGAATCGTTTGCATAAAATGAAATGGTTATTACCAAGAATGGAGAAAATGTATGCAAATAATCTTCCTTAGTGTTGATAAACTGGAGAAGGTGGTGAGCCAACTATTGGGGGGGCACTTGAAAGAGAGATTTTTAATCTGTGTTGTTGGTGCCACTCCAAGAGATGTCAATGTAATAACTGCAGAAAATAGAGATGTGCACTTGATGTCTTCAAAGAGGTCTTTTTGTGTATATATGCAGGGGTGACATGGATGAGCAAAGATTGTATGTGTTTGTGAGTTGAGTCAGCAGTGTGCGTGAGAGACTAGAAGATAGAGAAAGAGCCAGCGATCCTGCACAAGTAATTTGCACCAACGGAGAGAGATGTTACTTAGGTCATTGAACCACAACTTTGAAGGAACTCGATCTGTGTTCGACAATAAACACCAAACCCACCCCTGTTTATTTAGGTGCCTAAAATTCTTTTGTTTCGCTTCTTTTTAACGTTTTTTCGATCGTTGTGTACACATAAATTCCGTTCTTCATTTGATGAGGATAATTAGTAGTTAATCATTAAACCGCAAATCAAAAAATAACAATTAAAAGAAATATAATTGAAGGCCTACAATTTCACTGAATTGGGATCCAATTCATATAAATCAAGAGCAACGGACAACCTTGAGAGAGAGTCAACAGCCTCCCAAGGTTTACATAATACATATACGCATATCTTTTTGTGTTTCAACATTTCGTTCCCAATATTGGAAGCTTCATGATCAGCTCCAAAAGATTTAAAAAACAAAAAAAATCAATTAAAACTCGCGGTAACGTGAATCAAAATCTCACAATTGAATGGAGTAAAGATCACATGAAGTACGGCAATCGCATATTTGTATGGCTGCAGGGCAAATTATTAAGGTGTCTGATGTTTGACTTTGGGCACCATTACCATGTGTGGCAGAGCACCGATTAGTCACATCCCACTACCGAAATTATGTCTCTGTCCCACCCAAAACTTTGTATTAGAGTAATTAAATTTACCCTAAATAAAATATAGTGATTTATTCTAAAAATTCTTTTCATTTATGCACAACAACCAATCTTAAATTGAATAATACAATTTAACATATAAGTTTGACCATCTTATTAATTTGGATAAATTTAAAAATTTTCAATAAATATCATTAATTAATTATAAGATTATTTTATAATTATCTTTATAATTAATATAAGAATTATTATTGAAGGTATTGATTTGAATAACTTTACCTAAATGAATAGACTGAAAAACCATTAGCACCACTCTTCGGTAAAATCTAAAATGAAAAAAAGACAAGGTTAAAGGAAAGCAACAAAGCCGCAGCGCTTTTGTCTTAGATGTGATGTGGTCGCATCACATGACTCAACTGAGTTAAAGAGTGTGTGGTGGTGTGTGGAGTTGGAGTAAAAGGAAAGTGATGAACGACCTCTCCAATGGAGCTCTGTTAGACCACCACACCACATTCACTTGCAAGCCGATACCATCTCTGGCGCTCTACATTCTGATATCCCTCTTCTTCATAGGTCTCTCTGTCTCCATTTTCATCGTCATTGTGGTCCACAACGCTGCGTTTTTTGTTTCTTTTCTCTTGCTGTCGTTTCTTGTCTTATCTTTTATAGCCTGGAATACACTCAACCGGACGCAAAAAGCTGCCGTCTCCTTCTTCCTCCGTTCTTTTCCTGACTCTGACCTCGCCGTGGCACGTGAAGGACAGCTTGTTAAAATCACTGGGGTATATATATATATATATATATATATTTTTTTTTTTCTGCACAAATTTTGATTAGTACATTTAGATATTTAATGGGTTTCTTCTAGTTTTTGATGGGGTGCATTGGTTTTTTTAGAATAAATTTTGTGGGTTATTTGTGTTTAGTGTCTCAAATGTGTTTGGTTGCTGGTTGCCCAGATAGTGAATATAAAGGAAAATGGGAATGCAAGGGAATGGGAGGCTTATCGGGGTTTTTGTTTTAGTTTATATTTTAACAGTTTGTTACATGAAGGATAAGGAACGTATGTTGTTTTCTACCAACCAAATAGAATATTGTTGGAACTCTTGTTAAATTTGCATTTGGTTACTCAGTTTGTGGATTAAATTTATTTGGGGTCTTTAATTTGATTTCTGATATCATTTATGGGAATGGCTTAATTGAGTGAATCAAAGTACTTCTTTTGGACTTGGTTGACTAGATGTCTTGTGGTCTTTGACTGATGGTAATTGATGTGTCTATTATTCGATGAATCCTTCTGTGCTAGTAATCTGATCCTCAGGGCGAGTAGAATGGGTACATTTGATGGCCCACAGGTGACTTGTTCAGGTTTTGGTGGTTGATAATCTGAAATTTGTTGTTGAAAGGTCAGAGAGCTAGTCCCTGAGACAATTTGAATTTAATTAGTCAATTGTTAGCTAAGGTCCATGTTTGCTTGGTTTGGCTGGTTCAATGAATTTATAGGAGTCCATTTTTTGTAGAGAATAACTATGTGAAAAGGTTTCTATTTGAATAAGTATAGATAGATTTTGCAGATTATTTGGCTCTTAAATGAAGATAATAACGTCCATAATCCTAGTTGCGATTACAAAATACCAAGCTATCTCTATTCAAATATGAGCTCCCAATAAATCAAGTTACTACTATGTAGACTGATAATTTGGTTAAAGAAAATAACAGCATTATCTAAAACCTAGCAAGTGAGAGTAAGTTTTGATCTCCATACCAACTCAAACTTGACATCTTCCATGTGTCATAATTTCAGGAGCTTTAGTAAAAAATCAGAGCTTTACGATTTCTTGTGTTGGTAGTACTTGTTCTACGTTATTGTGGCAAGCTTTGATTAGACTGACTGTAGTCCAAATACCTGACTCTACAGCTTTATGTAGAACATCATACTGCACCTTGGTGATTTGGTCTTTTTCTTTTTGTTTTTTTGAGAATTGGTGATTTGGTCTTTTAAGTTAGCATTAATAACTTTCATTTCTTGTGACAATAAGATCCTTGTACTCTTACTAGTCACGCCAGAATCTGCTTTCATATATTTATACATCATATAATTTCTCCTTTAATTGTATACTAACAACAGTTTCTTACTATGAATAATTTCAGCAAGCATCATGCGGGAGCGTCTATTTGGAGTCTTCATACGAAAAGGCCACCAGATGCATCTACACATCAACTGTTTTATATGAATGTGGAAGATTGGGTCTCAAGCCTGTGGATGTAAACAGAACCTGCTTCCAGTTGGGTGTAGCATATTGTGAGGTATGTAAGTTCTTATGTTTTGGCTGTCAACTTCAGTCAACCCTTAATCATAAGAAGACCTTCCTGTCCCGTATCCTTCCTGTTTGTTGACATGTATTAGCCCTAAAATGATTTCAGATGACTTGAATAACAGTTCTCTTTTAGTTAGTACAGAGTAAATTTCACATAGATAAGTGCGCTCGCGTCATTGGACTACAAACAAGCCTCGCTAATCTTCAAAACACCTAAATCGTTTCATTTGTAAGTTGTTTCTTATGCTGTCCAGCCTTGTGTTGTCAAGCATGGGAACTTCTCAAAGTCATAGAATGTGTTCACTCTGTCTTGGATATTTCTTCACTAATCTGCAAAACACCTAAATCATTGAACACTATAACATCAGGTGAATCTAGTAACAGATATGATGTGGGTATCAGAAGTTAAGAGGTAGGATGTGAATGTTTGTGGTTCATAGCTGCTAACCCTGTCTAATGAAGTTAATCCATGTGGAGAATTCATAGGTTCAGTTACTGTTGTATTTGACGATTGTTGGAAACCTAGTGGCATTTGTTTATCTGGAAGTTTAATTCTATTCTTGGCCTCTCCACCTGACAGAGGTTCTCCACAGACTTCTACATAACTGATCGGAAGTCTGGTGTACGAGCTATCGTGAAAGCTGGTCCTGGTTGTAAAGTTCTTCCCTTGATGGTTGAGAGCACAATCGTCACCACTACTAGACGTTGCAGAATTTTGTCTACTCACCTGAGGAAATGGTTGAGAGACAGAAACCTCCCAGTTGAAGCTCGTCCACTACGTCTGGAAGAAGGGTAACCCCCTTGTATATACAAGGCTTTGTTTGTTATAATGTTATTATGCTTTTACGGTGCCTTTTAACATAGTCTAAATTGCAGATTTGGATGCTTTGGCAGGTATATTCAAGAAGGCAGCTCAGTGACTGTTGTTGGAATGTTGCATAAAAGTAACGATGTTATGACAATTGTTCAGCCACCACAGCTCATCTCTACAGGATGTCTATGGCAAAGGCTTCTTCTTCCAGTAGAAATTGATGGACTGGTCCTGGGGGTCTCTAATTTGACTTGTCCTCTGACCAATCCAGGTCCTACACAACACTCGCATCCAGAACAATAATTTCTGACCCTTCCAAGAAAATGAAAACATATATCATATATAGGACTCGTGATATGTTAGATTATACTGATGATATTGTCCTGATATTACTGCCTGTAATTCATACTTTCATTTCTTTGAAACCACCTGTAATTCATACTCAATCCCTCTAAGTTTGAAGGGGCTTTCAACTGTAAAATAACTCTTTTTCGGAAAAGCTCATGTTTAGACTTCATACCTACCAAAATTCCCTGATTTCTGAGGCATCAAAAGTTTTCGGCCTTTTCATTTTACAGTCCTGATCATACATCAAAAGTTGACAGTAGAAAATTTGTCACTTGTCTTGTAAGTTACCTTAATGGTTTTTCATGGCTTAAATTTCCAGTTTTGAATTAGTACAACCAAGTTATTGTAAGCACTTATCAGGATTCATTCTTGGTGTACATGCATCGTTCCTCGAGGCTTTCAGAAGATAATAAATGCTAATAAATAATGGGAAGTGCTTGATCTTCCGACTTAAATTCAACTGGACTTACAAGCCAATGACACAGAGATAATACCCCTCCAAGTCTGATTCACATAGCTAGGTTTTAATTCTGAAGACCAGCATTGAGTGGCACACTAAACATTACAGAAACAGGGGTAATCCGGTCCCTGGAGATTGATCCGTGTTTTCAAATTAACAGCAAGGTACAAAGTTACAAGATGTAACTTCGGGCTGCAATGGTTTAAAATTCTAAAGAAAGTTATCGATCTTACTTGACCAAATGAAACAAGATTTGAAGCACGATTCTTGTCAAGGATATAAAGATTTGCTACCAGGCACCATGCTAACAAATGAATGGATAGTGACATAAAGGAGGTCAGAAGGCATTCAATTTAACCAGCTAATTTAACAGGTAAATAAGGCATCAACCAACGTGTAAAATGGGGCACCAAGCCTGAAAAGAATTGCATCACAACTTAATTACCTTGAACTGGCATCATATGGACTGATGCATTTCACCCATTAATAAACAAAAAGATAGAAACACACAATATTATAACCCAAAGGTCCCAAACTAAAATTAAACTATGGAATTACAGATCAGTTGGGAATCATCATCATAACACTACAATTTGATGTTCTAGTCCTACCCACTAATATAGTCCATTAAAAGACACCTTAAAGACAAAAAGGTCTCAAAGCACATTCCTAGCTGGAAGAATGCAATCAGATACAACCACTGACTGCAAATAATACAAAGAACTTCACGATCACATCTACTTGATCTTCTTCTTTGCCCTCAGCTGCAATAACAACATTAACAATATTAAAAATTGTCAAAACAGGTATATCTGATAGCATGGGGATATCTAGACAATATTCAAGATTAAAGAAAGGGCACCTGATTGCTGTGTCCACATTTTTTCTTCCTGCAGTTGACAGCACGGGGATGCAACCTAGCATAGCACCTAAAGACAAAGAATGAAAAATGTGATAACCGCTTCTACAAGACCTCTAGAAATCCAGTAGGTTACTTTTATTCTTTTAAGTCGAATCCATACAACTCAAGACCATAATAAAATGTTATAATTAGCATTCGAAACTGAGCAAAACAGCTTCCTTGTGATAAACAGTCAGCTCATTACCTGATCATCACAAAAACATTTCTCAAATACAAAAGTTAGACCTAAAGATCCAATTGCATGTGTACATTACCACCAAATTAATCCATATTTTCTAATAATCCTCATTCATTTTCACAATGTTTTACAGCACCAGTGTTAGTAACATTGAAGTGAAACCAAAGGGCAAAAAAAACCAAAAAAATAACTGGTAGTTTAAACCCAAAACCAAAAATAGCATACCCTTTCGAGTTCATCAAGTCATAAACAACCAAATAAAAATAAATTAACCCCAGTAACAAAAACTCATCCAGCAAATCTTTGCTCTTTTAAATTGGCCTTTGACAGTATACAAACAAGCAAAGCAAATCAATAAACACTTGCATTGGGTTGGTAACTCGAAACTTACTTGCGGCAGATCATCTTGTCCTGATTATACTTCCTGGCCAATGCCATTAAAGATGGTTCAATAATCCCCCCTCGCAGCCTCAAAACAAGATGCAGTGTCGATTCTACACACGCACACACAAAAAAGCCTTCAAATTCTTGATAACAAGCACAATTGCACAAATGTAACATCCCCTACATAAACAAAAATCAAACCTTTCTGGATATTGTAGTCAGCGAGAGTGCGACCATCTTCGAGCTGCTTCCCTGCAAATATCAACCTCTGCTGGTCCGGAGGAATCCCTTCACAAAAATTCAAGTCAACAAACGCAAAACAGCTTTTAATTCAATTTCCTTTTTTGACATAAATATAACACAAGCTGTGAAACCAAAGTACCTTCTTTGTCTTGAATCTTGGCTTTGACATTGTCGATGGTGTCGCTGGATTCGACCTCCAAAGTTATGGTCTTCCCAGTCAGGGTTTTCACGAATATCTGCATTTTCTCTCGCTTCAAACTCACACAACACAGCTACGTTCTTGGACATGTATACATGTATAATATGGGCCCAATCTTTAATACAATTTGGACCCTATTTGTGTGCAACGTTTTGGGCCAAAACAATTTTGGGCTTAGCCTTGTAAAATGTGACTAGTTATTGGTCCTTAAAGAGACACACGAATTAGCTGGCAGTTGTTCAGTCACCTATCATAATACTACATTATTGGCAGCAATTGGGGTAGGCATAATGGTATAGCCACCTTCACCCATACACTAAAGTTATGGATTCAATCCGCAGTCTCCTATTAATACGTGAGTAGTTTTTCAACTCTCTGTGGGTAATCCTCTTCCGCTTTTGAAAGTTGAATTTTGAACTATACTTTAGAATCTTATCTTAGTTGGTCTCGATAGTATTCAGGTTTGGTGCAGATAATGAAAAAAAGATACTACATTATAGATTGTGTCAGTGTCAACCAAGCACTTGAAAATGTGATGCTTCTCTAAATGATGTCTTCACAATTTTGGACAAATCAAATCCGGTTTGATAATAACATTTGGTATGAAATAATTAATTATTTGTTGAAATAGTAGTATCTACTTGGTATATGCCTACTCTCTAGTTCAACATAATCCATTTGCAAATCCTTTGATTTGTATCGTACAATTATAATAGCTTAATATTGTAAATTTGACATTTGTCATCCAAATTTCTAATGGCTAGTACTTGCAACCAGTAAATTATTAGAAAATTTGAATTTTATGATTGTTAATAGCTGGGATTAGAATCTACATCCGATTTGTATCCAATTATTGCTAAATTTGTCAAGTGTAGAATTTTATAGTGAATATAAAATCAATGAACCTAATTTAATAAGAAAATGAAATAAAAAAAAAACATTCTGTTAGTTTTAAATATTAAATTAGAGAGGAATTAAAGGGAATATTAGGGAGAAGATTCATATTTTTATCCTACTAATATCTCCTCTACCCTTTGAAGCACAAGATAGGTCCATCTACAATATTTTGTTGAAAAATAATTCAATTCGTCATGGGAAGTTGTTATTGGACACAATTTGACTATTTGTCATCAATTAATGAACTAATTGATTTATAAACCAAATTGGAAAAATTTTAATAAAATTATAAACCCCACTTGCCTGATAGAATTCGAGTAAAAACGACATCATATTTCGCTTTCAATTTATATGATATTAATTAAAGGAATAGATGCCACTGCCGATTACCTACCGTCCCACCAAACAAATTAAACTTTGCATTCAAATTTTGCAAAGTTATTTTCCCAAGTTGACTTCACCTGTTTTTTAACTGACTCCTCAGTCAACACAACTCTCTCCACCTAATTTTTATCTGATTAAGAAAACTTAATTAATGTTTAATCATCCGATTTGTTCTAATTCTGTAATTTAAAAGTGGAACAGGCTTTAGTGTGTGTTAACAGAATAATAGCAGTGCACTATCCAATTGAAACAATAGTTATTTATTTATTCGTTTATTTGCTGTCAATTACGTTCTAGCAAATCTTTAATATGCCTTCTTTGCAAAGCAGCGTTGAAATACATATATATATATATAGAGTAATTCTACCATCAATGTATTTTAACTTTAGAAAGTTAAGATGAACTAATCAAATTTATCCATTACATTTTCTCTCTTAAAACAAATATATAGAGAGTTATTATACCATCAGTTTTTCCTAACTCTAAAAGTTAGGACAAATCAATCAAATTCGTCCATTGCATTTGAATTAAATACGAGAGAGAATTTATTTTCGGAAAGAGAATACAATGGATGAATTTGATTGGTTCGTCTTAACCTTTTAAAGTTAGGAGCTACTGATGGTAGAAATACTATATATAAAAGTTTATTTTTTATTTTATTTTAAGGGGAAAAAAATCATTTTGGTCCTTAAATTTTAGGAAATAATCAAATTTTTAACTATATTTCGAAAAATAATTAATTAATCTCTAACATTTCGAAAAAGTATTAAACTAATCTCTCTTATCAGTCAATTAACGGTTAAACCTAACGGTCAATGTAGTGGACATGGGTAATTTTGTCATTTTCGATTCAGAAAATAAACAATTAAAAAAATTTAAAAATAATAAAAATAAAAGAATCAACAATTAATAAAAATAAAAATTAAAAACAAAATTAAAAACAAAACACTAGATTCGGGTGATGAATGATTGATATTGAAAAGATTGTGAATTCTCTACTCTCTCTCCTTTTTAGTCTCTTGTAAAGCGAATAGAACATGCTCCATCATCACCGACCCTACCTTCCTCGTTGAATTGGATCCGGATAGTTTCTTTGCCTCCATTTTTCAACAATTTGGAAGAGAAGACTCTTAGGCCTCGTTTGTTTGCTGGGATTGGACTGGGATTGGATTAAATTTTATCCAATCCCACGTTTGGTGCAGACACTGGAGGCTGGAGAAAGTTATCTCGCCATGATTTTATCGCACTAGAGTGGGATAAATCCATCCCACTGAAATGGTGGGTTAACTTTTTTCCACCGGCCTCTCCTCTCTCGCCGACCTCAACGCGTCATTCGACGGTATCACGCCGCCACATCAACGTCCAATTGAACAATGACAACAGCGATCGCGTCGCAGCCAAGTTCGACGAGATCGTGCTGGAAACGGTGCTGCAAGTAGCTCTGCAAACGGCGTCGCGACAGAGGTATGACTTCGTGACGGAGGTGAGAAACGGTGGAGGGATGAGAGAGTGGGATTCGATGCAGAATGACATGTAGCAGAGGTGAGAAGCGGTGGAGGAATGATGGCGGGGGGGCTCGATGCAAAGGGCAGAGGGAGGAGAGAGATGACGGTCGACGGTTTTGTGATTTTGCAATTTGAGAGGCGTCTGGAAATGGTGGAAAATTGATTAAATTAATATAGATTTTATAAAATTACTAAAAAGACCCTGAAAAATTTCTTTAAAATCCAAATTTATACCAATTATTTTTAATCCTATCCTACTTTCACAAAACATGGGATAACATTTAATCCAATCTCATTTCATCCAATCCAATCTAATCCCACATAAATTATCCAATCCTATCCCGCATACCAAGCAAGGCCTTAGATAGAACAAGTGAAAGTAATTAACAAAAACCGGCTACGTGGCAATCAAAGAAGGAAAGAAATGCAAGTCTAAGTCATCGGCGATGACGTTCTTGGCCGTGTAAGATGAGTATCACCGCCCATATTTGTCTGCCCATCAAATAAAAAAAATCCAGATATTTGAGTTTTTTTTTTTTTAATGTTTTTGTTTGGTTTATGTTTTTATTGTAATAAAAATGTGATTGTTATTTGAGGAACAGTGTGTGAGGCACAACAACACGAGGGAGAGGTTGTGGGGAGAAGAGAGTGTTATACGCTTTTATTTGTTTTCTTATTTGTTCTTTTATTAAAAAATTAAAACGATTATTTAAATTATATTAATTTCAACTTGAAGCAAGAAGGGGACGCATATTCTCAATTTATTATAATTAACCAAGTTTTTATATGTTTATATATAATTAGCCAGTTGATGACGAAACGGATTAAATTTTTATATATTTATACATTTTTTATATTTATCACAATTAACCAAAATTTCTGTGTTTTTTTTTGTTTTTTAAATATTTTGAAGAATTTTTTTTTTTTTTCTATTTGTGAATTTTTGCTTGATATAATTTTGGCTTGAATTGGATTGAAGATAAAGATGAAAATGTGGGGTTGACGTTTTTTTTTTTTTTTTTTTTTTTTTTTTTTTTTTTTTAAATTCATTTTATTTGAATTGTGTCTAAGGATAAAACTGTAATTTTACAAAAATTACATAAAACCTATCAAGGGTGTTTTGGTAATTATATATTATTGTAATTTTTAACTTTAGTAAAGGGTATAACGGTGTTTTGATTCATTTTAACTGAGTCCAAGTTTAAACTAATCTTTTAATATTTTCCGTTAAGTTTGACTGTCAATTGACTAACAGAATAGACTAATTTAACAGTTTTTTAAAAAATTAAGGTTTATTTTATCTTTTTTGAATACATAATTAAAAATTTGATCATTCCTTAAAATTTAAGAATTAAAATGATTTTTACCCTTATTTTAAATTATCTCAAATGACAGCAAGGTTATAGAATCAAGCAACGTGATGAGGCTAGGTACTTGCCACGCTGGACCTTTGGGGCATGTTAACGTGACTTATATAGATTGAACATTTTTTAATTCGTAAATCGGATAATAATAAAAGTGTAAGACCGAGTTTAGTTTCTCTGGTTCGATTAAAGTGTAGTTAAGTTTTATGAACTTTGTATCATTTCAATTTAGGTTTGAAAATCTATAGCTGGGTTGATGTAATTTTTTGCTTGAAGTTTTAATGGATTAATTTAATTCTGAAGATTTATAATTGTTTTAATTTTTAATCTTTTAAAAAGAATTACGTTCAATGTTTTTTTTTTTTTTTTTTTTTTTCCGAAAGATACGTTCAATGTTTTGAAAAACTAGAAATCACCTTAATTTACTTTCTCTATTGTTTTGCTGTCTTTGCAACCCGCCTGTCGCTCACCAGCTTCATCTTTCCCTTCATTCATATGATCATATCCCATCTCTTACCTACTCTTTTGTTTTATTTTATTTTATTTTATTTTTTCGAAAGATTTGAACTTAAGATCTCAATTTGTTGATAAATGTGGTTATCAACCAAATAATGCATGCAACTTTCTCTCCTACTTGTCATCGTCCATAAATTTTAATATTTATTTTGTAGCTCTCTTTCATGTTATGTAAGACGATCTAACATATGAGTTATAATTGCTATTTATCATATCATCACATGATCTACATAAAAGTTACCACTTTTAATTTACATACTACGTTAATTGTAGGGGTGGCAAAATGAATTGGCATGTCGGTGAGTTGAATTCGATTCGATTCATTTATGAATACGATCAATTCGGCACGAATTCGTTTAAGAAGTGGGTTAATAATTTTGTATTCGGTACAAATTCGTTTATAAATGAATGACACGACATCACATGATTAATTCGTTTATTAGTTGAATCATAAAAGATCCAAACTCATTAATCCATTAATTCGTTTAACCGTTTAAATCATGTGACCTGTTTAATTCGTTTAATTCATTTAACATAAATCAATTCCAAATCTTCATCAACATAAACTTAAATCCAATTAAACCAGCCAAAACGCACTTCGATTAAACCAATCAAAACCCATAATCTTCTCCTTCATCATGTTACCCAAATTAATCTACCATGAACTCAAAAAAATGAAAAAAAAAAAAAATCTAGAAAAACAAAAAACCAAAAGCTTTGATCAACCATTTATCATAGATATCCAACACAAGCCAATTTTAATCACAGATAACCATCGTATCCAAAACCATTAATATTAAAGAACACAATAATTACACAAATAAAACAAAAAAAATAAATATATATTTACAAAATTAAAAAAAAAACAACAACATTAAAAAAAAAATGCAGGGCTAGATTTGCTGTGATTTGAGGTAGACAGTGAAACGACGCCAACGCACGACGATCAAGACAATTAGATCGAGCACCTAATGGAGTGCAAGTCGTTAGCGAAGGCGAGACAAAGATGTTGTGACGAAGATGGGATGGTGATCGTGAGTCGTGATGGAGAAGGGGTGGTGGTGATTGTGAGGGAGAGAGATGGAATGAGTGGTGGTAACTGTGAGGGAAAGGGAGGGAGAAGGGATGGTGGTGATCGTGAGGGAGAGGGAGGGAGAAAGGGTGGTGGTAACCATGAGGAGAGGGGTGGAATGGGTGGAGGTGACCGTGAGGGAGAGAAAGAGAGAAGGGGTGGAATGGGTGGAGGTGACCGTGAGGGAGAGAAAGAGAGAAAGGGTGGTGGTAACCATGAGGAGAGGGGTGGAATGGGTGGAGGTGACCGTGAGGGAGAGAAAGAGAGAAAGGGTGGTGGTAATCGTGAGGGAGAGGGGTGAAAAGGGTGGTGGTGACAGTGAGGAAGAGAGGTGGAATGGATGATGGTGGCTATCGGTGTGAGGCGTAAGAGAGGAGAAGGGTGGGGCGTGAGAGAGAAGAATGGGGGAAGAAAAGAATGGATGGAGGATGGAGGCTGCCAAAATGAGTTAGATCTAGGGTTGGGTTAAATGTGTGTATATATATAAATATGGATAATTACATATTAACCCCTATAATATGTTAATATTATAATTTTACCATTGATTTAATCGTGTCAACCACAATTTTTTAAGCAAACCCAATTTGATTCGTTTAATAAATGAGTTAAACGAGTTGACATGATTACGACATGAATTTATTTAATTCAAACTCACACCCATTTATTTTTTGCGAATTCGTGTCGACCTGTCGTGTCGTGACCCATATTACCACCCCTAGTTAATTGGATATAATTTTTTATTGATAAATACTTTTATAAAAGAAGTCTCCTCTCTATTTCCATTAATGCCCATATTTAGATTGTGATTAGGACCACTATTTTAAAACTTGGTGAGTAGCTCCAACTACTCGCTGAGAACTCGATCAGATGGATTCCGTAAACCCAGGCCTTAAATTGGGGGTTCTACTCACCGAATGTGAGTAGTCGTCGAGTTGGGCCCAAGTACTCTACCCAACTCGGGCAACTTAGGGCTCGACAAAGCCTCTTATCAGATGTCGCATCCACCGTTGAGCACCTCTCTTTTGCAAACCCTTACATTTCCCTTTAGTCGATCTGCCACTACTGTTGTTGGTCCATCATTTAGTGGAAATGGGTTGCAACTTTGCAGGTTTTGATTGTTAGAGCTCAATGGGTTACGGGTTTGGAGTGCTATCGTTCTCGCTGTTGGGTTGTTGCTATCATCGATCTTTCATCATCGTCGTCGATTCGATCGTGGGTAGCGACGTTGGGTGTTTGAAATGTGGTTGACTAGTGATGGGGTATGATTTATATAGAGAGGACAATTTGGTCATGTCCCTTGACATTTAAAGAAATGTCAATTTATGCCTTCAGATTTCAAAAATAATAATTTTCCCTCTTGTTGTCTCACAATTGTTAATGTTTGTAAATATGATAATTACACTCTCACATTAATGTTTTGTGATAATATGATTGTATTTTGACTATATGATTTTTTTTAAAAAAATTTTCGTCAAAGGTTTAATCAAGGTTCAGTCAAATCAAATATTCTTCGAGTAGCTAAGTAGTCGCTACTGGTCATATCACCGACCGACTAGCGAGTTCTGAAATATTGATTAGGATAGAAGAAGATGTTAAGAAGACGGTGGTGATAGCGGGACAGGGTCAATGGCTTAAGTCTAGACTCTAGAGAAACATTGAATAATTATAATCCTTTATCATAAATATCAAGCTTATAAAAAATGTTATCATTTTAGTAAAAAAGTTTAACAGATTTTGAACTTACGATTACCAATTCACTTAAATTTATTAAATCAAATATAAACTTCTGAGTACTAAATGAAAAATAACTTATATACAAATATAAGTTTATAAACTAAAATGAGATAATTTCTTAAAATTTAAATATTTGTCATCAAACGTCTCAGTGTGGGGCTTCAAGCAACTAGCTAGCGCCCGCTGGAAATGTTTATTTTACACTGAATTGGTGATCATAAAACAATGCTAAGCAGAAAGTGAATCTTCTCTTTCCTAACTATATACGGGAAGGCAAAAGACATAATCAAGTAGTGTATAATAAAAGATTAATTGGCAACCGAGAGAATTAACATGATCGACCAAGATTTGATTCCAATGCAGCCAGAAACCAACTTCCTCTAATCATCACTTATTAATAATTCGATGATCCTCAAAGTAATCTTAAAACCTCAATCGAACAAACAGTTTATAATTAATTAGAACAGTTGTACATTATTATATCACAAAACAAGTGTTATTAAACGCTTACAAAAGGTATTTGTACTTCTGGTAGGTCTTAATTAAACTGTAATTGAGTTGTTCAGCACCAACCAGTTTGGATTTAAAAATCTTGAAAAGGAGATTAGATTTGTGCATAGGTAGGAAAGCATGCAAGTTGTGGTTGTATAAATTATATAAACAGGTTCCATCTCGAATAAAATCTTACGACAAAAAAGAGAATATAAGCTCAAAGATTATGCCTTGTTGTTTATCCACTTGGTTGCACTTTAATTTGGCAATGTGCCTCTTTTGAATAAGCACCTACATCTACTCTATAATTTTTCACTTTTTGATCCTCTCAATGCTGGGCGTGCTTGTTGCAAATTTGATGGGGAAAAAAATTAACTTGCCAAATGGGCTTGACCATGGAGAAGATCTTAGAGCACAAAATGCAAAAATCCCATCTTTTTTTAAAAAAAAAAAAAAAAAAAATTATTGCCAATGGGAAGAAAATTTAGCATACTAGACAAGAAAATTCTCGTAAATTAACAAGTTTGAGAAATGGATAGATAGAGCATGGAGATGTGGGAGTATTTTAATGGGATATTTGAGAACCAGCAAATCTACATGTAGGACCCAAATTTTAATTGTGAGTGCTTGCTGTTCAATTTTTTTTTTTTTTTTCAATCAAAAGGGGAGATATATATATATATATATATATATATATATATCAACCACCAATTTGTGGAATCCCAAACAACCCATAAAATGTGCATGCATTATGAAAGGACCACGGATTCAAAGTTGATCATATTCTCTTCATCATTCAAAGATTCAAAATTTTGAAAAAGAATAGAAAATTAAATAAATTAAATTAAATTAAATAAAGAAGTCAAGAATCATTTAGACCTCCCCCACCTCACCAAAACCAGTCAGAAAGGAAAATTCTTAGTTAGATTATGGCATCGAATCCAATCATCGTTGGAGTTGTTTAAAGCAAGTGGGTTAGGCCTAAACTGGCGCACTAAACTATTGGATTGTTTACCCAAAATAGCTTTTGCATTTGCCAGGCCCTATCAAATCTATACCAAGGTTTCTTCACCAGTTATTTGTTGCTACGATTAGGCTTCTTATTATTATTTTAATATTAGGGCATCATGATCACGATCAACCTGAAAATGTTGATGCATGCTGTACACGATTCCTAGATTAAGTACACTTGAAGATTTTAGAGGATAGAACCAATAATTGAACCAACTTGATTTCTGACTTAACTAATTAGAGAGTGAGTGAGTGAGTTGAAATGAGATTGTATGTCAAAGTCAATTTGAAATGGAGACAATCTCATGCACGATCATGTTAGGCAAAAATGTAAAATTAATCTAAGTTGTGGTCATTTTGATTCCATGGAGTTGAATTATGTCACATTAAACTTTCCAAAACCCCATTATAAAAGGTGACAATTAGTTAAACATTAAGAAAGTTGGGCTTTTATGATCTTGTTAGATTTCATTTATCTATATTGAAAATAAAAGACAAAGAGAATCAAGTTCCATTAGAAATGATATTAAGAAAGAAAACTTGATTTTTTCGATGAGATAAGAGAATTAAGTTATCTTTCCCGTAAGAATTGGTACAGATATTACTGCAAATAATCTAATATTATTTTTAGTAACTTCAGAAATATATGTTATATTTATGATACAAAATGAAAATTCAAAAAATAAATAAATAATTTATATTTATTTTTAGTTATTTAACTAATTTACTCTTAGTGCATCTATAATTACACATATTAACACGACCTATTGAATATATATATATATATAAAGAAAAAAAGTTAGCATCGTATCTATACGGGCTTTTTTTTATGTGATAGGGTCATATCTATAGTTAAACACTATCTTAACCGCATAGCTTAGTAGTGTGTAAGAAATTTTTGGGTCCAATATAAATAATATTTGAGTTGTATTCACTTCTAATATATGTTAAAAAAATATATATGTATAATAAGAAACATTAACGAAAATCATCATTTTAATGTGACATTTAGTTAGTATAAAAGACTTAATTCAGTCTAGTCTTTCATTTGAAACTTTCTTCCATTAATTATTAGTTCAATGAAGTTCACCTAAAACATTTAATATATAATCACATCAAAAGAAGTCTCATTGACCAATATTACATTTCTTCCTTATAGATATTCTGTATGTTAATATTATTAATATGAAGAAAATGTATATGCAATTACAACCATTATTTCAACCACTGTTTAATATCTATACCAGTTTTGGCAAATAGTCTCCCTCTGTCTCCCACTCTCTATGTGCAGTGCCCATCAAACACAGGCATCTTTGAAAGATTCGAATAAACTAAGCTGTTGGGTATTTGAATTCCTGTGAAGTTTATTCGAAATTTATATACATGAGAACAAAAATTAGAAGCTTCCTTGGAATTTCTTGGCCTTCCCTAGCTAGAACTAGAAGGCAACAACAGCAACAATAACAAGAATAGGTATATTTGCTTATGGTCTTCACTTTATAATATTCAGAGTCATTGTGGAAGATATGTAACTTACTTTTTTGGATTTATATATTTATGCTTCCCCTAAATCATGTTTACAAATATAAGTATAATAATGTTTCACTGCTAAAGGTTCTTTTCTTTTAAAAGGCTACTAAAAATTAATTAATTAAGACTACTAAACCTTGCTTAATTCCCAAGAACTTACCTAAACATGTGACGTCCCTTTAGACTATAGTTTAATTTAATGTTTAATTTATATGATTAATCTTAAGGCATTGACGATTAGGCTATCAGCTAGCTAGCTTATTCTGAATTTTTATTGAACTGAAACAGCGTGTGTAGTTTCAGTGGACTTCCCTTGGATGTGTGTTGCTTTCCTTACCAACCAAAAGAATATGAATTTAAGCAAAGAGTAGTGGCTTAATGTGCCAACTAACTTCTCGATTGGTTCTGTTTTGTGTTAATAAAATAATTAAGTCAGTTCAAGTTTAATTGAAGTAACTCTATTTGACAACAGATCTCTTGACCAATATTTTCTTAATTGCATTTATAAATTACTCCGCATTTGATGGAGTTTCTATTCATTAACTTGCACGGTAATCATTCTTTTTCGGTCACACCAATTAACGAAATAAGCCAAAATTTTAATCTAAACTCTGAATCATGGACTTTCGTGTTCAAAATAAACATAAACATGAACATACAAATTTGAACGAAATAAACCTAAACATTGGTCTTGGTCTTGATCATGGTCATAGTGAAATATTCTAAATTCTTAAAAAATAAAAAAAGCCCTTTTGACCACCTGTTTGCCTTGAAAGCAGCAAGATCAACGGTCAGGGATTGCTCAAGCTTCAACTTGGCTATCCAAACCGTTGAACAAACACCACCTCGTGGGTCCCTAAAACATATGGCTTTCTATTCACGCCAACATTTCCCTACCATTTATACTGTAGCATACACACATCTCCACGTGTGTTGTCTATATTATAAGTAACAGAAAATCTACCATGATTTTATATCAATAAAATAATATCGCCTTTTACCTCTTATTTTTTTTATTATTTTTTTTATTGATGAGTCTCACACGATCATACATTAGACAATCTCATTAAATAATTTTTAGATAATTTGACGGTTGTGCCCCTTCTAAGACCAGTGACTTAATTGTCATTATAACATAAATTCGTATCATTAAATGAATTTTTTGTAAAAGGATACAACAAGATTTGCTCAAATTAAATTTTGACCACTAGTGACGGCCACGTTTGCGGACAAAAACATTGGTGCGGGGTGTAGATGGAGTTGTCACAGGCAAATTGATTAATGGGTGCAGACATTACGTGAAATTTCACACATGACAATACAATTGTGATGGTGCATTTACATGATTCGGTTTTATATGGTCTACTGGTTAGTAGGCACTGCCATAAATTTTTATCTTTTTGCTCTTAAGTGACTTTCAAGTATTCAGTGTATGAACAGAGAGCATGAGTGCATGGGGTCATGTGCACCCGCCCTATTCTCACCCGACAATATCGCGCCACACGACCACCGTTTGGTCTACAAATCAACATGATTTTTACTGCCACTCCCATGTTAACATGTTTCAACTAATTTTCGTATTCTTAAATGTCACTAATGTATTTAATAACTGGATACCTTTCACTTTTATCACGTTATGTGAAATAAATAATCAATCATTTTATCGAATATATAAGAATTTCTTCACTTGGTTCACGTTATGTGAAATAAATAATCAATCATTTTATCGAATATATAAGAATTTCTTTTCATGTATAATTGTAAGGAAATTATGTATTGATAAATTATGAGGATCATATGTTTGATTTTTTTTTTTTTTTATAATTGATTATAGAATATTCGAAATTTATATAAAATGAAAAGTAAACCTATATGACATGTTTTTAATCATTTTTTCTTCTCTGACGCACTTTAATGAATAATGAAATGACATTTACAACAGAGTGATGTTTATACAAATACAATGAATCATCCAAGTGTTTCAAAAATGACATTAAATTAAGAAAAAATATGAATGATTGCACCTTTTAAAAAATTAAAATTTTAAAGGGAATGACATCATTTAGAATGACGATGTAATCATTTTTATAAAAATTGAATAGAACATTATTAGGATAGTTCTTTTTATTTTAGTTGATAAGTATTTATCATAGATTTTATGTTCACACTAAGGCAACCCTTTTTCTTGTAAATAACATGTTATGTCAATGTTGTCCAGGTCTAATCTCTTTCATTTATTAACTTTTATGTTTTTTTTTTTTTGAAAAATTTAACTTTTATGTTTTGTCCTTAAAAAAATTACACATATTTGTTGATATACACCCTGCTTCAACATATCCATATTCCATACCTGTTTATCCATATGACTAATACTACAATTACCAAAAAAAATACTTAAATTAATTATCCAAATGATATTACAAGTTTATGTGTAATTACCACAAAATTAATACATTATTTCAAAATTAATATTGTTACTACAAATCGGCTTGTCATATTATTTGGACAAAATTTTTGAATAAATTTTTAGAAAATATAGCATTATTCTACCCATATATGTTTTTTTTAAAGAAAATGAATATAATCTTTTATTAATATTTATATTATTTTATCCCCATTCCATGTATAAAAAGAAAAAGACACATATTTATATTATAAAAGGGTTTTTTTTTTTTTTTTTTTTTTTTTTACATTATTAGTGCAAATTACAACTACGACCTAGAACACAACAATTTATTAATCTACCTCCAAGGAATCAGGAGAGAAGACCCATATTCTAAGAGAAAAAAATACATTGACCACTTTGAAGATATTTAAACGTAATTTGTACACACACAGAGGAGGAGTCAAGTGATAATTGTCCACATTTATGTAGAGTACTCGAATCCACCCTCTTTTTTGGACTAAGGCAATGCAAGTGTGTGTTTTGCCACCAAGGCATAATAACTTCGAGTTTATGAAAGGAATTTATTACTTAACATCGTTCAATGTTGCTCGATATTTATTTAGAATGACATTATTTAGAATGACAATGTAATCATTTCTATAAAAATTGAATAGAACATTCTTAGCATAGTTCTTTTTATTTTAGTTGATATGTATTTATCATAGATTTTATGTTCACACTAAGTCAACACTTTTTGTTGTAAATAACATATTATGTCAATATTGTCCAGGTCCAATAGCTTTCATTTATTAATTTTTATGTTTTGTTCTTAAAAAAGTTGAAAATATTTATTGATATACACACTACTTCAACATTCCATATTCTATACATGTTTATCCATATATGTTTTATAAGAAAATGAATATAATCTTATATGGATATTTATACGATTTTATCTCCATCCCGTGCATAAAAAGAAAAAGACACTCATATATATTATAGAAGGAACTTATTACTTATCAACATTCAATATTGTTTGATACCAAAGAGCACACATTTAATCTGATAATATCTCAAATCATTTAAAAAATTAAAAAAAAAAAAAAAGAAGAAGAATTTGTTAGTTGATTACAGCTCACAAGTTTAAGTTGGCCTACCTATAATGTTAAAATTAAGGAGAACTATAATTTAGTTTCTAATATTTTAAAAAATAATACTTTATCACTAAACTCATTATTTTTAATTTATTGAGTCATTAAATTAATAAAAATACTTGATTAGATCCCTCCGTTCAAAATTTAAACAATTAACTATTAAAAAAATAGTAAAAAGTGAATTACTTTTCAACTGTAATTAAACCAACAAAATGATATCTCTACCATCAAAATACACTAAAATAAAAAATTTATAATCTAAACAATAAAAAGTTAAAAATAATTAATTAATAAAAATAAAAAAGTAAAAAATATAACTACACGTTATACGATTTTAAGAGAGAAAAAATTTAAAAATAATACAAATGATTTATTTTATTTAATAAAAATTAAAAAAGATAACACATATCATTTAATACTAAAAGAAGTTAAATAATCTCTCAATGACACACGTTATCTTTTTTAATTTCTTTTTAAAAATATGTAATTTTATTATTTTTAAATTTTTAGAACTTAAATTATTTTTATAGTTGGTTATTTGTTTAATTTTATTTTATGTTAAACACGTTTGAGGATAAAATCATAATTTTATAAAATTTAAGTGTAAAATATATGTTTTTTAATTTTTAATGATTTGCTATGAAAATTTTGATTAAAGAAATTTAATTGAATTATTTTTAATGTTTATAGAAGCAAAACATTAACAGAGACAAATATATTAAAAATGCGATGTTTTTAGAGTAAAGAAATTTAATTGAATTATTATACATCACCGTTTAGTAGAAGTAGTTGAACATTTGTCTTAATCAGGTTAAGGGTTTAAATTTCATTTTTATCCTAAAATATAAAATAGTTTTCTCTAAATTTAATCTCTCAAACCTTACCCTAAATAAATAAATACATATATAATTGAATTATTTTTAGGGATATTATGAAAATCCCCCCCAAAATGAAAACTAATGGAGATTTACCTCCGGTTTTTTTTTTTTTATTAGGTAAACCGCCCCCCACCATTAACTTTCCATCCAAAATGTTAACATTTTCCGTCCAAACTCATGAAATGACCAAAATACCCTTAATAACATTTTTCAGCCAAAATTTCTGGTTTCCGGTTGAAGAAAAAATTTGAACCCAAAGAGACCAAAATCAAATTTGAAATCAAAACCAAATCTAGAAACCCAAGTCAGCCACCATTATCATCAAAACATCAACAACATCTAACCCAGCATTATCAACATCAACTCACAACATCAATAACAATTTGAGAAAAAAAAACTCAGACCCAACAGAGACTCATTATACTACAAACCACCAAGAACAATCAACAACCATCAACCACCCACTCACCACCCAGAACAACCCTAAATCAACCACTCATAACCACCACAAACCACCCACCACCACACCCCACCCAGAATCGTCTGGTGCTAAAGTTCGAAACCTAGAACCAGACTGGTTCTGGGTTCTAATCGACCCAGAACCGTCTGGTTTTGGCTCGATTCGAACCCAAAATCGTTTGGTTAAGGGTCAATTAGAACCCAGAACCAGTCTGGTTTTGGGTTTCGAAACCCAAAACCAGATAACCAAAAAAGAAAAGAAGAAGGAGATGGAGGAGAAGGGTGTGGGTTGGTCACTGACGATGGAGGAGGACACGAGAGGCAAGAGAAAAAGAGAGATGGAGGAGTGAGAGAGAGAAGAAAGTGGTGAAGTGAGAGAGAGATGAAAGAGTGTGAGATTGGTAGAAACCCAGAATCAAATAGTCAAAAAAGAAAAAGAAAAGAAGAAGGAGATTGAGGAGAAGAGTGTGGATTGATCGTCGGCGAGGGAGGCGACAGATAAAGAGAGATGGGCGAGTGAGAGAGAGAAGAAAATGATGAAGTGAGGGAGAGATGAAAGAGCGAGAGACTGGTAGGGAGAGAGTTGAAATAAAATTACATATTCAATTACCATTTTACCCTTTAAAGTTAACATCATCCGATTTTTTTAACCGGTAGGGGAGGGTTTACCTAATAATTTAAAAACGGGGGGTAAATTTTTATTAATTTTCATTCCGGGGGGTTTTTCATAATATCTCTTATTTTTAATGATTATAGGAGTAAAACATTAAAAGAGACCAATATATTAGAAAAGTGATGTTTCTAAAAACATTTGGGAGTCAATCGAAAGTTTCACTAAAATTAAATAGGTTCATAAGAGGAAATTTACACTGTTTGATGTGTAAAATATACAGCACCAGTCCCGACATTATAGCGTCATCTTGCAAGCACATGATCCCAGGCGTTGGAGCGTGCCATCACGCTCTCCAATGTCAATATATATTGCCTTTTCCTCATATCGTCACGCATCGGCGGCGGCGCAGCTAAATATTTCCCCGCTAAAAATTCATATATTGTATACAAATAAAATTTTCAGTTATACATCTACTCCCAGTATAACGGTTATTTTCATCTGTCTTTATTATTATTATTTTTTTATTTTTTTTCAAGTGTTATAAGCTCTTCATTCAAAAAAAAAAAAGTGTTACAAGCTCTATATATACCGACCAACCTCCCTCGTTTTAGCCTCAGAAATCGAAAAGCCACTCTCCTTTTTTCGAGTTTCAGATCAAAACCCCCCCTCCAACACACCATGACAACTCACATAGAGAGCCTCTGGGTGTTTGCTCTTGCCTCCAAATGCAGAGCCTTCACACGAGAAAACGTTGCATGGTCATTCTTGATCATGTTCTTTGCTTGGTTTGCTATGACTCTGCTCCACTGGGCTCACCCTGGTGGTCCGGCTTGGGGCAAGTTTAGGTTCAAAAAAGTGTCGTCCTCGGTTCCCGCCAAATCTATTCCTGGTCCTAGAGGGTGGCCTTTGATTGGTAGCATGAACTTGATGCTCTCACTCGCACACCACAAAATCGCTGCCGCAGCTAAAGCATGCAAGGCTACACGACTAATGGCCTTTAGCTTGGGCGATACACGAGTCATAGTGACGTGTAATCCAGCAGTTGCAAAGGAGATTCTCAACAGCTCGGTGTTTGCTGATCGTCCAGTCAAGGAGTCTGCTTACAGTTTGATGTTCAATAGAGCAATTGGGTTCGCCTCTTATGGTGTTTACTGGCGAACCCTAAGGAGAATCGCTGCTAATCACCTTTTCTGTCCAAAACAAATCAAAAGCGCCGAGACACAAAGACTCGTTATCGTTTCTCAGATGGTGGACATGTTTCGTGAACAAAACGAAGACTTCTGTGTGCGCCAAGTGCTTAGACGAGCCTCACTCAACAACATGATGTGCTCAGTTTTTGGACGAGAATACAAGTTGAATTCGTGGAATAACGAAGTAGAAGAACTAAGAGAACTAGTGGACGAAGGGTACGAGTTACTAGGGATGCTAAACTGGACGGATCACCTTCAGTGGCTAGCAGATTTCGACCCTCAAAAAATCCGGTTTAGATGCTCAAAACTTGTACCAAAAGTGAACAGATTCGTTGGCAGAATAATTGATGAACACAGAACACAAAACGGTGAAAAGAACATTGATTTTGTCGACGTTTTGCTGTCACTTCAAGGGTTAGAAAGGTTATCAGATTCCGATATGGTTGCCGTCCTTTGGGTAAGCAATCAAACAAATATGATCAAACATGTATTTTTACTTTTAGTTTTTATTTTTTTATTTTTTAATATTTATTTATAAGTTTACAACAATTATGTTATATATTGTCTTTGTTTACTAATATACCTTGGCACAAAATAAGAGCGGTACTAAATATTGTCCCTGGGTGCGCAGGAAATGATTTTTAGAGGTACTGATACAGTGGCGGTTTTGATCGAGTGGATACTAGCCAGGATGGTGCTTCATCCTGATGTTCAGTCAAGGGTGCATGATGAGCTTGACAAAGTGGTAGGCAGATCACGTTCAGTTGCCGAATCTGATATGAGTGGGCTGGTGTATCTAATGGCTGTGATTAAAGAAGTGTTGAGATTACATCCACCTGGTCCACTTCTGTCGTGGGCCCGTTTAGCCATAACCGATACAACCATCGATGGGTATCACGTGCCACAAGGGACCACAGCAATGGTGAACATGTGGGCCATATGTAGGGACCCACACGTGTGGAAGGACCCACTTGAATTTATGCCCGACAGATTTGTGTCTAAAGATGGTGAGGTGGAATTCTCTGTTTTCGGGTCAGATCTTAGGCTAGCTCCATTCGGATCCGGTAGACGGGTCTGCCCCGGAAAGAATTTGGGTTTGACCACGGTCAACCTTTGGGTGGCATCACTTTTGCACGAGTTTGAATGGCTACCGTCTGATCATAACAACACGGTTGACCTATCTGAACTACTCAGGCTCTCCTGTGAAATGGCCAATCCCTTGTCTGTTAAGCTGCGTCCCAGGCGTAGGTTAAGCCTCTCTCATGAATATACTATATGAGAAACCAAAAGAAAAAATGAAAAAAAAAAAAAAAAAAGAGTGAGAGTTTGTGGAGTTAGGGTTAACAAAATCAGAACTCTTGACGCATTATATAATATTTGTGTTATCTTGTTTTGTGTTTAATTTGATAGTGGAGTATGAGGGTGTCTTTTATTTTATTAGGCCTGTTTTAATATGATGTAAATACAATCATAGTAATCCAAGTTTGAAGTTTCTAGTTTCCATTTTACTTTTTCTTCTTTTATAGTAGAACTTTCGATTTCACATTGGTGTCTATCTAGATTGAATCTTTAACATTGTTGGCATTGAAATGATATATGATTCCAATTTTCAATCATGGCCAAAAGAAATTGCACTGACCATGAATACTTTCCAAAAGAATATTCGAAGTACACAACCATAACTCTTCAATTTTGCTGAAGGAGACTTGCTAAATTGATCAGCTTTCACTATTCTTTTCATGTGAACATAGCGCACAAACATGATTCAAATTCCACTTAATGTCGATACCTATAGAGAATAACTAAAATGAAATAAGTGTCAAGATTCTTCTTGCTATCAGGGAAATTTATTGCCGACAGTCCATCGACTCGTTCTCAGTCTAGATATGTACTACTTTTTTACCATGTGGCTGCTTAAAACTGGCTGCCGGGCACATAAGGAGTTAGGGATCGATTAATTTGGTCTAAAAGCGTTCGAAATATATGAGCAATTTGGACGCCGTTATTCTGAGAAAAGGAAATTACATTGAGAAAATATCGAAGAACAGCTTCATTTTAAAGTTTGTTATTATTTATTTTTTTTACTTTCTATAATTTAATTATTTTTGTTAACCAAATTCATTAAAATTAATAGAATTATTATTAAAAAAAAAAAAAAAAACACTTCTTCATCTTTTCTGGTCTCATCTTCTTCATCTCTGACCTCCTCCATCTTCTTTGGCATTCAGAACTAAAAGGTAATTCTCAATGGCCATTATTCTCTGTCCATCATCGACCGGCATCTTTCCATCTTAATCAGCCAATACTAACTTTTTCCACTCATAACACTAGTCGTCTTCACCTATGTACTCCAGTTCGGTGTCATTGTCGCTTGTTTGAAGTTTGCTTGAAGTCTTAGAGATGGTTGAACGATCGAAGGCACTTTTGGAGAATAAGGAGAATAAAAGCATGCTTGGAAAGTAGGTAGAAGACTACATCGAGGAGCGCGTTCACGCTCTCCCTACGAAGTATTTGGTTCTCATTGAGGGAGCATTTGCTCGTCATTAATTGGAGGAGCATGCACTGCTTCGGTTAAGGGTCGTCCATAACCGATGGAGGGTTTTTTTTTTTTTTTTTTTTTTTTTTTTTTTTTTTTTTTTTTTTAAGGCAAAATAGGTCATTTTCAAGTTAGATAGGGGCAATTTAGTCTTAGAGAGGCTAAAAATAGTAGTTTTTTTTTTTTTTTAATAATAATAGTAGAGTTATTTTAGAAAACTTTTTTTTAACTTTTTTTTTTTTTTTTATTGATAATTTGTGGCCATCAATTTCCAAATAAATCAGACTCGCTAAGTGACATGTGCTTGGGAGATTGAAATTAACTCGAAGGCTGGCATGTTTAATTGAATTATTCGTACCATTTCTTATAAATTTAGTGAAAATCTTAGTAAATAGCACAAAAAATTATGAGTTTTGAAACTAAAAACAAAAAAAAATTGATCATCCTTGGTTCATGAACTAATTTACGAGCAAAATGTTTTCTATATGTAAATTATTTTATTATTTATTCATCAACTATTCAATACTAAAAATATCACTTTTCTTTTGTGTTGGTTTTAAAACTCATATATAAACATATATATATTTTTTATTTTTTGACATATCTTTAAGGTCAGAAAGCTACTGAGACTAGTCCGGATGAGACTTAAATAGTACGACTTTGATGGCTACTCTCGAATAATCGGAAAAGATTATCCATACATTTTTTTGTGAATATTATATAAAGGGTGAGACATTATTTAAGCTTGAACCCACGACTTGGAGTAGAGATAGATGGGAAAAGGTATTATTACACCACCCATTGAGCTCAAATTCTTTTTTTTTTTTCTTTTTTTCTTTTTTTTGGTAATGCTTAAAAAATCATAATTTTATAAGTCAAATATATATCATTTAGAATAGTTGGCAGTTGGCGTTGTTGGTTTATGCGTTAGTTATCTCATGCCAAAACCTTTGGCATGGTTCTACACCCAGAAGAGCCAAAATAACTAGCTTCCCCACCTTTTATGTGTAGGTTGCCCTTGCCTCCTCCTTCCCCACAACACCCTCATGTGGGCTACTTTTCTACTTCCGTGTGCGTAGATTCCTTCCATATGAAAGTAACACTCTGGACCACATCACTAGTATTCCTATCTCGATTGATCTCGGTAGTCCATTCGATCAATCTCAATCCTAAATATATATATATATATATAATATTTAAATATGAAATATATTGTAACATTTAAATGATGTGAAATTGTGACATTCTCCTTCACCGAATTATGTAACATTCTTATCATGTTTGAACTTTATTTGTGGCTTGGTGGGCTCCAATTAAAGTTTTTTCAAACAATGATTAGAACTCACCTCTTGACTCTCACTCCAAAAAACAAAAAAAAAGAACTCACCTCTTGACTCGGTGAGCTTTTAACTCTATCCCTAGGAAAACAAAGCCCTAGTGGGTTCTATCGGTGGGGATGTGGGGGGTTACAATAGATTAAAGCATGAGTCTATTTTGATACATAACTGCCACTTGTAACAAGCCTGAATAACTAGTCAACTAGCTGGTAGTGACACCTTTCTTCATAAACCTATAGATCAACTGTTATCGAACCGAACCTCTTGACTCGATGAGCTCTATCCCTAGCTAGTTGCCTTAGTGGTGGGGATGTGGGGGGTTACAATAGATTAAAGCATGTGTCGCTCCAAGTGGGGTGGCCGAGTGGTGGCCACCCACACCCACCTTTGCCTTCATTACAAATGTCACGGTTCAAACAGATTTTGTATGTAGCTCTCACTTTATGTAGACAACTTTCTAATCACTATGTGGATAGATCTCTCATATTTTTTAGGAATAGATTTTTGAGACACGCTTCATAATGATATCTCAGCTAAATTTTGATAGATATAATGCTAAAAAAAAATTAAAGCATGTGTCTATTTTGATACATAACAAGCCTCAATAACTAACCTACTAGGTGACAGTGACACCCTTCTTTATAAACCCATAGATGATCAACACTTATCAAACCGACGCGGGTCAAATCATGACAAAAGTCAACCTCGCCAAGACCTATTGAATCTACGTTCCTTTAATTACTTTTTTCCGTAAATAATTTTTTGTTGCGTATCAACTTATATCTACGATGTGTTTTTTCAATTGTTTTGACATTTTTATGATATGTAGCAATCTTAATATCTTTTTGTTCATACGTTCCTTCATATCAATTATATCACTGTACACAATCTTGTCAATGTATACAACGTTATTGATTATACATTTCATTTTTCTGATTGATTATATCAATAAAAATCCTGCGCAAATCCTTGACTAACATTGAATTATTAATATGTAAACTAAGCAGTTTCGGATGATTATTGGACCTTTGCATGTGCTGTCGAGATATAATTTTAGTTTTATTTATTTACTGTTTTGTAGTTCACGTCGACTTTATTTAAGATAGTTCTTTCATTTAATAAGCTCCTATCAATTAATAAAAATGATTCCATACACGAACCTCAACCTTGAATTATGACTCTCTTTCTCTCTTTCTACATCCATTTTTTATGTTAAAATCTATTTTGCTATAACTACTTAGAAGGTTGGCATACCAACATCAATAACGACAACAACACACATCGACACTATAAGGACCACTTTCATATTTATAATGAAAAAGATACTAGAAAATACAAAGTAAATTTACAATATATGACAAAATTAATTCTTAAAGCAAAAGTAGAAGTAGATGATGAAATGTAGAGAAAATTAAAAGAAAAAAAATCAATAAATATCTCAATGTCTGAGTACAATTGCCATGGATCATCTAGCTAGGTTAGTCTTTGATTTATTTGTTTATGTAGGATTTTGTATCAATTAAAGTAGATAATATTCTAAAAGTTTAAACAGAAGGTGTTCCATAAAAGTTTTAACTAAAGATTTGTAGTTGTCATGTTACAGTTATTACCTGAAAGGAAATTAAATAAATCCAACAACCAATAGAGATAAAGATTTTTTATAAGGACATTGATAGATATGATTTTGTCTTAAAAGCATCCTAATCGAAAATTGACATACAATATTGATTTGTATTTTTATATGGGTTTATTAGGCTACATTACATAATCAATTAATTAATATTAATATTTGTAATTACAAATTTAATTTTTTTATTTCTCTTACATGTCACCAATTTGACTTTGCTTTTCTCGCTTACTCTCCAACAGGAGCCCATGGCGGCATGGCGTTAACTACAAAGCTGGTATCAAAATTAACAAAGATTTTTTGATTTAAAACAGACAAAAATACCGTTGAAGTGTTGATGATGCCAATTATTCAAGTTCCAGCTGATCAGAAGCTTCTTTGATGTGCTCACGATCATGACATGCAAGTAGAAACAGCCCTTATTACTAATTAGAACTAGTTAAAAAAGCTTAATTATGGTGATTTGAGGTAATTGATAATAAATTTTAAATACCAAAAAACAAAAAACAAATTATTAGAGCCGTAAAGATTTGTACGATAGTTTGTTAGTAGCCAGGATACTGTAGTGAACGAAGGCGGCCCCAGTAATGGTTTATCTTTGATTAAAATCCAAATATTAATAAATATCGTGTTCCAACTTTTTTGGAAACTGCATGAACATCGAAGATTCGAAGTGGACATATTAATCACTGTTTAGGATACCGAAAAAACTAATTGATATTGTCTGTCTGACCCTTTGCTTTGTATATGATATAAAGATAATTATTATGTCTGATTTGATTATTTTGTCTTAATATATATGCGGTGGATAACTGAATATGACATGTATTTTCATGCGCATTGAAACTATAATTAGCCACTCTTGACAATTATTGAGACTATTAAGTTGAATATAAAAGTATTAACAGCAAAACTGATAAATTATATGATTATTTATAGATGAATTTTTTTATTTGTTTAGACTGTTAAATATTGTAATTTCAAGTGTATAATTTACAGTTAATTGTAGATGTAAAAACTAACCCTAATAACATACATAAATTCCTTTTACAATTTTCTCCTTTTGCTCTTCAAACTGTGTACACAGTCAGCAACCCACTATTACGCCTTCTTTTATTATTGGGATATTATGAAACATCCCTGGAAAAGCAAACTAATCGATGTTGGCCCTCGTTTTTTTTTAATTAGACAGTTCGCACCCTATCGATTAAAAAACTAGGTTGGTGTTAAGTTTGAAGGGTATGATAATTGGATAAATAATTTTATTTATTGTAATAACTCTATTAATTAAATTAAAACAAAATTAGAAAACTATTAATTAAAATAAAACGAAATTAAATATATATATATATATAAAACCCCACCACCACCAATTGACCAACCCGAGTCGCTAATCACCCCACCCCCAAATCGCTAATCACCCACCAATTGACCACCCTCAACTCCAAATTTTGAGTCGTCAAAGCCGTCGTTGTCCGCAATGCTATTTGCTGTCGAGTCTTCTTGATGGACGAGGCTATGGTTACTGATGGAGGTGATCAATTCCATCTTAGATGGAGATGATTGGCTGCATCTCCATCTCAAATGAAGATGAAGCAACCCTCCATTTTCACTCCCTCTTTAATGAACCCTTATGGTATTTGGGTTTTAGTTTTATAATGTGTCTTTTTTAATGTGTTGCTTTCGATTTAGATTGTGTTGTTGGTTTTATTTTGTTTTGATTTTGGTTGTGTTGCTGGTTTTAATTTGGTTTTGATTTGGGTTGTTCTTTGCTTCTAATCTATTTTTGGATTTGGGTTGTTATTTGCTTCTGATTTGTTTTCTTCTTTAAAGAAAATTTGGGTGGTTATTATTTTTTTTTTTTCAAAGAAAATTTGAGTTTCCAAGTTTGGAAACCTAGATTTCTAGGCTTTCAAGTGGTTAGAAACTTGGAAACCCAATTGAAAAGTTGAGTTTTTCCTTTTAATAATTTTGTGTTATTTTTTATTTAATATTGTTAGTAATTAATGATCAATAAGTTTGAAGGGCATTTTGGTTATTATAAAAGTTTAAAAAGTATGATAGGAATTTTATAGAATCGTGGTAAAGGTATTTTGGTTATTTCATGATTTTGGATGGAAAATATTAATATTTTGGATAAAAAGTTAGTGATAAGAGGCAGTTCATCTAATAAAAAAATATCAGGATTTAATCATGATTAGTTTACTTTTCAGGGGGAAGTTTCATAATGTCCCTTTATTATTCGTTGTTGAATTGTTCCATCCTTAATTCTCTCCTTAATATCTGAATTGCAAAATTGATTTACATATTTTCAAATCAATAATCTTATTATAATGAGCAACACGGTGTTAAGAAATAATTTTTTGTCCTGGAATTGACATATACAAATAGTCAAATTATGTAATAAACTACTAGTAGTTCGTAATTTGCTATATCTTTGGAGGAATAATCCCAAAAACCCATTGTAATTTATGAAATATTTATTTTACCACTTGTGGTTTCAGTTTTGTCAAAAATCCTCCCTTATATTAATAAAAAGTAAAAACACTCAAAATATCTTTTAAAGGCGTGTGAAATGACGACAATACCCTTGACAATTACAAATTTTGTTAGATTAACTTGGTTGACCATTTGACTCTAAAGATAAAATGGAAAATGCGATAAAAAAATTGATTAAAATAATATTAATTAAAGGGATAATCCTAAAAAAATTTATTGTAGTTTGTAAAAATATCTATTTTATCACTTAAGGTTTTATTTTTGTCAAAATCCTCTCTAACATTAATAAAAACACTCAAAAGTAAAAGGACGACAATGTCCCTATGGTTATAGATTCTATTGATTGTCTTGGTTGACCGTTTAACTCTAGGAGTAAAATAGGAAATGCGATAAAATATTAATTAAAATATAAAAATCAAAATAAATAATATTAAATATAAAATTATAAAGATATAAAGATAATTTTTTTAAAATATATATATATATATATATAGAATACAAAACAAAATTTTTCTCAACACCACACCAGCCCACTCTCTTTCTTTCATCTCTATTTCTCTCCTCTATTCAGATCTCAATTCTTCTTCTCTTCTTCTTCTCTTCTCATCTTCTTCTTCTTCTCTTATTCTCCTCTTTCTCTTTTTCTTGTCATTCATTTGGTTTCGGAACCCATACGGACATCATCTGGGTTCCAGATGATGTCCGTCTGGGTTCGTGGAACCCAGATTTCATTGAATTTGGGTTCGATTCAAACCTAAATGATGCATTTTAGTGATTGATAATGTTGGACGTGTGATTGTTGACTAGTGATTGTTGATGAGTTTTTTTGTTGATATTTTTTGTCTATTATTTGGGTTTTAACAGTAGAGATTCAATCTAGAGATTAGATCTCTACCTTTAGATTAGGTTTCCAACCTGGGTTTCCAGTCTATTGGAAACCCATATATTTTTTAATATTATTTTATAATTATTTTATTTATTAAATAAAAATTTTGGGGTTAAAATTATCTTTTACCCTTATATAATTTTTCTGTTAATTTATTAATGTCAGAGAGAATTTTGAACAAAAATGACACTAGTGTGATAAAATAAATATTTTTGCAAATTATAATGGATTTTTTGGGATTTTCCTTACAAATATTTTATTTATTAAATAAAAATCTTAAGGCTAAAATTGTCTTTTAACCCTTTATATAATTTTTCTATTAATTTATTAACATCATGAGAGATTTTGGACAAAAATAAAACTAATGTAGTGAAATTGATATTTTTACAAACTACAATAGGTGTTTTGGTATTGTCCCTATTTTTGGATTTTCTATTTTCTTTTTGTTAGAGTGAAGTGGAGGGATTATTGTCATGAGAAACTGAGAGATAAACTTCTTCTTTTGCTTAAGACAAAATGATTATGTAAAAGAAAGAGAAAAATCAGAGTTAATTTGTAATATTGTTTATTGGGAAATTACAAGGTTAAGTTATAAGAAGTGTATGAGTCATTTTGTTTAATTTGTTTATCTATTTCGTTCTAATGATAGTTCTGTTTAAGTTATTTTCATAATAAATAATTTTAATCAAACAATATGTGAAGGAGTTTTTTGGTTGGCAAAACATAACTTCCTTCACCACAGACAAAATAATTTTAATATTGTAATCAATCAATGGGGTTGAATTTTGTAATTACTTTAGAAGAACAATGGAAAGTAATGTTCAATTCCAACTTCGAAGTCAAAATTAATATCTTCATCGATGCTGAGCTAATTCTGAAGTTAGATTTAATTAATAATTTAATAACATGATTAACACAATAATATTAATTAAACTTGAAAACACTAAGGTGTTAATAAATACCTCCAATCAATCGTGGACCTCGATCGTCACTAATGCTTAACGTGGACAAGTGTTTGGATGACATATTATCACGTCGACATTATGTCAAAACGTAACCACTAGAATAAAAATTCTCGACAACACGGTGGCTATTATGATGCTCAGCCTGTGAGAAATGCATAGGTCTTGAAATGAGTCATTGACTCATTGATTATACTGTTAAAGGTTGATTGATTAGTGGAACTTAGTATATTAGAATCGGTCCCTTTTCATGGTTGGTTTCTTGTGAATATTATTAGTCTTCAATTTCGCCGAAAAGATATATATTGTGATCAATTTAATATTGGCAGATAGTTTCTTCCTCCATCACATCATCCTACTCAGTTTCTTGCTTAATTGGAAGCTAGCTAAAAATCATCTCATCTTATAAATATAAAACACATTAAAACGTATTAATTAAAATAACCCGACTAATATAATGAACAATTCTCCATTAGAGATAAAAAGTATTATTCAATCAGATTCACAACACATTAGCCTTTTCTATCGTCCACAGTGTAAACAGTTACTAAAACGATTAAATTTATATTGATTATAATGTTATCTTCAAATTATTATAAAATCTAAGATTGATCCCACTAATTTAAATCTGTTTATTTTAGGATTAATGAAGACTATGCAGTGTAACTGAGGAAGACACCGACAACACAAGAAATAGTTCAAACAACAAGATCTTACGTGTACAATGCCTATAATGTTGTTTTCGTTCATTTGGCTCGCGCAATTAAGACGAATGAGAGGAACACATGGAGCCCCTGAAAGCGATCCTTTAAACAATCCAACCTTCTCTTAATGAACTTGATTAAGACCTCCCACCAGTTCTCGAGACAAAAAAAAAAAAAAAACACCAACAATGATAGATATAATTGCTTCAATAAAATTGAAAGCTAGCCGCAAGAACTTCGTCTCAGGACTTGCCCTGGATTCGTAGACATGGACCGCGACCTTGGAAAAAACTCTAGACACTACAAACAAAACTCCATGACTTCATTCTTCCAGAACACAAATAGAAAATAAAATGACAATTTCCTATATGTGTTTTGGATAAGGAACAATGTAGACGAGTTTTAATTAATACAAATGAAGGTTTTCTTTTATATATAAATAAAAGCTGTTTATTATTCAAACTTCAAAGCAAACGACTTTTTTTGGGTTTTATATATACAGCAAGGTTGAAGGATCACTTCATAATGGATATGAGAGTTTTTTAGTTAAGTTTTTCCTTTTTGGTTTACTTGTTCAAGGAAATAATGTATAATTCAAATGAAATAATTATGCATGCAAATGATGTTATTGCTTGGAAACCCTAGATAGAAAGCACATGGTTGAGCTATATAAAATGGAGTTAGTAAATTTAATGGGGATAGCTTAGGTGTTTTGCCTAAATGGGTGTATAATAATTATCAAAAAAAGTAAAAGAAAAGGGTACGAAGATCATGTCATGAACCTAATCGGTTCGACTAATCATGATTTAGTAGATAAGGATGTTATAATAATAACAATAATACTAGTATTAGTGTTGCTAATTGCACTCTTGTGCATGTCGTATTACTCTGATATCTGTCAAAGGACAATAGTTGGTGAACTTGCTTCTCATTTTATCTAATCAAATTGCCAACTCAACAATCCAGCACATCCCAAAAATCTCGCTGATTTAAGGTACAAATCATAAAGCCAATATGAAGTGTTTCAAAATCTTTCTCCGTCGGCATTGTATGTATTGCAATTATCTTTAGATTAAAACACATCAAAATGATTGTTTTAAAATGGCCGCACAAACTCTTAGCATTGTATGTATCGCAATTATCTTTGCAGTCTTTATTGCACATGTTATTCATGCCGAGTCATCTCTTTCAGCTTTATGGTTTGTTCTGTGTACTGAACGAATTATTCAACTTACTGTTTGTCTCTTCAATCAATGATATCAATTATTTAGGCCAATAAAGTTGTCCTAATCTCTTTGTATAATCTTTTACAAAAGGACGGACTAACGTAGAATAAAAACTTATCTTAAACATTTTTAGCTCGTACTGTCAAAACTTTTTTACATACAAAACGTATAAGAGATATTAAATAGGTAATTTTTTTTTAGAATTATCAAAATTCATTTGTATTTGGTTTGTGCTTTAGGAGAGATGAGAAGAAAATTGTCAAGTTTGTGATGTTTTTTTTTTTTCTGCTGGTAGGGATATATAAGCTTTGTCCACAATTAGAAAGATCAAATTCGAAGCCTATAATTTATAAATAATTATCGAGCCTTTGCCTCGATGATGATACAATCTTTGGATTGCGGCCGTATCATTGCTCATAATATTTTACCTTAAAAAACAAGTTATATTATTGTCAAAGATATTCAATATTTCTCTATTAGTCTAAAAGGACCAGAGTCAGATTCCCCCACCATACGATTTCGTTTAACCAGTTATTATTTACTACGTAACATGTGTTCTACTTTGGGTCCGAACAGAGATGTTTTTGGTTGCTAAATTTGCAGTTCTATGTTGCACATTCCCTTCTTTACATTAACTTACAACGATTAAATATATAATGTTTTAATCACCATCCAGTGTGGTATGGTATGGTGGTGAAAAGCTTTTATTTAATTTGGTAATGATGTATACTCAAAAGGTTACATCGCAACTTTTGTAGAAAAATGAAATGCTTTATAATTGTTTTTAAAAAACAAAAAGAAAAAGAAAAAGCCTTTGTAGTTGGAATGAAGAGAGAATGGACAGAAAATGCGAACTTACTAAAAATATAAAGCAGTTGATGCCAACAAATTGGGACTTCTGATAAATTTTTTGGGTGCCAATAAAATGAGCCCTAAAATTTCGATGGAAACAAATACCAACATATTGAAAATTGGGCCACACAATTACGTACGTATATGTTTCAATAAAACAAAAAAAGAAAAAACGTACTTATGTGATGACTAAACTAAACAATATGGTAGGGACTCGGAAAGTCCTTCTGGGGCTTATGGTTTAAAATTCAAATCAATAACTTCCTCATTGGGTACATCCCAAAATACATTTTTTGGAAAATTAATTAGTCCTGATTTGAATTGCTAGGCTAAACCGTTTTGCTGATTTGTAAATCTTTTATATGCCTCATTATCTTGTTGCTAATTTGCAAATCAATAATCCCAAAGAGGGAGAGAGAACCACGTGTCTGAAATATATATAGCAACCAAATTGGAAGCCGAAATAGATGGGCCATTATTGGGCCGAAGAGATATACAGAAGCTGGCCAACTTGGACTATCTCAGCCCCTAAGAAAAGTAAAGTTACTTTGATAACTTTGATGAGTGGCGGTATGTGCACCCCTTTCGTCAATATACCCCCATTAAATAGTGATTTAAGAATTATAATTTATAATTCTCCTAATCAGGTAAACTTATGAAATGGTTGAAGACACTTTTTTAGAGGGGAGCAAATATGGAGGAGAACAAATATCGATTCTCAACTTTGATTTTCAGGAGGGCTGCTTGTAATATATCCTCAGGTACTTGAGGCCTAAACAAGGGCAAACCATTCAATATACATATATATATATATATATATATTGAGTGATAATTATCCGAAATCGTAATACAATACCGAATCAGGATAGATATAACAGTCATTTTTATTGGGAGTAAACAACACTTCAGTGACGAGCAAATCTATATCACAGTGACAAGTGAAGTTCCATGGCAGACGTTCAAGTAACTGATTGTTCAAGAGGACTTAAATATAGTTGCACAAATACATAGAATAATCGATTTAGTCCTCTTTCTTAAAGTATCGCAAAGCAAATCCTATGCCTACGATCAACAGTGGAATCAGGAATGGTAGAATCTTATTAGTTCCAACGCCAGTGTCCTTGGGTTTCCGATCCATTCGTGGAGGTGGCTTGTACCGAATTATTGGAATGGTGGACTTGTCAACCTCACCAATATAGTATTTCTCCATCATCTCTTTCGCGGAGTCGCTATGGCCTACTACTTCAAAATCTTCCGTTGCATCCTTTTCTGAAATTTTAAAGACAGATGTATGAATTGTCTTGAACATGTTGTCTACACTAGATAACCATATAATGAATCGAAGCAATAAAGATGCAGGAAATTTACCAGTAGCAGCTAGCATGACTTCATCGCCTCCAGGGTGATCCTCGAGAAATGAGGTCACATCATACACCTGATACATTTGTTTAAAATTTGTAAATAGTGAATTGAATAGCACAATAAAAGCAATTATATAAGACACTCCTGGTCACTTATATCCTGAAATTGTTACCAATCCGATATCAACAAGCACAGGGAATTTGAAGACACAAGTTTGGCCACAATCTTTTTTTTTTTTTTTGGTTCCTTCTCACATATACAATCACTTGTCAAGTGGTGACTGCAGAATTTTATTCCCGATTTCAAGCCACCTTGCAATATGCATGATGCCCAAGTGTTGAATCATACATAAATCCGTGCAACATCTTTAACCATGTAATTTGTTCTTAAAATCCATTATAGCAAGAACTTTAGACAATTTCTTAAGCATTCAGCATACAAGCTATAAAGTTGTTTACGCTTCCAAGTCATGTACACTTGCTTGCCCAGATATATTATGGTTGCTCATAATAGTCTCTGCCAGTCTGCCAGACCATCATATTGATTGTTATACTATCCCACTACACAAATCCATAATAAAATTTTACTGACACTGAAAGAATTGAAACAATAATTGGAAAAAAAAAAAAAAAAAAAGAGAAAAAAAAAAAATTGACCAAAGCATCCATGATCAGACGCTAAGCACTAACGCGTATATCCCTATTCAATCTTCCCGGAATTGTTTGACAGAGAGCACCCAAAACCAGTCTCTATCAAGAAAACATGTAGATGCTATTCTACATCAATTCTTATAAAAATCTTGCAAGTCTCTCTACTAATTCTCACAAACCTTGTCCCCAAAAATTTCTGCTTTAAGGTCAGAACTTTTGGCCACTAGACAAATGATATAAATAACTATAATATTCTTTTTTCTATTTTTCTAAATTTGATTTTCAAATAAAGGAATATTCTAACAAATCTAATTCTATAGATCTCCATTTAGATCTTCATCTCTTGGCAGTCATCATATGATTGAATCAAATTAAATCCTATCTATAGCTAACTTTAGAATCAGTCCATAAAATAATATAAAAATAAACAAATACGGATAATTAAGAAGAAGTTAAGTGAACCAACCTTGCCAGAGATTATAAGCCAGCAATCAGCCCTGTGATTGTGCTTTTTCACTTCTTCAAAGTCATGAACTTTGTCCATGCTGGCTCTTAAAGCAACTGCTTAAACAGAAAAGACAACAGTTAAATCCCGCAAACCCCACTAGGAATCACGAGATCCCATAAAATTCAGTGTCTTTTTGATGCCTTGCACATGAACAATATAAGATTCTTGATAGAGATTAACTCCAGGTGTATGAAGTTTTCTCAGAGATGCAGAGCAGATACGACGAGTTTTAAGACAGCATTCTGTTGTTGTGACAAAGACAATCAAATAAAATAATAATAAAAATAAAAATAAATACAAAACAGTGTAGATATCGCCACCACGTCAGAATGATTTTCACATTCAAATTATTAATATATCTTTTAATTAAATTTCAAAAATTACATATTGATATAAGTACCCATAAATAAACTAATATTAATCATATTTAAATAATATTAATTATATTCATTTAAAACTTATTTTTATCTTTATTATTTTCTTATTTCTCTTAAATATAATTTTCAATTCTAACCCTAATTTTACACTTTATCAAAGAAGAATAAGTTATCTTTGAAAATTGAAGCCACCAAATTTTTTATTAATTGTGACTTTATTTTGTAGTTTAATCGATTTTTATTATTTAGATGAATAAAAAAAAATTGAAATAGTGTTTTACATTTGAAAAAACTCTAAGGAATCATTTGATATATCTAAAATTTATGAACTTTCTTTTTTTTTTTTTAATTTTCTTATAGAAATATTTATAGATTTTTGTTTGTTTTGTTAACTTATCATTAAAAATGAAAATTGTTTCAAGTTTTAAAAGTAAACAAATTGTTTTATAAATATGTGTCTATCATTTTTTGTAATTTTATTTATGAATAATTTTGTTATAAGAATTTTTTAAAAAATAAATGTTTAAATTATTTTTATAGATGACAATAACTCCACTCTAAATAAAATAATGAAAGATGTATATTGTAAAGATTTCATTTTACATAAAAGGGTTTAATTAGACGAGCCTATTTTAGTCAACATCCTTGTAAACTTGTGTTTCTTGCTTATATAGAATATGATGTGTAATTCAAAATTATTGTATGACATCTGTGCTTACCGATTATCTTTTATAGTCACACAACATGATGAAAATACCCATTCATCTTGATAATATCTTAGATTTGAATCACTCATAATATATAGTGTTAAAAAAACAAAAGAAAAAAGAAGAAGAAGTGCCATATATGTTGTTATTATTACTACTATTATATTTATTAGTTTTTCATTTTACAAGAGATTTTTAATTTTAAAATTGAGCATTAGATAATTGCTACTGCCACGGACTAATTGCAAGATTCCATAAAAAACTAGTTATTTTTTCTCTTTACTGGGGGAAGAATATTTGAACTTCAACTTTATTAACAAATGTGATTACTTGGTAGGTTATATCAATGATTGCGATTAACTCTTTTTGTGTACTTAGATTAATCTCTTTTCTATATCATATACTCCAAATTCTTATGATTATAAATTATAACAGAATTTATATTCTTTCATTATCGTAGTTATTTTATATTTAAACGATGATCAACAGTTTGAGTTTACAAAAATCAACTAACAGTAGGGGATATTTATGTATAGCTGCAATTACACCTAAATTTGAGGGTGTTTTTATGGGAAGCATAATCTCTTTCTTTAACAAATTAGCCCAAAAGGTACTAAATGAAACCAAATTGGGAGCCCATTTAATGGGACAGCATTGGGCCTGGAGAGTCATAGGGAACACTCCTCTAGTTTCTGCTATGACGATCTCGAGTCTCTACCCATGGGTAATCAAGGAATTGCAATTGTAGTGTGATGCAATCTTTGATAACCGATTCAACATGATTGAATTGTATGATGCTACACAGCTCATTATATTAGTCTAAAAATCAATCTAAATTATATTAACCCGAGTTGGTTCACACCACACGTCCCTTACTTTGAGATACTAGACAAAAAAACCTGCACCCTGGACCAGCATGACTGATAACAAATCGTTATTGGAAAGAACCAATACTTTAATAACCAGAAAACCCCAAAAACACAGTGACAAATTGCAGTTCTACAACTGATTTTCAAGTAATATTGGATTGCTCAAGAGGGACTTTAGCTCAGTTTGACAACTACATAATATAATCAGTCTAGTCCTCTTTCTTGTTGACAAAGTACCGGAATGCCAAACCTATGCCTAAAATCAAAAGTGGAATCAGGATTTGCAAAATTTTTGTTCCAAATCCAGTGTCACCGGGTTTGTTATCTACCCAAGTAGGTGGATTGTAATTTTCATTTGTTGAGAAGGTGGAGCTATCGACATCACCGACATAATATTGCTGCATCATATCTATTGCAGATTTGCTGTGGCCTACCTCGTCAAAATCTTCTGTTGCATCCTTCCCTGCAAAATTCAAGATAGATATATGAAATTGTAATATACATGTGGTCTTTCAGCAAATAAACATTATAATCAAATGCAGGAATCAAGTGGAAGAAAGAATACCGGTAACATTTAGTATCACTTCATCACCTCCAGGGTGATCATCGAGAAATTGGGTCACATCGTACACCTGATAAGTTGTTTCAAATTTGGTGAACAATGATTTGAAAAGTAATTGAATGAGTAACATATCGAGGACACATTCTTGGTAATTTTATATCCTGAAATTGTTATAAATCTAGCACCAACAAACGCACAAAATAAAAAGAAGAAAACATGTAGAGAGTATAGAGAGTCAGAGAACAAATTAGGCCACAATCAGTTCTCAATTTAAGGCACGAAGCAATGTCTTTGATTCATTCCAAGATCTGTTCAACACCTTTGGCTGTGCAATTTTTCTTAAATAGAAAAATATTTAGATCAAATTTACTTTTAATATTAATATACCTCCACAAATCATCTTGCCCACATAAGCACAAGCCCAGATATATTATGCTTGCACAGAATTTTCACTGCCAAGCAACTGTTATCAGATCCCACTGTACAAATCCATACCAAAAGTCTAATGATAAGGAAATAAAGCGAAAGCTTGACATAAGCAGCACCCTGGATCATAGATTACATGCACCAACTAATGAAACCCTTTGGAAATGGCTGATAGAGAGCACCCAAGATCACTCTATCACAGAAAAAAAAAATGATTCTACTTTAATTCTAATTAAACCTTCCTCGTCCCAAAATTTCTGCTCCAACATCAGTAATCTTGGCTGCGTGACAAATAATGCAAATCTCTGCAATTTTGTTTCTTCTGTTGTTCTGAATTCGATTTGTCAAATAAAGGATCGTCCTTACAGATTTATTCTTATAGATCTTCATCATTAGATAGTCTTCATATTGAATCAAATCAAATCATATCTATAGCTCAATCTGAGACCAGGACAAGAAACAAAACCACCAAAAAAAAAAAAAAAAGGGAAAAGAAAAGAAAGTACACACACACACAAAGATTTATTCTTATAGTTTCAAGGCAGCAATCCATACGCAAAAAACTATAACACTAACAAATGCTGATAATTTTAAACAAATTAAGTGAACTAACCTTGTCAGAGATTATAACCCAGCAATCAGTCTTGTGATTGTGCTTTTTCACTTCTTCGAAATCAATAACTTTGGCCATCTTACCTCTTAAAACCTGTTACTGCCCACACACGCACAAAAAAGAGTTCAAAGTCACACCCACCAAGAAGCATAAGATCCCAGAAATTTTAAAGTCACATTCAATCTATCTACATGCAAAAACATTAGATGCATCGACAAACATTATTGGCTCTTTTTTTTTTTCTTTTTTTTTTTAATTCTTACAGGAGATGAGCTTTTAAGACAAGGCTCGTGGAGTGTGATAACTCTCCACTTCGCTTCTGCAATTGGCGGTTCGAGGCTCTGACCTGAATTGATCATCTCATTCCTCCTACTTACTTATAAAACCCAGGCAATATTTTATTATTAAATCTTAATAATTAAGGTGTAGTATATTATAATTTAGGCCGAAATTGAATACTAACTTATTTTTTAAAATCTTACACAAATAATTATTTTTAAACAAAAATATACTTGATAAAAATAAAGAATTTAAAAAAATAGTTACTTTTCAACATCACTCTAAAAAAAGAGTTATTTCTCTAATTTTCTCATTAGACAATAGTGAACTCAACCTAGTAGCTAGACTATTGGTGGTGTCGTTGGTAAACGTTATAACCTCATATTTTATGGCATAGGTTCTATACCCGATTTACCACTTCATTTTTTATGGGTCATTCCTATACTTTCGTGCAGATCGATCACTTTCATATAAGAGTAACTTTTCGGATCGTGCCATTAATGTTTCATCTCGATTAATTTTAATAGTTCTTTAAGTCAGTCCCAATTAAAAAAAAATGAAAAAAAAAAAAAAACCAACTCAACCTATGTATTCGTCCAATAACCGAAATGAAGTGGCAATAATGAAATTAATACGAAAAAAATGCAATTGATGTGCATTGTTTTTTTTTTTTTTTTTAACTAATTGATGTGCATTGTTGTCTAGGCCAAGGATGCACCTGAAAAAAATGAATTAATAAATCTAAAAATATCAGGATGTGTCCATAAGTTTGACGATTAGTTTCTACTTTTTGGTTTAATTCAAAAAAAGTCTGTACTTTTTGATTAATTAGTTAAAAATGTCTGGTAAATAAAAGTTAGGTTGGATTTATTTATACTATCGATCCATCCAGAAAGTTCCAGATTAATTGTGGAGATACCATGGGCTCGTGGACCCAACTCCGACACGCGTGGCACACGACCCAGCACAATAATGGTTTAAATTCTAAATTCCACTTTTAATATATATATATATATATGTATCTTCCCTTCAGGGCATCGTATATACACGCGGCACCATCATTATTAACCTAAAAGAAAATAGAAGGTGTAGCTGAGCTGAGGCCCCACTGGTCTTTTCCGGACAAGTGGGGCACGGTTTTACGACTTAATAAAACATTCCGGTCATTCAATGTGTGGGTTTCCTCACTTAGTGTGAGATACTCCCTTCTATTTACAAGTATTTTTCAGATCACATCCCAAAATAAAATCCCTTATCATTTCGATTAATTTCGAAATTTACACGAGTACGGATTTCAGCCAGCAACAACACAAAACAGAAGACACATACGTGATTGATAAAGTTCGATGTGGCGATAATCCGGCTCTTTTTAATAGTATTGTACTGTAGCGATTTAAATTTAGGTTATTATCAAATCAAATGATAATTCTCTATTAATAAACTATATTGGATGGTAATTTGTAGCATTAGTCTTTATAGCTAGTTTTATATGTGATATAATAAGTCATGCTACTATGTAAGTGCGGTATAATTAAAGCGGCATATAGTTACCAATGAATAGATTATTTCAAAGATCCATGAATTTTGAAAGTTTGATTTCTTTTTTTTTTTTTTTTAAAAATTATACATTTATAATTCAAATAGTTAATGTATATTTTTTTTATTATGAATAGTAGATTCTTAGGATTCTCATATATAATATATTCAATCTCCATAATCTAGTCCATAAGCATATAAATGTATAATAGCTCAATTATGTAATATCTTCATATGATGGCAATGTACGATTTTACATTCTTCTTGTATAAAAATGGGATGTGATATTGGAACGCTTGACGAGATAAGTACATGATTTTAAACAATATATAATTGTATGATTAATTCCCGTTACTGTTAAGAAAATAGAACATATATAGACAAATTTTATATGTTGCTGATTAATATCTTTGGATATCTTCATATAATTTTATTTTTTTTTTAAACTGGCATCTTCACATACTTGGCTGCTGCTTTAAATTGTAATTTTTTTTATTTTTCAATGAGCGAACTTTCAAAGTGCAATTATAATGATAAAAGAGGAGTAGTATCAGAACGTTGCGACAACCAGGGGTAGAGCCCTTAGCCATAGAAAAGTGAAGCATGTGGAACTATTTCAAATCCGCTTAAAAATAACGTAAAGCTTTGGGGTATTATAGAAATATCTTTCACTAAAATCCTATAATAAAATATACAATATTTATTTATTCGATTATTTATATCATATAATATAAACCGTCTAAATTAGAAAAATCTTACACATGGTATAAATAATTGGGACATGATGCATTCTGGGATGCATGAATAATTTTCTCTCGCAATGGTAGGGTAAATTGTACAGACCTTTTTGACCTTTTGCCACATTGAAGCGGGTGGAGACATACTGCTTTTGCAAAAGCAAAGATATGTCCCATCAAGCCTAGCTATCTCTTGCTCCCCCAAGTGTCCTTCGTTGGAGAGTTGAACCCTTGAACTCAATCTCAACGTATTATTCTTGGGATGGACGAAGAAGAAGTCGTAGCCCAAATTAGAAGAAACCAAATTTTGATAGTTTAATGGTCTAGCATGCAAAATGGGCTTTGTTTCTTATTAACACGAGAGAATACCTTAACTCGCGGGAAGCATGAAAGCGACGGTATATTTATTTATTTTTTTCAAAAACAAGAAAGAGTAGGGCCAATTGTCAACTTTATAAAAATTTCAGAAAAAATCTCTATCAAAAGTCTTCTCTCCTTTTCTTGAAAAGTCTTGTATTTGTGGTAAAAGGTTGAAAGGGTTTTGTTATGGCTCATGAGTAATGGCATGGCATTCATGATATTTGTATTTTTCGTAGTTTTTACTGGTTATTTGCATGAAGTTTTTGACAACTTTTATTTCTATTCAATATTTGTTACAGGAATTTAGCTACCACATATACAGGAGCTAGGTAGTTATTATAGTATTTTATTTTCTTCTCATTTCTAATTATTTTCTAATTTTTAAATATGTGATTTTTATGGCCTAATTTTGCATTATTATTTTTTCTCATGACGATTGATGAATCATCATTTTTTCTATTTCGATAATTTTAAAAATATCAAAAAAACCCTTGAAATAATATTGATTCAACTTAAAAGAAATGATAAAATTATGTTTCTTAAATTAATAGAAGGAAAAATGACGATTCATTAATCGTCAGAGGAAAATAATAATAATTCTAGTCATAATAAACCAACATATGAGCATGATACTTGTCATAAATGGTTTGTTTATAAGATTTCATCCCATATCCGCATGTCTTATGTATGCATCTGATTTATATATAAAGTTTTTTCATCAAGGTTCCTAAATTAAAAAATTATAAATTTTACGATGAAATATTAGAAATGTAATATTTAACTTTATAAGTTAATACTAACTTCATAGACTAACATTTAATTTTACCTATCATAGAACTTATATTGAAATCTATAATTTATAAGTTTAGCATTTAATCTTACATATTAATATAGCCAATACTCATATGATCAGACAGAACGTAATGTTTCAATTGTGGTTCAATTTTTATTCTTTGACAAGAACAAAGGAAACCCATCGAGGCATTAATTTTAATGAATGCTTCATGTTATTGTCCTTATAACATTCTTCATCATCTCTGGCAAAGGGGTCATGAAATTGGAAATAATTGATGAGACAAAGACACGAAAACCCAAAGGACTAAACATGGTATATATGGGGATTGATGGTCGTAAACTATATGTCTATGTATTCTCCAATTCCAATTACAACTAAGAACACAGAGACAAACATATTGATGTGAGTTTGTTTAAATTATACGACCATGATCATCACTCTAATTGTTGCGTTAGAGTGCATTAAAATAATTAGCTAAAGAAAAGCATCAAAATTAATGTTGCGACAACCAATCAACCAACATATACTAAAACCAAATCAATAACCAAAAAAGAAGAAGAAAGAAAAAAAAATTACAAAGCAGGATCACATTGTTCCATGTGCACAAACTTGACGAAACCCAACCTAATATTGTCCACAGAAATAAAAAATAATTATTGTTTAACAACAACAGTACCGGAAAGCACTTCTAGGAAACTAGCTGATCAAACACTCGAATCCCTCAAACTGTAGCAATATCTGCATTAATATCGAACGAGGAAGAAAAATCAAGAATCCCATTATTTTTTTGAAAAAAAAAACAACAAAAAACAAGGAAAGCATTACCAGGCATTGATCATAACTTGATGATATGATGATGATGAGCATACCTATATATTATATATATAGGTACTGGTCCTACCTATCTCTTAAGGAGATTATCATGGGCCAGAGTAGTTATATAGTTTAACGATCAGGTATTGGAATGTGATTAATTGACAGCTTTTTAGTTGTATTTATGTTTCGAGTTATATTCTAAATTAGGGACCCATTATCACTATATGATCACTTTATCATATCCATGACCATGAGGACAGCTTCGGCTTCTCTGATCCTATCCACCCACCTAGAACCAAGCATGCAACACTGTATAGAGTACGCACGAGTAGAACCTGTTCTAAAAGGACTAGGTTACAAATAATACAATAAGAAGAGGCTACCTTTGTCGTTAGAGCTAATAATACTGTAACTAGTATTGTATTGTAACTGTCTCGGTGTATGTTGATGGTGAGTGACATGGATGTTCCCAGCCAAGAACACCTTCATTTTTGACCTAGGTCATTTATCCAAAATAGCAAGGTTGGGCCATTTCGTGTGGTTTGCCTATTTATATTTACCTATTCTTAATTTGAAGTGGTCATATTTTTTGTTGTTATCTTGTTCACAGTCAAACAATGGGCCACAGAGGATGAAATTTAGGCCCCATACAGGGATTAATGAACCACAAATGATTGGATGTTCAAGATTGACACTCTCCTGGGCATTAAATTTAATTTTTATCATATAACAATTTAAGCCAAGTTACAGAATTAAAAAAGATTACGGAAGAAAATCGTATGCATAAATGAGATGATCACTGTTTCTTACTCGAATGTATTTGCGCGGTCAAATTAAAATTGTGAAAAAATAAATGACATACCAGGAATTTGAAGTAGGGAAACAGATTCACCAGCTTCATTTTTCTTGCCAAGAAGTTCAAGAATGCTAGCCTTGTTTTGAGCTTCTGATTTTGGAGCCGCCTTGCATTCAAGCTCTGGATGGATCTTCCTCTTCAACATCCTCCTCATCATCTACACATCATCACCAAAAACATACAAGTACAATCATCTTATCTGAACTATAAAAAAAAAAAGAAAAAGAAAAAAAGACGTGTATACACAGAATTTGTAATGAAATATTATATGACTTACTTGGTTTAACTTCTTAATGGGACGTGCATCTTCTTTAACATGAGGAATGAGTTTCTTGGCAAACGAGAGGCCATTCTTTGAACGAACAGATTGTTTTTTACCAGCACTGTTGGGCTCGAATTCATTCGGATTTGGCTTCTTGTAGATATCAGAATCCTCCGAGAACAGGTCTGCAAGTGTCGTTCTTCTTCTCTTCTTTCCTTGATCACCGTCTGCGGTGTCTGCTATGTCGAATCCGAGCTCAGTAGGATTCAATGGGACTCCGTCAAGAGTTATTATCATGTCATTTTTTCCACTAGCAGTTGTAGCAGCCATGTCCTCAAAGTTGTGTTCAAATGTTGTGAACATTAGTGGGTTCACTTCTTCTTCATCTTCACCAATGTTGTTGTTGTTATTGTCGTCGTCTTGATCGTGATCATCATCGTTGTTGACTGAATCATGTTCACCTCCTTCTTCTTCTTCCTCTTCATCGCTTTCGAAAATGAAGTACTCCTTTGGTTGGTCCAATGATTTTAGAGGATCAAAACCAAACGTGCCAATTGTTAGAATTCCATCTCTCCAGCCATCAAGCACATCAACCAGGGCCACTTGTTCAAGCAAAGCTTTTGTGTTGGTGTCAATCGCAATGGATTCAGTTTTCTTCACATTTCGAGCAAACCCATCTGCACAAAACTAACTTTTCATCTTTCCTCGCCATAGTTGCTCATGCAAACATGAGTCAAAACTTATTATCATTAAAAATGTAGTCAAATGGAACATAATTTTGACCAGGCTCATATTCTGCTATTAAAAGAAAATTTTCATTGTAAGTGAGGAAAAATTGGAAAAAAAAAAATATTGAATACTTAAAAAGTACACATCATAATTTTTTTTTCTAAGAAAAAGATAACATAAATACTACACTAAACCATGAAATTCAAACCTTTGATTAGGTTATGATTAAACTTCCTGTGCACCCAATTGAAGATCTGTTTTGAAGGAACAAAAAACAGAAACGCCAAGAAACTCAAAGAGTGAGAGAGAGAGAGAGAGAGAGAGAGAGATACTAATTGTAAGTGTAGCCAAAAGAGAAGTACTACTGACAGATTAGGATAAATGTGCAATGACTCAAACCTTCATTTTCGCAAAGCCAAGTGTTTTGGTGAGCGAATTGGTGCACTGTGAATGGTGTGTCAAAGCTAGACTTGGAGAAAAAAACGATTATGGAGAGAATAAGAAGCAAAAAGCAGGGGCTTAATGGGTGCAAGATTTAGCTAACGACACGTGTCAAATGAGAATGGGACCTACAATTGTAACCATGTTTGTGGGTGCATGGCATGTTCGAGGAGCCACCATGTTGGGTCTGTCTGGCATGATCGATGTGCCGAAATTCTCGAAATGATGTGCATCTCTCTCTCTCTATCTTTCACTAATATCTAGTCTGCTGCTTTATGCACATAAATGCAGTGAACGACTAATTCTTTCACCTAACTCCACCTAAAAGTTTTCCTTTCCATTTATCCATTAGTTAGCAATTAGTCTTGGTCAAATTTGGGCACTACTCAGGTCAAAAAACATTTGCTTACATAATCAAAAACTCACAATCTTATAAAGAAACGCCTTGGAATTATGGAAATTCTAGTTGAACTTTTTCCAAGTATTAAACAAAATCATATAATACCGCCAAAGAAGCCAAAGCAACATTTCTTTTTTGCTTTCTTTTATTTGCTCAATTTTTGGAACAATTAACAAACCAAATGATTGATATGATTTAACTAATCAGATAGGTTTATACATTGTACTTAACCCATGAAAAATGGTCGACTGGTCCCTCCTTTTTGCTTATTTGGCATTGACATGGCAATACATAATTTCAGTTGTAAAATACAGCCAACAACTAAATAAAATTAAATAAAAAAAAAAAAAACGCATATTCAACCATCTCAAATCATGTTTAATATCTCGAAAACATGGATTTTCACTCATGAGGAATCTGCCTTTTGTTTTTCCATACCAGATTACCTAATGGTAGAATATGTTGAATTGTGATAAAATTTCAATGGCTAGTCCCAGGCTCCTTGCCGGTGGGACTCATTGTACCAATTCTTGTCGTTTCATTCCACTTCACTTTGCCCATTGTTTTCGCAGAAAGCTACATCCATAAAAAAAAATACTAGAAAAAGTCATTTTATACTAGCATGTACGAGACCTAATTGCAGTTAAAAGTTCATGTGACCCCAATCAGTTAACGTGCCCTTTATTGATCATTGTTGCCAGTTCATGTATCCACCAAGAAGAAAACGCATCGCACCTTCGTAGATGATCATCAAAATTTCCTATTTCACGAAAGAATAAATGCATCGGACTGAAAGTATAACTCGTTTTCTTCTTTTCTTTCACTGGGCTGACCTGCCCAATTCCAGGATTAGCCCAACCTTGCACATTTAAGCTTTGCACTCTTGCAATATAAACCGACTACATTACCCTGGAGCAGTCCCATCATAAAAAATTTGTTTAAGTTTTAATAATATTCTTGACTCATTGCAGCTTTTTTTGTGGTTGTTTGGCTATAATGAAAAATTTATTGTTTTGTTTCAAAAAAAAAAAAAATTATTGTTTTTCTCTCCCTTTATGAAGAAGAACCATCACACCACTACCTGAGTACCTGTGCCTTCCTGTCCCGACATGTGGAAGTGGAAGAGCTAGCGATAAACTGATTATAACAAGGTTTGAATAACTGTTCAAATTAGAAAACGAAATCTTAGCTGGAATAGGCTCACTGAAAAAAAGGCTAGCTACCTAGAGTGGAGGAAACAACCTGGTCCTGATGTGTTTATTATTGATGGTGCTGTTATTTGACATATAGCAACTTGTCTGGATATACCGAAGAGTCTAAAAGGCTAAAACCAATCGAAGTGATGACCATAGACTGTAGCTTTTTCTGGGTCTTCTTGCTGCTCTAAAGCTAATAACATCACCTTCAACTCTCCCACAGAAGATGCTTTGGATTCTAGTTAAAGCTTACTGATTTATAAATGTGGGTCAGCTTTGGTCCCTCCTGATTACAACCAAAGTTGCAACAAGAAGAAAGTGAAAAGATAAAAAGGAAAAGAAAGGAGAAAAAGTGATCAAAACTATTATATTGATAGAGCTAGCACGATTTAAATTTTTATGGCCGGAAAAAAATAGAAAAGATTTACATGGTTCTTGTTGCACCTGAAGTGCTTTTTTTTACCTTTTATGTAACCCATCTTTCAGCTTTTGCTATTTCTAGTTCAGTGTCCCACTCCAGGTGGCTTATCAATTAGCACTTTATATACGTGAAATTGAATGAACATATAAATGCTGTGGTTGTGCACTTGTAAGGCGTTACGTCTATGTAAGTGATCTTAACTGGTGTTTCACTAGTTTCTCAGAAATAGAGGGTATGGAGCTAATGAGCTTTTTGGCAATAATGGATTTTGCAAATTGGCTTCACAACCATTAGAGGATGACCTTTCTTAATATCAAAGCAAGCCCTCCATCACGATCAATTTTAGTTAACATTAACTTATTTCAAGTTTATAATTGATAATTGAGAATATATTCGCGAATGTTTTTTCGAAAACATCCTTATTAGAAGTGTTTTGTACCCATTGAGAAAAATCTAGTTTTTACTCAATAATTAAGATGCCTATACCCATCATGGTTGTGTCAAGATCACTACAGTTAAATACTTATTATCATCATCTCATGATGATAGCCATGCTTTCAACCCCAATGATTGATTAGATGAAGAATTCCACTAGCTAGAACTGTGTATTTTAACATCTCGCGTTAACAGCAAGGCTTGTAGGGGCAAAAAAAATCGTTTGCTCTATAATTATAGGTCATCAAGAAATTTGAGAATCAACCAGAGTCATAAGTTGTAAGGAGCTCGAGCCTTGTCAATGAATATCATCATATATATTGATATTGTTATCCAGTGAACATGCATGCAAGGCTTTAATCAACATCGAAGACCCACTTCAAAGTTTGATTGTATTAGCTTGTTGATGGATGGAGAAAAGAAGCACCATCTTATTGGCTCATTTCTACTCGGAGAATCTTTGCGGGATCCACATCTCCTACGGTAAGATTTAGAGGAAAAAATAGGTCAATGCGTCAAACCGGAATTTATAGAGAATTTAAGATTTATTCGAAATATATATATTTTGTTATTAAAACTAATGTTAAATCAATAAAATGATTTAATTAGATGGTGTTCATTCACAATAAATTAAAATATTTTCGAGATTGAAAAGCGTTTGATTTTAATTTATTTTATTTTTCTAAATTTAAAAACAAATCTGACAAATGTTATGGTACCATTCCTTATCAAAAATAAAAGAAAATACGAAGACGAGAAATGGGGGGACGCGGAAACTCGTTGTTCAAATAATAATAGCCCACACTTCAACTCTTATTGCTTTTGAGCTTGGCCCATACGTTTACGACCCACGAAAAAACTAGTTTTACAGAAAACTCCGGGCCGGGAATCGATGTCACATATAGTGGGCATGCTATTGTTCTGGACATTTTTGACACAGCCAAGAAGGAAAGTGGCGATATTTCTACCCCTCAAAAATGGTATGTACACCCCTCCTATTTGCACATCCAATTAAAAAATTTAAAAATTTTTTCATTCCCCATTTATTTCTAAGGCCACCCTTTCTCTTAATATATATATATATATATATTTTAGACTCCTTTTAATTTTATTGCATATATTTTTAAACCCAGAGACAACACCATTGTATCGGAGAAAGAATTCAGGCTCATCACTTAAATATCTCTATTTCTCTGTGTTGGACATATAATTACTGGAATCGAGACTGGTGATGCAGCTACAAGACAAATATAAATAACTGGTACACTCTGCTGTTATTATTGTTGTGCTTGAAACTTAACTCGTTTTTCCGACATCAAATTTTTATTATCAAACAAGGCACTTGAACAAAGAGAGACTTCCTGAGTTTTGTCAGCTCGACAAATTCTACTGGTAGGTAATAGCGAAGACACGGACTTTACACTCGCTTCAGCACCACCACGGTAATCACCATTACAACCAATCTCATCAAAGAAGCTCCCACTGTCTTCTCCATAATGCCAGATCCAACAACTAGGCGCCGCGTCGAATACAACCCTTGCAATCTGCTCAGGTGGTGGTGGCAAAACCTCCTCCACTCTAGCGAACTCCCAGTCCGCCTCCCACGATGCCTTTGAATCGCGGGAGATGTCGACGCCGGAGGAGACACCTGACTAGACGACGACTGCCGGACGAGACACGTTGCACAAGGTTTGCTCGGCTGGCGGCGGGACGAATATGCCGCTGCGCCAACTGCCTTTGAATCTTCCCATGCCAATCACCTCCCCGACGGCTCTCATGGCTGCTCCGTCTCCCATCTTGATCCTCTCGTAACGCGTTTTTTAATTTGCTTCCTTTTTTTTTTTTTTTTTTTTTTTTTTCTATGAAGTTATTTATATTTCCAGTGAGCACATTAATTGCGTCATTAGTCATTATTATTTTGAGCAAGTCTTCGCAAGGACATTTGAAAAATATAGTTCCATCATCTGTATATTAGTATTAAGCAGCGATGACGATGGAATGGTTGAGGATAAATATCACGATATCCATTCCCATCTCCGTATCCATCTCTCTCACTATAAGTAAGACTAATCCGAGAGAATATCTGAATTTAGATAGGGATATTCATCTGGGCTTTATTCACCTTCACATCTAATAAAAAATATTAAACTATAATATTTTTCATGCGAAAAAGTATAACTAACATCTAGTCATAGAAAACATCCACGATTTTGAATAAAATAGCTTATTAGTTGTTATTTTCTAAAAAGCTTGGTTTTAAGGGAGAAAAGAAAAAAAAAAAAACAACCTATGTAATTATTAATAATTACATAATAAATTTATATTATTATATTTGTAATATATTAAAATTATAAATAAATTCAGATGGAGATGGATATCTGTAGACTATATCCATCCCCAGATTTGAAAATAAAATGGATATCCATCACACTCCATCTCCAATATAACAATATTTATTAAATGAAATAGATTTCTATGAATATCCATATTCAAGAATAATTTTATCATCTGTAGTGTCAAGGCTGTTTACTGACAAGTACAATATTAATTTCACATGCTACGTGCCCACTGAACAAAATTTATATTATTATAAATTGAAACATAAATTAAAAATCAAATTGAAAATTCTAACATAATTAGAAATTCACATGCCGATTATTATGGCGATTGAAATAAAGAGTAAAGGAATCATAATTTGGATATGTCCCAGAGAGTTTATGCTTTTGACAATGAAAATTTCGGCGTACAGAACAGAATAGATTACTGTCATTATATGTCTTTGAAAATACTCACTCCAAAAAAGGTAAACGGCAAATATATAGCGATCACATAAAAATATGAAGAAACGTAATTGAAATGGCCACTTTATTACATCCTCATCATTAGTCCATAATTCTCACTCATATCATAAAAGAGGGCATATATATAAGTGTGTGTGTATATATGCATGGACTACTGTCTTCATCAATTGCACTCCACATCTCTAGTGGAACATAACTACGAAGAATCAGAACCCACGCTCATCTTTATCTATATCACTCAAAATCACTCACGTACATAAGCTTATTATATATATATATATATATTCGTAACATAAGATAACTTAATTAAATCCAACCACCAGAAAAAAGGAATTCCTTTCCTTTCCATTCTTTCTTTCTTTTCTTTTTTTTATACCTTTTTCTCTTCTTTTAATTTCTTGGTCCAGATTTAATGGTCGTGGCCATTGTCCATGATTTGGAATCCCTGACCAGAAGGCTTTCTTGAGAAGGCAAGGTGGACACCGGGGTCGTGATGAGAGCATGAAGAGTTGAATACGATCGAGTTGTTGACGCCTTGCACGTTGCTGTTCATGAATGCACCCAAATGAGGAGAAACCATTGCTTTTCCGTCCTGATTCTTGTCCTTCTTCTTGGATTTGCCTTCCTCATCACTACTGCTGCTGCTAAAGACCTTCCATCCAGTGCCATCACTTGCTGTTTTAGTGGTGTAACCATTCTTGTGGAGTGTATGAGGGTCGCCTCTCATGGGAGATCTGATTACTTCCATGAAAGCACCTTTGTTTTCACCTGCTATGGTTATGATCCTCATGCCCCCTTCATCAGAATCAGAAGAGAATTTCTTGATATGCTGACTTTTCTTCTTTGCTTCTCCATCTCTAGCAACCTCAAGCTTGCCGTGATGGTGGGCAATGCCGGGCCTGTGATGAGTCTCTTCAAAATCCCTTCGTGATTCTGTGCCACTGAGCCAGACTTTGGGCTTTTCAATGGTTTGCTGCACCAGCACTCCCTTCTCAGCCTCTGTTGGGATCTTGGGTTCAAGTTCGGTCCTGGTTTTTAACTGTGGAGGTGGCAGGCTTAAAGGTGATGGTGGTGGAGCTGTAGGCTTCTGCTTAGGTGATTCAACTGGGGATGGAACCACAGGCTTCGTGGTTCTTGGAGAATGTTTTGGGCTGGGTGGGCTCGGCACACGAAGTGTGTCTGTCAAGCTGGTGGCGCTGGTTCTGATGGTTGGAGAAGTTGGGACTGAAAATGTAGTTGGCACCGGTTTGGGCGGAGCAATATGTGCTGCTGGTTTTGGTGGAGAAGTTGTCACTGAAGCAGTATATGGGGTTGGTTTGACAGGAGATGTTGTCACGGAAGCAATTTGTGGAGCTGGTCTGCGGATTGGAGAAGTTGGAAGTGACGCAGTAGGAGCCGTGACTTGGGGTTTAGGAGGACTAATGGTAGCTGGAAGCACAGTAGTTGTTCTTACAGGAGAACTTGGCACCGAAGTTCTCCTAATAGGAGAAGTTGGAACGGAAGACACACCGATGCCTTGTTGTCCAGGTTCTTGAGGTTGAGTCTGGCCCATTGGCCTGAATGTAGGTCGAGCAACCGGTGGCCGTGGCTGGGGAGCCGGTGGTTCGGGGGTTGGAGTAGTCTGGGGTGGTGGGCGGCCAGCTAGGGATGCTAGACGGAACCAAGGGCGAGCTGGCTGTTGCTGGGATGCCATTTCAAAGAATGTTTTTTGCTATAAGACTTGTAGCTAACTAGAACTTTAGAGGAATGAGCCACAAGTATGGATGGATGGATGGCTTGCGGGGTTGTATTTATAGAAAGCATTAACTTAATTAGCTAGTTTGGAGTGGAAAATACAAACAGCAAACACAAACTCTCACAAAGAGAGAGAATTGGGAATAAGGTAAAGCATCGGATGCATCGAGCACCTACAGCTGACAAAAGTTTACCAAAGCAAGATTGGTATCAACAAGACATGCAAGAGTCACTTCGAAGGGTTAGCTTTTTTTTTCCAATCACCATAGAATGCATAACTTTCAGGGTGGTTGTTAACTGGGATCCACTCAACTCAATTTCAAGTTGCAAAAAATGTGTGATGCTGCTAACACCAAAACCAATCAACTGTCTAACCATGCCCTCAAACAATCTTCATAGTAACTATTTGTGATCTTACTTTTTTTAAGTTTAGATACCAATTTGTAAGGTTTTTACTTTCGATTATTAACTTTAATTTCATCAATTTAATAATCATTTTTTATCCTTGAATTGTTAGGATTGACATACCGCGTTTGTGAACGTGACCATGATATTCTCCTGCAACTAACTTCCTGTACAAGTTAGTGCCATCAAGGTAGCATATTCTACCAACGTCGGCTCTTCATTTTGTCAAAAATCACAACAGCCAGCAGCCGTCAATCCTCCTCATATGTCATAATCATGCATCAAATGGAATTTTATATGAATTGAACTTGAATCGAAGACTTTTTGTATGATAACAAAAGATTTTTTTCGATCAAGATAGTGCATGCTATTCATATTACGGCTTAACAATTAGTATAGCATCAAATTACATGACTTCCTCGAGGTATTTGATTTTGCTTCACATTCACAATCGAATGACGCAAATTAACTGTTATACGATTCCTCAAATCCAAGTAGGATTTTAAAGGCCCTAGCGGCCTGTGTCGTCCTGCTGACTTTGCTTGTCAAGTTTGTGATGCTAGCTGTCTGCTACTTTCTCTTTTTCTGTTATATTTTTTACTTTTCTTTTCTATGCTTCTGCTTTTCAGCATATTTCAAGAGAGACTTGAAAACGTACGGATAGGGTGATTTTCAGCTTTAATTAATAGTTATTTGTTATTCCAAAAATTCAACTGTTAGTTATAATAAGACATCTTGCGGTCGCCATCGTCAATATATCGGGACCAAAAAGATTCTAAAGTATTTCCATTGCTACGTAAGAGAAGAAAAGAATTTCAGAGGTGGGCTCCCTTGGAGTATCTATACTTTATTTTTTTTCGTTTCAAGTGTTTTAAATAAAGAGTTACGCTATAGAGCAGCTAAAGTGTGGAGTCTTTAGTTGAAAAATTGTAGACTTCAATGATTTGAATCATGTTTTGTATATGTTATAGTTGTCACACAACAATAGAATTGTATAATTATATTTTTAAGTTGTCTTTATACATATGTGTATTAAAATTAAAATTTTAATGCTAAAATATTGTTTTTCGCACTAGAATTAAAATCGTCATAAGTTAGCAATCCCATTAAATTAGAAGTTAATTGTCATGATGAAAGGGAAACATTGGTTGCCTTGCCTCTTCAATTCCCTGAGAAACAAAAAAGCCTTTTCAATCTTTATATCAAGATTCCCAATAATGTACAAGGAAATAAATTTTATATAAATATATAAGATGAACATATCTATGAATGATTTCTTCGTTGGTTGAAACTGGTGTAATCTACACGAACACGCTGCTTCTTCAAAGAGTATATGCTACCCCTTGCCTTTTCAAGTGTTAGCTTAAATAATGTAAGAATTGATTCATAATTGTTGTTAACCACATCATTTAATATTATATATATTTTATTTATTTTTTTTAAAGCTATTACAATATTTTAGGGGTATAAGGATTGAATACATGATTCGAGTTCCCAATCTTAATGGTATAGGTGTGAAAGCATGAAAATCATACCACTAAAATCTCAATTTTTAAAAGGAAAATTAAAATATTTTTAAAAAATTAAGTACAATATAATCGAAAATTTATTGACACTAATGGTCAAAAGTTTGTTAGGATTTATTAAGATTAAACACTATATATGACTTGAAAATCTACTTTTATAACAGCTTACACAATAACGGAAAAAAACTCCTTATACATGTTGGTAAATGTGTATGATATGACTCAAATTCTAATCATGGAGATAAAGGAAAAGTGTACACTGACTAAGGTTATGAGCGAGTGCATAAACATTTAAGTTATGCCAATGTATGCCTCTACAGCAAATGTTAAGCATCAAAGTGTATTTATAATCGAAGCAATTCATGGTATATTTGACAAGGAGAGAAAAGAAAGAGGGCAGCTGGGTGACTTGCACACGTTTTATGAGTTAGTGTAATGCTCAAGAGGCAACATCCGAATCAGTTCATTGGGTCAACACTCCGCCACTTATACCATATGTAACAATAAATATATGCAAAGTTCTTATTCTAGTCGAAGATATGAGCTAGGCTTATTCTAGAGCCTAAAGCTCTATATCCAAATTAGTCACGTGTTTAATGTAAAAAGTTATTATATTACAAATAGAAGAGATCATGAAACAGAGATATACGATATAGCAGGCAGTATAAATCACATTTATAATAGATATAATCAAGGCCAATTGGTGAATTCAAACACTTTGAAGACTATATCAATTCCTGTGGGAATTTGCCATATAAATAGCAGAACATTTAACGCATTCAATGCTATGTGAAGGTTTCTTGCGGTCTCACTCCCTTTCTGCATAGCAGGTACTAGAGCAGCTGCTGCTGCCCATAGCACTGTAATACCTGTTTTATAAAAACATAAAACCAATAAGATCAAGCCAAATAGCAATGTAATGGCTATTGCAAGAACATAAAACCAGTAAGATCAAGCAATTCCATATAAACACAAAATGCAGACTTGAAATTTACCTGTTCCTGCAAACAAATGTGGTCCTGGGAATAGCTTTCCGGTTCTAAACCATGTGTTGACTCCTCCAGCAATAGCCTCAAAAACTCCAAACCCTAACAATATCGATCCTGCATTGTAGTGTCTATCCCTGAAAGACCCTTTCAATAAATCCTTCCTCTCCTGAAGTTTTTAAAATACAAATGCCTCAGGATTATTAACACAATGCAATAGTTTCAAGATTGAAATATGTACAAAAAGCGTAAGCTTATATGTAACGACAATCATTTAGTATAGTTTTCCTTACATTAAATCAAAACGTAAATACCTGTACAATAACTCTGCTAGCATTACATCACAATCCTGAATCACCACTCCCTTTACTTAAAACAATTATGAACATTGTCATATAATTGGTTATACAAGTGGAAAAAGGGAAAAAAAAAAAAAAAAAAATCAGCATCAGGGGATTTCTCTAGCTTCAGTTTGTCAGTTACCACTTTCGTGCCTTTCAAGTCTCAGTTATGGAATCTTTGGATATCTGGATGTTAATATGTTCTTCATTTCACTTGGAAGGCTAGAAACAAATTTATTTTCAATAATATTGAGTAAGGCTATTCGTTTGAAGATGTTTTCAAATTGAACTGGCTTCATTGTTTCTTCTGATTTGAGCATTATCACGGGCAATGGTATTGATTCTGTCTTAGATTGTGCTCCAAGAATTACACAGTTAACACAGATGGGTTAGAAAAAGGTAATCCTGGCATGGCTGCTTGTGCAGTTGCTTTCAGGAATTTTAGGGATGAGTTTTGTGGTGATTTTGCCTAGAAGTTGGGCTTTCGAACTATCTATTTGACGCAGAAGTACTGGCTACAGGCTATTATTCTTGCTGTGCGTGTTGCGCATGATAAGGGATGGCATTGCTTATGGTTTGAGAGTGGATCTATGACTGCTGTTCGTTGTCTCCTGAATTATAGTTACAATACTCCTTGGATGTTTAGCAACCTTTGGTTGAATTGTCTTAGCAAAATTATTAATATGTGGTTCCATGTTTCTCACATTCACAGTAAAGGTAATTTTGTGATGGATGACCTTGCAAAATTAAGTCTTCCCTCTAATGATCTATTTTGGTAGGGTAAGCATCCTTCTAAATAAAAAGTTTTTTAGCTTATAAATATTTGAGGCCTACCTAATTACAGATATCTTAGTCTAGGCTCGTTTCATCTATTACTCTTGAGATTTTACTTACATTTTAATAATTTTTCTTGGGATTGTACTTTACACAAAAAATAAATAAATAAATTCAACAAGTTTCAATAAAATTTATGTCCAAGGTTCAAGCGTTCAAAGCAAAACACTATAAAAAATTTTAGCACAATGCCATTAAGATGCAACATTCAACATAGTACTGCTGGCTAATAAAAATGTCTCTACCGATACAGGTGGATTTAATGGGTAATGAGTCGGGTCCATTTAAGATGACCCAAACCCATGACTCCGATCCAATTGGTCCATCCAATATTCAACGGGTCTTTGGACGAGACTAAATAACGGCAATGACAGTTATGTGAGCAGTTCTTAGATAGTTACAGTGGCAGTTATATGATCATGTATGTTTAAGCATAATGAGAACGAATGTTTAAGCGTGATGTCAAAAACTATGAAAACAGACATATATAAAAAGATTGATTGAAGAATTTGAAGTGCGGTTGGAAAATCATGTCCTGACACAAAGCCCAAAACAGAGAAATCAGGAAAAGACAAAAGACTCTTACATTATGAATTGAGAATTCAATTTTATTTATTGGTGACTAAATTCTAACCAGTTGAACAACCATTAAGGTTTCTAAAGAGATTTTATTCCGAGGGTGAACTGTTAGTTTTTTACTGTTTTTGATATACGGTACATGTTTTGATTTTGCTCTCAGAAACTATTCACCAATTTAGGTGGATACTCTGCCTTCATTACTTACTAAATCACCATAAGTTTGGAAAGAACTAGTAAATTTACAATACTAGCTGCATAGGAGCGTACGCACCTCAGTGAGTTGCTGAATTTGGAGTTCAACAGGTGATGGAACTGCTTCTACAGGTGTCCCCTCTGGAGTTACTGGAGTAGGCTTCACTTGCTTCTTGAGCTCATTAATCTCATTCTGGATAGTCCGAACCCGCCTCCATTGCCAACCCAAATACCCAGCCCACAAAGTGTAGACAAACAAACCACCCATAACAATGGGGTGTATCAGTGCAAAACTCCTCCCCTCCAAAATCCCAAACTCCCCACCAACAGCAACCGCATCCTGACCACCAATTCAATCACAACCACTAAGTCAACAATTCAACTCCAAATATCAAAAACAAATAACATAAAAAAATGAAAAAAAATAATACATGAAAGGCCAAATTATGATTGCACTTGCCTTGGTGTCTAAGAAGAATGGTAATGTGACTGTTGTGAGTGGAAGAGCAGCTGATTTCAGATTATCAACAGTTTGGTTGAAGAGTCTTTGTGGGTTGTTCGAGTCTTGATGGATATTTAGTTTATTTGGCTTGGAGAGAATTGGCAGTTTAGATCGAGGTTGGGGCAACTGACATGTTATAGGAAGTTTGAGGAGGCTGAGTGTGGCCGCCATGCTCCTCTCTTGCGTATTTTGTTGGTTTTGACTGGGATATAGATGGAAAGTGGTGGGATGATAGAAGATAAGAAAAAGTTAGGTGTAAGGAAGTGATTACACAGACTTGGCTCGCTTTGCTTTGCTTTTGAATGTAAAATGGGCCCCTAACTATTACATTACTCAACTAGAACTAACCGAAAGTCACGATACCTTAACAAGAAATCCGTACAAGTACACTTGGCTAGTTCATGTGGCACCCAAAATTATCAGATGTGGGTGGGACATAAAGAACTAGAACGGTCCAGGATCTTGCTGAGACTTCCGATGTTCGTGTGATTTTTTTCAATTATTTGTAACATTTGAAATTTGTCATAACTGTGATCTACGCCTCCATTTGATTTTTATTTTTGTTTTTACCTTCTTTCTTAGGTTAATATATTATCACAAATGATACCGAAGATTTTAATTTGTGATGTGATAAATTTATTCGGCTGATATTTAATAAGCCAAATTAATTAGTATTCATACATTAGCTGAAAAAGGCTGACAGGCTTTAAGTAGATTAAAATTGTTAAAAAATCTTGTTTGTTCTCACCTTCTTCTTTTTATTTATTTATTGAAATAGACTTAAGGAATCAATCAGGATCAAACGAAATTTGACTCTATAATGCGATTAGAAGAACGGCTCCCATATGGGAGGGGTTAATCCACACATAAGTAGAGAGAATGACCCACATAAGATAAAAAAACAATCCACACATTTTTATATAGTGAGGGAGAAATTATCTTGGATGAGGGTTGAATCAAGGCCATGAGAGGCACAAAGATAATAACTTTACCAATTATGTTACGCCCAACTCTCCTTCTCACTTTTTTCCCACATTATATCGCTGATAAAATCTTACCAAACCAAGTCAATCTCCCGTCTATATTATTTCATTTCTTGTAAATATATATTATTATTTATACTCACATGCAAAATTATTGAAAAGAAAAATGGCAATTTAAGCAACTTTTACAATTTTAGTTTAATTTTATATATTATTTTGAACAGATAAATCCCCATCGTGGGGTATATAAAAATCATTAAATCTTTGTAATCTAATATTTTTACCAATTATATTATCTTTAGATATTCTTAACAAGGTATACATCAACTAATTTCCTCATACAGCATTTCAAAAGATTGAATTCTCAATTTTTCTGGGCCGGGCTACTTGGCTTTGGGCTTCCAGACCAACATCCAAAAAGCGTCCATCTCTGCCCGTGAACAAGAACAAAAGAATCGGAGGAAAAATATTCGCCATTTTTTATTGAAATGAAAAAAAAAAAAAAAAAAAAAAAAAAAAGGGCCCTCTTGAATGTCCTGTCAACATTGTGCTAATAAATCTTCTTACAATGTTAAACAAATAAACAATTGTTCAAGCTTTTGTATTTTGAACTCTTTATCATACTTCCCACAACTCTTTCTATTAGATTGACATCAAATTATTTTTGTCCATGCTTTTAGGAGCCGTCTCATCTTTAAATCCAAGATAAAGTAGATAGCCAAAACTAAGAAAATAAATGAAACGTGATGAAAATGACAATTCAAAATATTTGGTGTGCCTAACAAGATTGATGAATTACTTTAAGGGGTGAAAAAAAAAAGACTGGAGAATAGGTAATCTGAATCAGAATTCCACTTTAAAAATATGTAGTCAAGGGCATGTGCAGTGCCTGTCGTTGGCATAAAGAAGTGCACAAAATCAGTCTATTTGATCAAATAAGGTGGGCTTGGTAACTCAAGCTGGATAAGAATGACTGAAGGAGTCAGACAAGTCCCATATCTGGACTAGGTCAATGAAATTTCTATTCCACTTTTATTGTTATTATTAATGCTCTTATTATCGTCGTTCTTGGTGAATAAAGTTATATTTATATGTTCTTCATATTTGATTAATTCAAAGAGCATCCTATCCTGACACTTTGAGATTAAGCTTTATTGTATTAGGTTAAATTCTATAATATATATATATATATATTGAAACTGCTTAAATTCTACAATATTATATATGTATCTCTACAGCTCTGTTTAGTGTAAGTGAAAATTTTGTTGTTATTTACTTTTTTTATATCAAATATTATAATCTAAGAAATAATGATAAGGATAAAACCTGATGAAGTAGAAATTAGTCAATGTTAAATTCTTCCTACCCACATTAATTTTTTTTCTCAGATATTTTCAACTCAAAATTATAATAGTTCAAACTAAATAATAAATAAAAAAGGGTGATGCAACGAAAACAAGAAAAATTTAGGCAACGGGGCATATATGCCCACATCGGAATGGATCGACCTGAAATTGGATGATGAATACTCCCACGTCACATCGGTCTCATTTGAGTGGATGAAGTATATACACGATAACACCCAGAATTTTCTCCATGAATAATTAAGACCAGTAAAGACAAGAACCTGAATGTTGTTGGCTCAAGAAACTTAAACGCTAAGTCGAGGGAGGTGGGGTATCAATCCTATGATAGGTCAATTATGGTGAACTTATAATGAATTGCAAGAAATAGCTTCTGTGCCACTCACAAGAAGCCATCACAACATTTTTCCTTTTTCTGATTAATTTTGCACGGATATTTTTTAAAAATAAAAAATAAAAAAAGAAAAGGTTTGTGCGATTCTAATGTTGCTAACTTGGCAACTTGCCAAATATCGAATAATGATTATATGATATAAACTAAAATCATGTGTTGAGTTGGGCAAGATATTCACATATTTTGGCTTAGCAACCAAGACAGAAAATAACATCACAGATTCACAGTACATCAATTTGATTTGATCTTCCTTTGTGTCCAGTACCTAATTGATGTGGTGTGAGGTGTTTTGCAGCCACAACAACCATTTATGTGACAATTTCCTTTCTCTCAGATTTCACTATCAACCTAAGATGCTGCCAAATTACAGCAGAGGGGTTCCTTCTTACGGTTTTTTTTTTTGGGGTGAAATGTCTTCTTTTTCTTTTTCCCTTTTCTTCATGTAGTTCGATAAGGAAATACGTCATGCCAAATGATGACTAAACAACTATATTACAAAAGTGAAAAATGTGTTCTCATGAATTCATGATGATTAATTTAAAGTGCAATACGAACGTAATCTACCGTTAGGTTGTTTGTATGAGAAGGCATCAGTTTCTGTATTAAAACAGTTTAAAAAAACAGTAAAACACATCTGATAAACCAAATGAACTTATTTCAAAAATATGAAAAAATATGCTTTTGCATGCTATATTGAAAACCACAAACTCCTGAGTCGATTAAAATCAAGATTAGGCTGTAGAAATGTCAGGAAAATTCATAAAGAATTTGGCACCAGTTAAGTTTACTCTTTATGTGGTTCAAGTTTCCAGTGTGGAGATTGTTAATGTATCATAATCTTAAATCTTAAATATTATAGTTGGGTTCTTTTCTATCACTTCAAGCGTTTGGGTTTGATGATAACTAACATGATATCAAAATTTGAAGGTCCATGATTCAAACTTTCTCCTCTACCCCCATTATCTGAAAATCTTTTTGTTATATATGTTATATGGTAGGAAACGTTTAGCATATGTTGGATATTTGTCACTTGTCCATGTTTGCATACTAGATATTAACTCAAAGTATTTGGATTCGATGGTAATCAATAAAGATATTATATATTCCTGAAATTATCCCATACTGGTTGCTTTTGCGCAACATGTATATTATATTTGTGTAGCCAGCTAGGGGCCACAAAAATAGAGTTAAAAGACATGTATAAAACTTATATTGTTTTAGAAGCGGTTCAATATATCAAGTGCATGAGTATTTGATTATATTCTTAGAATGATTATATGCATATTGTTGTTGGTTATGATAAAATAATACTTTTACTTTATTAATTCCAATAAAGTAGTCCACCGCAAGATGCTTCTTAAGTCTAATTACCACCTAATCTCTCAATTCCAGCTATTAATTATAAGGCATTGTCAACTTAGGCCGGTGAATATAAAGTCCAAGTGTTGGCTGAAATTTGAAAGCCCTAAAAAATAATTTCATTATTTATGGGGTGTACAATTGTTTATGATCTTTGCATAAAAAATAAAATAAAAAATTGGTTATGATCTTATACATATTGATTACATAAAGCAATTTTTACAACAACGAATTTTTTTTTTTTTTTTTTGGGTAAAATACCTCAATGTACTTTCTGAAAAACAGTAAAACACGTATTTCATGACTTATAAGTAAAGTTTTAAAACTTTAATTATTATATTTAACCGATAAAAGCTATTCGACAATATTCATCAAGTGCTTCCCAACTAAAATGAATTATGAATTTACTTTTTCACAATCTCAAATACACGTTTTGGAAATCCCACTTTCGGCTAGTCCAATTTACACATGGTCTTGTCCACGTTAAATCTATATTTTCATTTCTAACAAAATGGGGCCGTTCCGTGAATACATGCACCACCTCAACAATGTTGTGTTGAAAGTGTAACCTATGTATGCCCCTATATGGTTGACGCAAAAAAAAAAAAACTGTCTGCCTGTCTCTGCTAGCAGTAACAAAATCAAAAACATCCGATTAAAACGTAGAAATTTAAAGTGGGCAAAGCTACAAATGCTGAGGTGGACATATCGCAATATTAGATGGAGAATATATTCATATCATATTATTGTAAATTCGGTGGGAATAAAGGAGTTTGATATTGAAGGGCAACCAGGAATTCTTTTAATGCGTTACCTTTTCATTTAGTCATGTTATCTCAAAAGTTTTTAACTTTGTAAAAGTGCTTTTGATCTTATATTTCTACTATTGACTTTTCTTGAAGTTCTGTTTGTAAAAGCACCTTTCTACATCCCAACATGAAACTCTAAAAAAGCAGCGTGGAGAACCAAAAGTACAATTGTCCAGGGACCATAATGTGCCACTTGGCTTCATTTTAGCCGTTTAATATATTTTTCTTGTCAAAATGAACCTAAAAATTGAAGAGACCAAAAAGAAGAGGCCTGAAGCAAGTGTGCTATTTGGATGTCCAAGTTTAAAAATCCTCTCTTTCGAAAAAACAAAAAAAAAAAAAAAAAACCTCTGTTTGATGCCAGTTAATGTACAGATAAGAAGTTTCGGACGATCAAAAAGTGTTTTACAGTTGATTAGGAAGATTATTTTAATATTGTAATCTAGTAGACTCATGAGTTAAATCTTTTTGTCCCTCTAAATGGAGAAAGTTTGAGTAAAGAATTAGTGGTAGTAGTTACTTGTCTCTTCAAAATTTCAGAAGTCGTGCAAAGAAGAAAATATAGTGATATTTTAATTCAACAAGCAATGGCATTCTCATTATCTCAACTGTCTCCTGTTGCTATTTGGGACTTCGCCAACAAGTATTTGTTCCACAATCCCATAATAAATTAAAAATCTAGATGTTCAATATTGCTTGGCAATTCTAGGATTAGACCCATAATCAAGAAAAAGAGTTTGAATAGATAAATTGGCTTGCCGTGTGTGTGAACTGAAACTATATGTGAATTAATAAAAGATTTTCCAATATATATAGTCTAATAAATGGCTCTAATTGATCCACTTTTACCGTACAAATAATAGGCTTCAGAGTTTATGCGACGTTAGAGTCAGAAAACATGACACATCGAAGTTGCAGTCTGGCAATCTAATCGCTTAATCCTCCACTTAGTAAATATATTCTGATAAAATTAGTGGTTAGGTGCCCGTTTGGTTTTTCATAAGTCACATTGAGAGGAGAGAAAGAAATTAATATATATATATATACACGTATTTAAGTTATGAAACTGATCCCTATGGACAATTGAAATCAAACGAGATAGGACATTATGATGCCGTTTGGTGAGCAACTCTCATATAGGAGAGATCGATCCACACATAGATGAGGAAGCAATCCACACAAAAGTAGAAAAAATCCACCATTTTTTAGTGAGGGGGAGAGGGCACTAGGTGTAAAACTGGTATCTTTGCCAAGAAAACGAGAGGTAACACCTTAACTAACGAGGAATTACAAAATAATAGAATATTTCAACAATGAATAGATAAATTTTTGAATGTTATGGTTTACTATCTTGATTGGTTTCCTTTTGGCCAGTGGTCCAAGTAAATTTGATTATGTGAGGGGTCAATTAATAAAAAAAAAAAATTAATATATGTGTTCAAAGAGTATTTAGGACAAAAGAAATAATAAAATTTAATAAAGTTAACATGAGATTTGTGAGTTAGTGGCTGATAAGCCATATTGTTTATAGAGAAATTAATTTTATAATAATATTATTATTTAATATGATTTAATGGTAAAAAATATTAATATAATTTGATAATATTAATAATTCACATTCAGTGGTAGCTAAAAAAATTTACTTTGTATATGTAAGTTTCGCCATTATCTTCACGTCATTAGTAGGATAAATTCCTAGGATCGACTATCAAGAAAATTAGAATACGAGACTAAATGAATAAGAAATTACTTTAAATGAATCTATAAAATTTCAAATGTTACATGCTACTCGGTTGATAATGGTCGGTGGTCCAAATAAACTTGCTTATGTTAGGGTTGCAACTTGCAACTGGGAAAATTTTAATTAAACCTGTCATATTATTAGTATGCCCATTCAATAATATTTCATCATATTTATACTACTTTTTAAAAGTTGACATCGAACAAATCATAAATATGTTGAAAGCTATTGAACTAAATCACTATTTACATGATCCGGATATTTACTGTCACATGCGATAGATAATTACGGCATGTTTGACATACCAGAATGGGAGTAAGTTTGAGATTTATAATATCTAAGTTTGAGATTTAAAATATCTCAACTATCAAATGTTATGCTTAGATAGCAATGAGTTTATGATTTAAAATATCTCAACCTCTCTTATTTTCCAATTGGTTAAGAATCCTCATCCCAACCAAAATGATGGGTTTTTGTAAGAATGAGATTTCTTATTTTCCATCTTTTTTCTCTTCTATCACACGTCTATCTACCCTCTTTTTTTTTTTATTTTTTTTTATTATTTTTCTATGAGTTTGGGGTAACCCAAAACCATCTGATTTTAAGTTCAATAAACCCAAAACGGAACCCCCCATTCCAATTTTTTTTTTTTTTTTTGTGAAAATTCATGTTTTGATATTGTTGATGAATGTTGTTGTTGTTGGTGGTGGTGGTGGTGTTGTGAGAAATGATGATGTTGATGAACTGTGAGTTGATGATGTTTAAGATGGTAGGGTCATGATAAACTATAGGCTGTTTTCTATTTTTAATTTTTTTCAGATTTTTTATAAAATTAATTTTATATGGTAAAAAATTTAAATTAATTTTATTTCAATCATATCATAACTTACATCAAATATAATATGATATAATTTTAATTCAATTTCAAGTTCTACCAAATATAGAACAATAATTTTTTAATCAAATCCAATCTATTTCATTTTATTTTAATCAAATTCAATCCATTTTATTTCATTTCAATTTCACGTGCCCAACGTAGCCTTACTCCCAATCAATCACTACTAGCTCGACTATACGCCTATAATTGGGAAATAATTATTCCTACAATAAGTGAATAAAACTTAACTACACATTAAGGTATGTTAGAACTTGTCAATATCAATTAGTATTTGCCTTACACAACGAGATATTTACTTTCATAATCGAAACATAATCACTCCCACAATAACAAGGAGAAATTATGCACGTGAAGAAATATATTAAGATTCATTGATATTAATCACTACTTGCGCGACTTAGCCTAAATATCTATTATCATCATTGAGAGATAACTATTCTTATAAAAATAATATCCTATGCTTAGGACGATGTGACTAAATAGTATAAAAATTAAATCTAATATGTAAAGAGAGATTAAATTGATTGTATGAAATTTCTCAACAAAGCAAGAGTTACACAACCATGCATATTTAGTATAATGTGTTTCACCACTTTTTTTAAACTTTATTTTTTTAAATATTACTTACGATATAATCATTCAAATAGATATGAATTATTATGAGATTATACGGAAAACTTTTTACTATCTAAGTTGTGACAAAGTTTTACCGCTTTTAACACCATATTAGCGGGAAAATGTTTTGAATCCGCATGGTGGAGGAACGGCCAAATGATTTAGAAATTACTTTGAATAATTTGACCATATCAACTTCCAAAAAAAAATAAAAAAAATTTGACCATATCAAATATGTAACTCCATTCAGAAATTTCCATCAGTACGGATGAAACTCGGCGCAATTTGTGAATCACATGGAATATCATTTAAGGGAAATACATAAAAGATAAATCTACAAATTTTTACATATTTGGAATGAGCTAATTATGAGATTCTAACCGGATTAAATGTGATTTGTTTTTGACACTCTACTAAACCCAATATTGGAGCCAACCAAAGGATTTTGCTTTTGTATTTTATAATTTAACAACTCTTTTTTTATGTTAAAAAAAAAAAACTCTTTTTTTAGTAAAAAAATCAATTTAGCAGCTCATTTGAGTAATAATATTTGGAAGAATGTATCAAAAAGACAGTATTTTGGAAGAAATTTACGGCTGAAACATGGGTATTTTAAAATTGGAAATAAATATTTGATTAAAAAAAAAGAAAAGGAAAAAGATGTGAGTCCTTCTTTCATACGTCATAAGGATATCAAGTATAAATAGGACGATTACTTAAAAAAAAAGGAAAAGTATTAATGGGACGATTATTGACTCGTTTTCTGCAATTAAATAATAAACAGAACTTCCTCTAATTTAATAAAAATAATATATTATCTATGTACTCAATTCTTTATAGTACTACAATTTTTTAACTATTATTTTAAATATTGCATTAACGATGGGGAGGTTTGAGCAGCAAAAATATAGGCTATAGTAGTTGTCTCTTCATTCTTAATTTATTATGCTCAACCTCACTAACAATTGATAACCTTCAACATTTATAAATGAATATTTTAAAAAAATAGATCTTACTGTATAATTAAAATTATTTATTAATAATAACTCTTAAATATTTATAATTACTTTTATAACTAATCAAATAATTATTATTGACGTGTAATCTTATATAATCGATAATAGAGTTAAACCCTTTAAAGTATTCATAAATTAATATTTAAATACTTAAAAAAAAAAAGAAGAAGTTAATGATATTTAAATAGGGTGCAAGAGCACCTTCCTTTATTATTTTATTTTAGAGGACCTTCCTTTATTATTTAAAATGTGAAAATAAAAATCAAAACATTCTCCATCATACAAAAATAATTAAAAAAATAATCCAAAATATTAAAGAATCAAAGACACCTCATCACTATTATAAAAAAAAACAAAGAGACGCTAAAGTTAAAATATAGACAGAGATCTAGAATCATAAAAACAAAATCACAATTAAACAAAGTAAATCTAGATTTGTTTGGTAAATTAACATAAATAGACAACAATGACAAGTAATATTTGTTACTCGACGTGGCCAAACCGTGTGGAGAATAGAAGAAGAGTTAACAAAAACATAAAAAGAACAAGACTCCAAGGAACTCTTTCACCAAAAAAAAAAAAACCCTCCGGGGAACGTAAGCAATAAATGAGTCAATTTTACCTAGCAACAAAAAAGAAATCAAATCATCTACGTCCACTTCAAAAACAAAAATCCAAAATTAAACTACAAAACTACCCTTGTATTTTAATTAATATATATCTATATATATAATTTCCTCACTCTTGTGCTGTTAATTAGTTTTCTGCTTCCGTTTTTTGACCCATCAAACTTGCCGGCAACCAGCCGTCTCTTTATTTTAATTATTATTATTTTTTTAAATCACTCACCATTTAAAACCTCTCCTCCATCATCATCAGCATCTTCTTCTCAACCCTCTAAAACATGCGTCTTTCTTCGAAAGGGAGAAAGGGTTCCTGCTAAAGTCTATTTATTTATTTGGGGTTTGTTCTGTTTAGTTTCCTGGTTCAAAGAAACCACCACTATGGCGATTCTTTGGAATCCGTTGATTCTTTTGTTAATAGTTTTAGTTTCATTGTTTCTGATTCGGGTGGTTTTGTTCAAAAGCGGGTTGATATACATAACCAACAAGTGGTGGAGACGGTTGGAGGATTGCTTTCACGTTTATCAGTTCTTCAATGTTCCAGAATTGAGTGATGGTATGCAACACAACCAGCTTTATCGCAAGGTGTATGTTTATTTAAATTCCCTGACTTCAATAGAAGACTCCGATTTCACCAACCTCTTCACCGGAAAAAAATCCAACGAAATCGTCCTCGGTTTGGACCCCAACCAAGTCATCGAAGACGAGTTTCTCGGGGCCAGAGTTTGTTGGATCAACGAGAGAAAACCTCAAAACCGCAACACGTTTGTGTTGAAAGTGAGAAGAGCTGACAAGCGAAGGATTCTCCGTCCTTATCTTCAACATATACACACGGTCTCCGACGAGCTCGAGCAAAAAAGAAAAGACTTGAGACTCCACATAAACGTCAAAGATGGTGACGTGGACGATGATGATGGTAATAATGTTGGTGACGATCATGATAAGGTTAGAATTGGACGGTGGAGATCCGTCCCGTTCACGCACCCTTCGACTTTCGACACCATCGCGATGGAAACCGATCTCAAGAACAGAGTCAAAGCCGATCTCGAGTCTTTCGTCAAAGCCAAACAGTACTATCATCGGCTGGGTCGGGTCTGGAAACGGAGCTTCCTCCTGTACGGTCCGTCCGGCACTGGAAAATCAAGCTTTGTTGCTGCCATGGCAAATTTTCTATGCTATGACGTGTACGACGTGGATCTTTCGAGAGTTTCGAGTGATTCGGAGCTTAAAATGTTAATGTTACAGACGACGTGTAAGTCGGTGATCGTGATCGAGGATCTTGACCGGTTTTTGATGGGGAAATCGACGGCTGTGAGCGTGTCGGGTGTTTTGAACTTCATGGATGGGATATTGAACACGTGCTGTTTGGAAGAGAGAGTGATGGTGTTCACGATGAATAGTAAAGACCACGTTGACCCGGCGGTACTCAGGCCTGGACGCATTGACGTCCACATTCATTTTCCTCTCTGCGATTTCACCGCCTTCAAGACGCTGGCGAGTAGCTGTTTGGGGCTCAAAGACCACAAGCTGTTCCCGCAAGTGGAGGAGATTTTTCAGAGCGGGGCAAGTCTCAGCCCGGCCGAGATGAGCGAGCTCATGATAGCTAATCGCAACTCGCCGAGCCGGGCCTTGAAGACCGTTATCACCGCTCTCCAGACCGACGGCGACGGCCGCGGGAGTGGTATCGGACGGAGGAAGTCAACCGATGAATCGAGTGAAACAAGTGGGGTGTTTTCCAGGGACAATACTGTCAAGGAGTTCAGGAAATTGTACGGTCTGTTGAGGTTGAAGAGTAATAGGAAATCTCCGTCGTTTGATTGGCAGAAGGATAAATCTCCGTCGTCGGACTTTGTTTCGGGGAATAGAGAGGACTGATCACGCGGCTCACGTTTGATGTCGACCAATTAATCAAATTAAACCAGTTTGGTGGGGTTCACTGTTGAATTGGGTGTATGTAAAAATGAATTGCCAATTGTAAATCAAGAAATTGTGGGATTAAGTAATTTAATTATATCCCCTTGATGCTTTTGGGAGTTGGAGGAACATGCGAATGCAAGATTGGAAAGATCATGCAAAGGCAAAAAATTCTGATTCATAGCAGAAAAAGATAGTGTGGAAATTTAGCATTACAATTTTATTCTTCTTTTTGTTCTTGAAATGCTTTGTTGATACCCAAATTAGAATATGATTCTCTCATGATTATTCTTTATTATATTCCTTTTTGGCGTCGATAGCTTACTTTCAATGTACATAACAGAATTAGAATCATGAATTATTATGGAATATTATTGGCTGGACAAAACACTGGCTTCTCTAAAAGTTTCTTGGTTTTAATTTTAGAATCCAGAATTGATATGGTAATCTTACGAAATAAAAATAAATGGGATTAGAAAGTGTTGTTTCGGTATACTAAAAAAAGATAGAACAAGACACGTTTGGTTCTGTTGTTACTTGTTAGATGGGCATGATGGAACTGAAAACAGAGATCTAAATTGGCACCTTTGCTTTGGCCAGAGGCACAGGAAACTAAAACGGAATCTGTGATATAAAAATCATGGGAATTGGTGCTGTTTTTTTATACAAGTTCAATGCGATGCTGTTGTTTTTCTGCTACGAATTGTAAAGAAGGCCCAGCATTTTCTTATTCTCATAATTGGCAATGATGGTGTATCACTTTTCTTGTTACAGTCACTTTGTCTTTTGCCTTTGGAATTTTAAGCATCAACAAGTATCACCGTAGAATGTGCTTGGTTGCCCCCTTATAACCAAAAAAACCAAGGACCGTTTGGCCGTCAATTTATCAAATAAACACCAATATAAATGTCCATTAAATTCTGGATCGTGGTCTTTATTGGTTGGTTGTCAAGAGGTTATAACTCAACTCGTGTAACATGACACAAATTATTTGCAAATTGCAAACCCATTTTTTGAAAAGTTCCATTATCATTAAATAATTCTGAAAATGCTCGGTCAGGTGCATAATTCAAGTCACCAGAATTCAATAAATATCAAGAATTAATGACCATAAACAGTTGGCCTGTAGCATTAATTAGATGATAAATGTGAGATATGGGACTAACTACACACTTGATGAAGCCAGCTGGTCCAGTTGAGATCAAAAGACCGTTAAAAGCCTGAAATGAGCCGTAGAAAACCAAAGACCGGACTATTTTATCAAGAACTACCAAATCTTTATGCCACCCTAGATGTGCCCCACGACAACATCACCATGGGCGCGGCCTGTGGGTTCCAAAGTTAGATGCCTCTAATAATGGCTCCTACCAACACAAACCGGCGCAGCTGCACCAATCATATAACTAATCAATAAATTAATCTGAATTAGGAGGATAATCATGGGGATTCAATCATGAAAGAAACCTTATAAAAAAATACTATGGTTTATAATAATTTGGAAGAAGAGAATCCTAATGATAACACATAACCGTGTGTTCGAGGCAGCTCCCATTTAGCAATAATTGTGGATAAAATTAGAGACAGATTGTATTGAACATGATTCGATGATCAATAACAGATTCTGAGTGTGCAAGTGGAGATCATATATGTAAAAGCTGTTTTTCAATTTTATTGTGTCACGCGCAGGTAGGCATGGCTTGGCTTGAGCAAATTAAAGAATATGCAAAAACATTATTTTCATGAACGCATGCACAAAGAAACTAACAAACGCACGGCCAAATCCTAATTGGTGAATTGTATGATTTTGTCTCAAAATGTGGCCGCACATGCAAACATCTGAGATCGCTGTTGTATGTCTTCCTTCTAACATCAAAAGGCAATGAGTCATTATTCCATGGCAAACATGTGGCTTAAAGAAAACTTAGTTTGTTACCTGTGCTTATCACATTTAAATTACTCCTATTAAAGCAGGCTTTTCTTTTTCTTTTTCTTTTCTTTTTTTTAATAATTTTTTTGGCCAACACTTAGGTTTTGACTAAATCTAAATAGATAAACCACTTAGGGCTTTTTTTTTTTTTTTAATACCATATACAACAATTCAAATTTGAAGTATTATCAAGGTATTCTTTATAATCAAGCTATATTTGATGGTAATAATGATGAGGGTGTTATTCTCACGCATGAATAAAAAACTTTTCACAATAATAATTTTATAAACAAGAGGAGACTTACACTGTCATCATTACGAAATATTTACAAAACCATAGTAAGGTAGGTTTCTATGGAAATTATTAATATTATTGTCAATCAATATGCTTCGATAATATTCTACAATTACCATCATTCGATATGGTTTGATGGTAAAAGTATTTATTTAGTTTGACAATATCTTTCAAATTGGTTCACCTTAAGTGAAATATAAAATAAAAAGTAAAATTCTTAAACTGAAATATAAAATAAAAAATAAAATTCTTAAATTAAGACATTTCATTTTTACAGAACGGATCGTTTTATCTCCGAAAAATTTAAATACATATATAGTTTATGAGTTGACTTGTGACCAGTCATATCATACCTAACACAATTATACAATTATAGTTGATCTTGATCTTGAAGGACAACAGACAGAGGACCAGTTCAACTAACTCATGTATCTATCACTTGAAAAACAAAAAGAAGAAAGGGAGATTTTAATGAAAAATACGTTTGCAATGTGATAATACTGATGAGGATATTTGCACCCACCAAAAAGCTACCTTGGTGTTGGGGCATCTATTTATTCTCCGAGCTGTGCAAAGTTAGGTTGTCTGATTGTAACATTACAGTTTGTATTGTGTTTCACAACCTGATCTAGAAGCCAAATCAAATCATTCTGTACAAACCTGAAAAAACTAATTCATATCACATGGAAACATTATAAGTCACTCAAATGGGTGACTTTATAGTCTTAATAGGCAGGAATTCTGTCAGTTAGTTATAATTATATGGTAAAAACAGAAAGTGAAACATGAAAAGTGAAAATTTGACAAAGGACCGATCACACATGACTCTATCCGAATTGTGACGCAAAAATCATTTTTCCTCCATAATTAAGGGAGGGAGCTCACTAAATATGAATTATAAAATACTTTTAAAATATATATATATATATATATATATATTTTAACTAGCAAGTTTTGAATGAGCCACTCCAGTCACCCTGCCCTAAATATGAATTATAAAATACTTAAAAAAACTATTTTAACTAACAATTTTTGAGTGAGTCACTCTAATCACCCTATTTATTTTGAGTAAGAAAACAAAAAAAAAATCATACATTTTTTTTTTTAAAGAAATTATTTGTTTTATCTCAAATTTAATAGTAAAATAATAAGAGAGAGTTTAGTTATGTTTGTTTTGCTCGCCAAATTTGACCAGATTGATTCAATTTTTCTAAAATATAGGGAGTGGTTGAAGTTAATAAAATATCATAATGTTAGCCATTTTGGCCAAGAACAATACATAGCTAGCAGAGTTGGAGATGTTCTTGGGCATAAAAAAAATTTCAAAAACCTTTAAGTGATTCATCTTAAAAACCAATTTCCAAATTATCAAAAAGATAAATTAAATTCATGAATTATAAAAACAGAAATGTCTCTTAAATTTATCTTTATGAACTAAAAATTATAAAGTCAGGCTTTAGGCCCAAACGTTAAATTGGGCCAGACAAGAGAAGAGTTGGGCTTAGTATATACCATGTCACGATCCAGACAGTTATGTGTTGCCAACAAATCCAAATCAGTATAAATTTTTTGTTTTTTGTTTTTTTTTGAAAAACCAAATCAGTATAAATGTGATAAATACTTGTCATCAATATTATATTATAAAGACACAACACAGCAAACATATCATATAATGCCAAATGATCGCCACAACTCAATTAATGTAGTGCACCCCAGACTCTTATGTTGGAAACTAAAATCCACAAGAACAAGTAGACAACTTCTTCATTTCACTGATCTCTAAGTCATTCCCTGATAGGACATCAATCTTTGAGCCTTTAAGCGCTGCTACATCACCACCGTTGGATTTCAAGCCACTACATTCCAGCTCCTTCTTGGCGACAACACTATATATTTCTTCAAGCAGCCTGAAGAAAGCAGTGTCCACGTTGTCACCATTGAGAGCCGATGTCTCGGAGAAAAACAGGCCTTGATCCTCTGCGAACTCCACAGCATCCTCCGTTGGGACCGCCCTTAGGTCCACGAGGTCTGCCTTGTTTCCAATCAGAATTATCACTATCGAATTATCAGCATGTGCACGGAGCTCCTCCACCCATCTTGCTACATGATCAAATGACTGTCTCTTGGTGATGTCGTATACTAGCATGGCACCTAATGCGCCTCTATAGTATGCACTCGTAACTGCTCTGTATCTAAATACATCAAAAAGACGAAGGCTTAATTGAAGCGTGATTAATACATATCAATATGTCACAAGATTATTTATAATATGTCACAAGACTGACATGCAAAAATGGAAGGGAAAATCAGATAATAAAATAATAAAAAAGAGTCACAATTTGGAAGAAATTATTACCTTTCCTGGCCAGCAGTGTCCCAGATCTGAGCTTTGATGACCTTGCCTTTAATGGTGACAGTCCTGGTTTGGAACTCGACACCAATGGTTGATTTAGAGTCGAAGCAGAACTCGTTCTTGGTAAACCTTGACAGAATCTGAGTCTTGCCGACGGCAGAGTCACCGATCACCACCACCTTGTACACATAATCAATTCTGCTCTCGAGGACATTCTCTTGAATGGCCTGACGATGCTTCTCAGTCTCATCATGATCACCATTCATCTCTGCATTCATTTCTTTTATTTTTTTTCACACAACAACAGAACAATCAGGGCTCACTCACACAAAGAACCAGGAAAGAAAGCAGCACCCTCCTCGAATGCTATAATGCTTGACACTTTTTGGCGTTGGTACTTCTTGGACTTTAGTGATGATGGTAAGTGGGAGTAAGTAGAGAAGGAGAAAAATAAAGATTGAAAGGGATGAGCAGACAGGGTTTGGTTCAAGTGTTCAAGTCACTGATGACTGGTGAACTGGTAAAAAAAGAAAGGAAATGTCATGACATATGGAGGACCGGTCCTTGTCCTCTTTCAGTGCATTATGGTGGACGTACCATGGACTTATTGTATATTTATTTATCTATATGCTCCTACTATAATAATTCAAGGAACTTTGTAACTCACCACTCGTTGGTCTGTGACAAGACTATGATAGTTGTTGAGTGGAATTACATTCGGATTTTTAATTGCAATGAGTAGCTAACCAGACAAAAATACCAGTGTCTTAATTTCTGGCATAATTTAAGGGCTTTTGGTCCCTCAACAAATGATGGATTAAAGTGGTTTCCCCAAGTAATTAAAGAAATGGGACTTGTCCTTAATTATGGGATCAACATCAACTTTTCCCAATTAGGTTAGGAACTCATATGGCAATACATATGTCATGCGACTGTGTACCATACTACAACATAAATATAGTGTAACATACTGTAATCAAATTTGACTGTATACTTTTCGATCCGATTCGATGATAAAAAACACTCATTCAATTTAATAATATCTTAAATTCGAGTTATTATGATACAATAATAATAATCACATATGATTATAGAATTAGAATTGAAAAAGTAAGTAATATAAAAGTATAATAAATTTAATTGATATTAAATTAATAGCCATTTTAGGTTTAGTTTAATTTAAAATCAAAATCTTAACAAAATCAAATTCATCCTTTTGATTTTTAATGACTTCTTATACCTGATTTAAGAGATGATACTTTAGAAAGGTAGGAGTAGGACCCGGATTTTTGTCTTTTGTATGACTAGTCAACGTGAATCAGTCATAATTTTAAATCAAAATCCTAACAAAATCAAGTTCTTTTTTTCTTAAAGATGACAATTTAGCAGGGTAGGACCCGGATCTTGATCCTTTGTATGATTATTCAAATAAAGCCACTGAGCTATTTCAAAAAAAATAAAAAATAAAATAAAATAAATATAAAGCGACTGAGAGACTGAGATCCTGACCCATAATAATGCTTGCAACTTTCAAAAGCTTTTTCAATTATCATCAGATAGAAAAAAGTGGGCCTACTAATGCTGGCACCGACAAATTTTGGTACAATGAACTGTTCTAGAGGGAACTATAATTTAGAAAGCATGTATCAACGTCAATGTCACCGCCAGATTATTTTCTATTTACCAACTTCTGCTAGATTTTTACCAATAGATTGTTATTAGATTGTTAAGATATCAAAATATATTTAAAAAAAAGAAATGTATTTAAAATATCATTTTTAAAAAAAAAGCAAGATATATAGGAAATATCTTTTATGTTACTAAAGTTGTTAACATTTATAGATGTGAGAGACTTTACGAGGCGGCTGTGAAGAACTTGCCCAAGGCCAACAAAATTGATTTAACCCTGGCAACATGTGAGGGTTTTAGATCAAATATGATACGTGAGTTATTCGGTGACACATCATTTTGAGATACAAATTAAAATAAGACGCGTAACTTCCTATATCATAATCGCTCAGAAATACCTTCCACAGTCTAGAAATAAATAACGTTACCTTTGTAACCTAAAAACTACATTCATTTAATTCTAGAGTCGCATTCCAGCATTATTTGCCACAAACAGTTGAGGAAAATAAATTGGTAAACGAGGCATAACAATAAAGAATTAATGCTGTTGATATGAGCAAATGGGGGGCCACCAGGCACCAGCGAAGTAATGAATGTTGGTGCAACATACAAGATACAACAACTCTCGTGTGCAACAGCATCCCTCCATGATCCATCACCATCTGACATTACATACAACAACTCTTGTGTGCAAGAGCAGCCATGCATGATCCATCACCAAGTGACAGCCATTTCAGTTTTCCTGGGCCTGGAAATCTGGATTGGGATTTGTAGAGAGCAACCCTGGTCCAGCCCGGGCCAATGAAAAAATTAGCTCACATGCGCAAACTTGTGTTTTGAGAGTAAGAACTCGTTGAAGCAACATGTCTATGATAGTAAATTAGGAGGGGAAGAAAATTTTGACGTCTTTTAACCCATTCCACCGACTTGGTGGTATTTATACATGCAAGACAACAATAAGTTATACCAGGTTATATTCCAATATGTTGCTAATATACATACCACTACAATATTGGAAGGCTAGATGGATGATATAAGTGAAAAATAATATTTTATGCGTCACACACTTACGACTGGTTGATTGAGATGCCACTTTGCACTAATCAACAGCCATGGCTTCCGAACCCCCACTAGCGTCTTCCAATCCATTTTTCTGCTCTTCGGCCATTTTCATCTCCTCAATCAAATTCTTCTGCTCTTCCTCTATTGTATTCTGTAGCTCATCCACCTGTGCACAAGTTGAGATAATACAAGTGAATAGTTGAAGGTACTAATCATACAAGGATATTCATCAGATCTATCATATTAGCAACTAGAGATGCTACAATTCATTGCTATTTCATACTAACACTGGAAAAAGTTTTCAGAGCACTCAGGCGCTTGAATTGCAATATTTGCAACAGCAAGTGATTGAAAACTGTGAAAAAAATTTAAGTAAATAAAATACTAAGAGGTCCCCTTTTTTCCACTTAATGGATCAGAATTGAAACCATTAACTTGTTTCTGTTTGATTAAGTCCATCTGCCACTAGTCTGGCTTTATATCTCTTCATAGTGCCATCTGAGCAGTAGTTTATTCTAAACATCCATTTGAACCCTATAAAACTAATGCATTCTTGTCTTGGTACCAAAGACCACGTGCCATTGTTATTCAAAGCACTTATTCCGGCCCGCACAGTAGACATCCAGGTTTACATAAGTGTTGTAAGGTGCAAGTGGATATTTAGAGTTAAATAACACTCAGATGGCGTTATGGAGAAATATAAAGCCAGACTAATGACTAAAGGATTCAATCAAAAACCAAGTATAGACTATTCAGAAACCTATAGTACAGTGGTAAAAACATCTACCATTCAAATTGTTCTCACAAGTGGGATATTCAACAAATAAATGTGAACATGCCTTTTTAAATGGGTTTCTTAAAAGGGATGTATTTATATATAAGTCGACCTGAAGGTTTTGAAGACCCAGTTAAAGCTTCCTTCGCCTGTAAATTACACAATTCTCTTTGTTGACTTAAACAAGCCCTAGTCCCTAGGGGCTTGGTCTGACAAGTTTTAATCGGCACTATCAAACAGGAGTTTTATCAATAGTAAAGCTGACACCTCATTATTTTTTCTTCAAATCCAATGCTGAATTTCTACTTGTCTTGGTATATGTTGATGACATATTGATTACTGGAAGTGAAGTCAAGGCCATTTCTAATGTTCTACATGATCTAAACTAGTGTTTTGCTCTCAAATCCCTACACTTCATTAGTTTTTGCCTTTTTGGGTTTTGGAGCAAAAAGAAATGACTCAGGCATTATTTTGACTCAGAGCATATGTGCTTGGGATTTATTGGTTGAAACCAAAATGACAGATTCAAAGCGTTAACCTACTCCTCTGGCTCCTGGTTGCAAGCTATCTCTTTAAGATGGGCAACCGTTTGATGATCCCACACTTTATAGAAGCACTGTTGAGGTCTTGCAGTATCTCACATTGACTAGACAACAAGCTCATCCAATTTTTATCATTTCCCTCTCACCATCACTAGCAGGTGGTTAAACGGGGTTCTAAGGTATGTTAAACATACTCTCCGTAATGCTGTTTCTTTTACTCCAGATCAACAACTTCATCTTGAATGTTGCGAGATGCTGATTAAGCCTGTAGTATTGATGATTGTGAATCTACTAAAGGATGTTGTGTTTATTACGGAAGTAATCTCATTAGTTGGTCATCTAAAAAGCAAAGGGTATTATCTAGGTCCAGTACAGACACAGAGGCTAAATACATACCAAGCCTTAGCTGATGCAACTCATTTAGTAACACAAGAGAAAAAGCAACAATAAAAGCACTAATTAAATAATGTATTTGAAACCAGCGACATACCACATGCAATAAAAGAGCAAACTGTTTCTTGCGAAGCTCCAGCAACCTTGAACCAGCTGTATTCTCTGCCTCCAAAGCTGCAATCTCTTTCTCCAGGTCCGTTATGATCTTCTGTGTCTCTGACCTTGGTGGCTGCTGAGCAATCAATTTCCTGATTGCCTCACACTCCTCCTTGTGCTGTCTCTCAATCTTACTCTCTTCAAGTTGTTTCTTTAAATCTTCTATGTCAGCCTGCGCTTGCAATATCTGCCTATTTATCTCTTCTTTCAATTCATTAAAGTTCTCCTTCTCTCTCAGGTTCGCATCAATCACAGCTTTGCTCTTGAGTAGCGGAATCTCGAAAGTGGACAATTCCTGTAAGAAGGCTTTGGAAAGTTTTGCAGAGTCATTGTAATTATCATCATCCTTCTCAATCTCGACAACAAATGAAGTGAACTTCTTCTGAAGCTTCTTCAAAGGCGGTTCACCCCTTGTGGTAGTTGTACGAGTTAGAAGCCTATGTTTTATGATTATATCATCTTCATGCGGACCAAAAGCATAGTTTACCGGCACTGTTTCTCCCCTGCCAGGAATTTTCCGTCCTTTCGCTAACATTTAAACTGCTTATTGTTACCTCAAACCTGCAACAATGATACAGTGAACAGATTCACACATAAGTTCACATGTTCACATATACATTACAAGTATCCACAATTGTCACACAATTCAACCACCATTTTGTACACTCTAGTGTTTAATTTATAGAAAACTCATGCATTAACAATATATCAATTCAAATATGCATATATGAACATCACCGCAGATATAGTATAAAAACATTCTCAAAGAGTCAAAAAAAACATCACTGGTTCTCCATTGCAATCCAAAACAATACACAATTAAAGAGATCAATCCACTGTTTTACCAAAATGTACATACTCAATAATAATTTATTCGAAAACATTAAAAAAAAACGTGATTACCTTGATTGCGGCGACGGCAAGTTGGTTGAACGGCGGCGGAGGCGGCAGCTGGACAAAAACATGAAAGAATACAGCTATTTAATTTGATTTCAAAAAGAAAATTTAAAGATTTTAAACTGATAAACAAAAAAAAGCACCTTAATATAACTTCGTCCGGCGTCGTAGCAACGACGGAGGGGTCACCAGCGAAGGTGGCAGCGGCGGCGGCTGTCGGTTGAGGGGTAGTGACTGCGCGAGTGAGAGAGGAGAGAATGACGGGATAGAGTTAGGGTTTTGTTCGAATTTCTTGAGTTATTTGGTGTTATCAGATGTACAGTAAGCAGATTGAACCACCAGTAATGGTGCACCACGGTGAATTTGTAATTTCTTGGTTTCGGTCGGGTTTCAAGTTTCAACCCGTTAACTGGCAATCTCCATCTGGGTTTTGAGATAGACTACGGTCCGGTTTGGGCCCATACGAACAGCATGGAAGCGCAAAAGAAAAGAGCAGTACAGTACAGGTGCAAGCTGTCATCTCACGCGTGGAAAAACACGATTATATCGGCCGCTTGGATGACAATCCAATTCTTGAATGAGTCAAACAACTCTATGGAATCTTGATATTTCTTTTTTTTTTTTTGAAAGTTCGATATTTTCACTTTTAATAGTTAGTTTTACAGACATGTATTTTACCAAAAAAAAAAAAAAACGATGATTGGATTCAAATTCAATTATTCATGAAATTAGCTCAAAAGAAAAAATTATTCATGAAAAAACGAAAGTTTGAATATTAAAAGAAAAAAAAAAACAAGAAAAGTAGAAGACTTTGCCATCCATTTTGTAATTATACAAGAATAATTAAGAGAGAGAATTATTTTTATTTTTTATATTTATAAATATTTAATTTTTATAGACTTTTGAATTGAGATCTAATAGTGTTGTTAATCAAATGACTATACAACTTTCTGTATAGGAGCAAGATTCAGGAAAATTAATTGTATAATAGTTAAGCGAGTATATTCAATTTAGAATTCATTAAGATTTAAAATATTTTAAAAGTTTCAATTCATATTTAAATAGATTCCATTGAAATTTAAGTATGTTTAATCAAAATATATAAAATCCATTAAAATCTTGATGTGTGTGATTCAAATTTGTATAAAATCAAATGAAATCTATGTGTATCAAAAAAGTCATTGACTTTACATATTTTATTTATGTGATGAATTTTGATGAATTTTAAGTAATTTTTATAAGAAACAAAATTTTATAACAAATTTTATCATTCTCTTAAAGATTTTATTGGATTTCTCAAATCATTATAATAAAATTAATATGAAATCTATATAATACATAAATTCCATCAAAATTTATCATTACATAAAAAACTATCAAACTTTAATAATCTTTAAATTGAATAGATCCTTTAGGTTATTGTTCTTCTTACACATCCCATCCTAGCTTTGGTGGTCATAATAGAGGTTAATGTCTTATCATGTGCATTTTATAAGTAAGTATGTAGAAATATTTAGACCCTATAAGTCATAATTTATTTTGGTTGGTGTTAATAGGCTTCCAGTTGGTTGATATTAGGATTTTTTTTTTTTGAAAAAAAAAAAATTACTTTTAGGTTAGTTTAGCTAGCTTATATATAATTACATTCATCAAATTGTTGTATATATATACATTTTTTTTTTTGAAAAAATACTGTCTTACAGCCTAATTTTAATATATTGTAAAATTGAATGCATGTTTTCTATGGCAAATTATTCGTAAACATATTTACAAGTGAATAAACATCAATGATCTCTTAAAGCATCTTCAATGCTCTTATGAATTGTGAAAAAAATTACATGACACATAGGATAAATAAACATTGGGTTAAAATAAACGTATCTAATGCAATTATTATTCATCAATATTAAGTTGAGATGATAAGAAATAAAATAAATATTGTCAATATGATCATCTATTTTCAAATGGTCTGTTAAACAATCATCTCACTAAGTTAATAATTATTGAATTCTAATTTTTCAAATCTAATTAAAAATAAAAAAACATTGAAATATTAAATGAAAAGACATAGAAGCATTAAATGAAAATATATTGAAATATTAAAAAATAATTTTTAGTTTAATTTAAATGTCTATCAAATGATATTTATGTCATATAAAAAGTAAATATTTTGATATTAATGACATAATATATATTTTTTTAAATATAATCCATGATAGCATTTGATATACTCTCGTAAGTTTTTTTCTTTCGAAAGGAAAGATATACTATTGTAAGTTACAAGCATGTCCAACTACAAAAACCGCGTACATAGACCAAACAAAACCTATATTTAGAATTTCTTATAGAGAGGTGCGGCCAGGGATTATCAGGCTGGTGAATCTGTTGTTGTTGGGCTTGTGTAGGCTCACATTGAAACCAAATCCATTTACATATGGAAACAGCGATTACGCAGCATGCAGGAATACTTGTTTCGATTTTCACCATATTCATTTGGATGTAGACTTTGTGGCTGAAATTTAACCACATACTCTCCTGCTACAAGAAGACAGAAATTCTTGATTTCGCTAACAAATGAATAAATACCGATTGTCTGTCTCCACCGGTCCTCTCGCCGCCATGGATACTCTCTCAAGCTCCGTTTCCACCCTCAAAGTCCCGGTTCTTCATTCGACGCCTCGTGAGATTTTTCACGTCAAACCTCCATATCCATATCCATATGTATCTCAACAACACGTCTCACACCACCACAGCTCCCATCTCTCTTCAACAACCAAACCCAATAAAACCTCCTTCGTTTCTGCAAAGCACCTCAACCCTCCAATATTACTCGCCTCCTCAGGAGAATCGTCTTTCAAGCCAGCGCCTCCAACTGTTCATCGGAGACCCGCCAGCGGTTATGCCGCAGCCCTCCTAGACAAAGCTGCGTGCGAGAATTCGCTTGAACGTGTCCGAAAGGACGTGAAAAGGGTATCAAAGTTGCTGAAAAAGGAGCAGATTCAAGCTGTTTTGAATGACCCGTTTGTGGGCGAGAAAGTGAAAGGAGAAGTGGTGAAAAAAGTGGTGCAAATAGGGATGGTGAACAGGTACTTGGTGGGTTTGGTGAGGATGATGGTTGAGAGAAACAAGGTGGGGATGGTGAGTGAGGTTTTGCAAGAATTTGAGAGGATTTACGATGAGTTGTGCGGGACTAGAGTTGTTTTCGTTTTTTCTGAGAAGAAAATGGAGGAAGATGAACTGTTTGAGATTGCTAAGAGAGTGCAAATGCATTGTGGGGCTGTAAATGTGAGGGTAAAGAATTTGGTTGAGGAGAGAATACCATCATTTGCTGTGTAATCGTAAGGTTCCAATATTGGAGTTGTTCATTGTTGATGCGTAAGGATTGTAATATTTGGTAAACAACTCTTCTGTTGGTCGAATAAGAATTCGTGTTTGATAAATACTTGTTACATAAATGTACCAATTTTTTTTGGGGTCATTTTGGTAGGTGTAATTGAGATGAATGAAAGTTAATTCTAGATATCTATATATATTTTTTCTTTAATAATGCAATGTCAAGATCAAGTATAAAGTAGGAATCTATCTCGATTTTTTTTTTTTTTTAAAGAAAATTGATTGATAAACACAATTTATTTACTAAGTTAAAATCGTAAATTGAATTCTTTTTTCCAAATTAAAAAAGAAAAATCATATAATTAAAAATTATATGCTTGATTTAGATGTAGTTATCAAATTTTTGGCATTTGTTGATTTTATAAGATGAATAACTTAACTACAAATGATAATCACTAATAAAAAATTTAAAGTTAACATTAAATTCAACCGATTTAAATTGGAAAAACAGAAAACGTTGATATGTGTATTAGTTAATTGTTTTTAATTAAAAGAAAAGAAATCTACTGCTGTTGTTTCAGGAAAATTTTAATTAAAATTTTATGAAAAATTATGTAAACTGTTTTTTTTTTTTTTTTTTATAACTATGTAAACTTGTTATTTATTTATTTTTATTTTTATTTTTGAAAACAAAGATACAAAGAAATTTAGGACGTAAGGCGGCAAGATTTGGTACCATTATCATTTATAAGTAATCTCAATCACAAAACGACGTAGTTGGTGTGGTTTGCAGCCAAAATCCCATCATTTCCATAAACAAGCTTGACGACCGGCTGTTTCTCGACAGCTGAGATGTGGCGCGTCCGTCACCTCAACATCACACCCACTGGCTCCCTCCTCGTTTTCCATTCAGTCACCACCGTCCATTATTACTCAGGCTGCACGGTCACTCCTCCAATCAAACCGTGGCCCCAACGCCTCTACCCGAAACGGCTAGTCTCCATGATCAACCGCCAGCAGAATCTCGATCTCGCCCTCCAAATCTTCGTCCACGCTGGCAAATACCACCCCAACTTTTCTCACAACTACGAAACCTACAACTCCATCATCCACAAGCTCTCTCGCGCGCGCGCCTTCGACGCCGTCGAGTCCCTTCTCTCCGAGCTCCGACACAAGACGCAAATCAAATGCGGCGAGAATCTATTCATCACCGTGATCCGAAACTACGGGCTGGCGGGTCGACCCGAATCCGCGGTGAGAACTTTCCTACGGGTTGAGAAGTTCCACGTGCAACGCTCCGTGAGGTCGCTGAACACTCTGTTGAACGCTTTGGTCCAAAACAAGAGGTACGATTTGGTACATTTGATGTTCAAGAACTGTAAAGAGAAATTCAAGGTTGTCCCAAATGTGTTTACTTGTAATATTTTGATCAAAGCTCTTTGTAAGAAAAACGACGTGGAGGGTGCTATTAGGGTTTTAGAGGAGATGCCGTCAATGGGGATGGTGCCCAATTTGGTGACGTATACTACTATTTTAGGTGGGCATGTTTGGAGAGGAGATATTGAGAGTGCAAAGAGAGTTTTTGGCGAGATTTTGGACCGTGGATGGGTCCCTGATGCGACGACTTACACAGTTTTGATGGATGGTCATATCAAGCAAGGGAGGTTGATTGATGCTGTGAAGGTGATGGATGATATGGAGGAGAATGGTGTGGAACCTAATGATGTTACTTATGGGGTCATGATTGAGGCTTTTTGTAAGGAGAAGAAAACGGGGGAAGCGCGCAATTTGCTTGATGATATGCTTGAGAGGAAGTATGTTCCGAATTCTTCGCTTTGTTGTAAGGTGATCGATGTGTTGTGTGAGGAGGGGAAGGTGGATGATGCTTGTGTCTTGTGGAGGAGGCTTTTGAAGAAGAATTGTATGCCCGATGATGCCATTTCAAGCACACTTATTCATTGGCTTTGTAAAGGAGGGAAAATTTGGGAGGCCAAGAAGTTGTTCGATGAGTTCCAGAAAGGTTATATTCCGAGCTTGTTGACTTATAATACGTTGATTGCGGGAATGTGTGAGAGAGGGGAGTTGACTGAGGCGGGGAGGTTGTGGGATGACATGGTGGAGAAAGGGCATGAGCCTAATGTGTTTACTTATAACATGTTGATTAAGGGGTTTTGTAAGATTGGTAGTGCAAAGGAGGGGATTAGGATTTTAGAGGAAATGTTGGATAAAGGTTGCTCACCGATTAAGTTGACGTTTATGTCATTGATTGAGGGTCTTATTGAGTCAGGAAATGAAGGAGATGTTGCAAAGGTTGTTTTTATGGCAATGTCTAGTGTTGGTGTTGATTGTGATTCTTGGGATTTTTTCTTGACCAAGATTGTTAATAATCTGGATAGTGGGGTTAGCGCTCTTGATAGATTATTAGTGGAGAATACTACTTAAGAGATCTGTCTAAACTTGGACATGGCTTGAAGATCTAACCGATTCAAAGGATGTTAAAGGGGCTAGAGGAAAGTCTGTTTGAAACAAAATTCATTTGAGATTTAAGTGACATGGATTAACAAAAGCTTTTCTGCCCGGTTGGATTCAATGGCAATAAGCTATTGTAAAATTGGTCATCCGGAAGCGAAAGAGCTTGAGGACTACATGTTCACTTTGTGAATCCGTGGTGGATGCAGAGTCAATAAGGACGGACTTTGATATGATTTAGATTGATGACTTTGGCTACTCAATCCAAATTTTGTAACCAATTAACGAAATGATTCAATTATAGTGGTTGAAAATACCATACTCAACTTTGTGTGGCTTTTGTAGGAAACTTGGGGGAACTTAGTCAATCAACAATGAATAAAGTGATGCATGATTGTTTCATTGTTATTAGACAGTGGATTCGTTTGTATCTATGAGCTCCAAGCTTTTTTCAAACACAAATGATTCTTGTTAGACATGCTGACATATGTTTATGTTATTAAATTGGCGGATTGATTGCAGTAGATCGAGGACGGATATTTGTCTCTGTTGGATGAAGACTTATTGGATTATCTAAATTGTTTAATCATGTGAAGCGTCCTTGTTCTTGATGTTTCAACATTCTTTTCCTACTATCGATTGGGAGCAATCTTAGGGTTCTCACTTGCAACCTTCTAGTCATATCGATTAGTTATCTGTAGCTGCACATTCCATTTGAAGAAAAAAAACATGATTTCTTTGCTTATTTAAATCTGATTAGATCTGCATAAAGAAATACATTAACAATTAATTGATTAGGAACAAAACAAACCCCTACAAAACATGTGATTTCATGCTTTTGTGGTCCTGTTGCTATAAAATAATCAAGCCTTTGATGCGGGCTTCTAGTCGAGGGTGAACCAACTTCGTAGTCTAGCAAACAGTCTTTGGATTACAGTCAGGTTTCATGCCTGTCGCAACAATTATAGCAATTGCCCAAAAGTCCCAAGATTCTTTTTATTTTTTTGGTCTTTTCTGTGATATCTCCACCAATGTAGATGGAAATGCATTGGCAAATACTCTCTCCAGATTTTTTTGGGGCGGCGAAGATGTAGCTGACCATGACCATAAGCCAATGACCTTAAATTTTAGATCGAGAAAAATGTCCAACTTGTTCATTTATTGTCAGAAACAAAAGAACACTACAAAACATTATTCATACCATTGACACTGGTTTAAATGATGCTGCTTAACGTAACATTTTAACCTCAGTCATGACTGTTGAGTACCGACTTTTTCTTTTTTCTTTTTGGCACGTTCTTTTTTGAAAATCAACACACACGTAATGATGTCAGGGCGTTACAAATGTTGCTGTCACATAGATTAGGAAACTCTGTTTTGCTCGAACTTTTCTCGGAGGAATCTCTAAAAGTTGAAGAAAATAGTAGAATTTGTTAATTTAATCGTTTTCTCCAGCTGTGAGCTGCGTAGTAAAAAAGGTCAGCCGAGACTTATTTTCCAATTTCCATGTTGAATTAGTCAATTTATTCGTGGAATTTATTTAAGCAAAGACGTATTTCTCTTGGATACTAGTCGCTTTTCTTCTACTAGTGTGATCATTTTCATGGTTGTTGTTAAACGTGTTTCCATAATGGTACATTTCGGCTGTGTAACTTGGTCTGAAATTTCAAACCGAAATCCTTCTCTTGTATGTGAATTCGTTACTCGACTTACAAAGTCACCCATTTACTGGTTTCATGCACTGGCTGGCTGCTTCCTGTCAAGAATATTATTTATCACAACTTGGAAGAAATTCAATGTAGAAAATAAATAAATAAAATATATTGAGAAAAACCCCAGAAACATCCTTTTGACATTGACTTCTCCAAGCACAAAAATCCCACTTAAATCAATGTTACATTCAAGGAATTTAGCGAAGAAATCAAAATCCTTTGAATGGTTGAAAGCAGATAATCAAAGTCATAATGCAAATTCAAATACCTTTATTAATAACTGATAACAAATTATCAATCACATCACACAAGATTAAATGGCTAATTTTCATTGCATATCCGTATTTAAAAAAAAAAAAAAAATCATTACATGTCAATTTTACGAGCACATATTTTGTCCACTTACATATAAAGTGTGTGCATATGCCATTTGGTGGTTGAAAGCATTAAAAAATAAACATTAAAGGGTGTCCTTGTGCGCAAGCACCGATACACATACAAAAAGACAAAATAGACAACCCACAAAAAAAAAAAGAGAAAAAAAAAAGACAATAAATAAAAAAACAAAAAATAAAAATAAAAAAGACCCGAGTGTAGCAGTGTTGATAGACAGATTCATACATATCTAGTTGTTGCCGGATGAGGTAGTTATTGAGACAAAGTCTGTTATTTTTATTGCGCCAATGAGTGACGGAGACGGAGAGTTACCTAAATTCACACGAACAGAGGGTCAAATTGAACGAAGACTTAAAAGACACAGTCGTCAGACTCCTCTTGTTGTCTCTCTTGTGACTGGTGACGGGAAACCACACAACACTACATACTTTTCAAACAAGCCATTTTTTTTCAAAAAAAAAAAATTTCTATTTCTATTCTTTTTTTTTTTTTTTTCATGACGTTTTATTTTGTAATCATTATTGTTATGGTGTTTTAGTTTTGTTTATTGGTGGTCTCTTCGTTCCTCCTGGCGGCTACTGACACCGTGGTCCTTCTTTTCCAAGACTCGATCGGCGGACTATTTTCCTGGAAAATCTGTTCGCATTTTCCTGGAAAGTTCTTGGAAGCGAGTCAGTCGTCTGCTTTGGATTTTCAGGTCTTTCTCTTCTTTCGATTTTGTAAAGATTGTTCTTGGGACCTCTTTTGATCTTGGTCTGCCCTTGATTGGGTTCTTGAAGTTGCATTTATCTCTTTGTTGATTTTGTTGTGCTGAATTTAGACTCAAATTGAAATTTATTTGTGCTTGTTATATATGTTAGTATGTTTTAAGTTCATGTTGTTGAATTGTAGTGAAATTAGAAGTACAGATTCTGTTTGGCTATAGAGAAAATGCAAGAAAGAGCAATAATTGTGATATTGAATTTTTGGGTTCTTCAAGATTTTGTAAGCTGACCTAAAACAATTGTCCGGTTCAGCTGGATAAATTGTTTATATTATGAGAATTGTAATGGAACTTCATAGAGAATTTTATTAGTTTCAGTAGTTAGATTCATTGTTAAGTGATTTGTATGTTGAATTTGTTGTTACTAAGTTTAAATTTCAAGCAAAGAGCTGACAGACTATTTAAATTGTTAACTAGGTGTTGGCATTTTACGTGAAACAATTGGAAGGACAATTAGGTATTAGAGCTATTTTCAATCAAAATGCTGGGATGCTTGCCTTGCAATAGGATGTCTGTCAATTGTAGTAACACGTTTTGTAACTTGGAAAAGGAGGGTATTGCTTCCTAGCTCTTCTGGGTTGAGGCATGATGACAGTAGACCTGGTTACTAGTGCCTCTAGTGTTCCAGCCTCGGAAGTACTTTCACAGATTATAGAGGGCATTCTTGAGATTGTGACTAATGCTAACAATGTCCTTTTTAAGAAGGAGAGCTTTACCGAACTTGCAAGTTATCTGGAAAGGATTGTCCCGGTCTTGAAAGAGTTGAACAAGAAGGATGTTGGTGAGAGTTTAAACACTGCTATAGAGATTCTCAATCGAGAAATTAAAGCTGCGAAGCAACTTCTGATGGAGTGCAGCAAGAGAAACAAAGTGTATCTTTTCATGAATTGTCGGGGAATAGTTAAGCGCCTGGAGGAGACTACTACTGAGATCAGTCGTGCACTAAGTCTCATTCCATTGGCCTCTCTAGATCTTTCGACAAGTATACGTGAAGAGATTGGAGAGCTTTGTGAAAGTATGGGGAGAGCTGAGTTTAAGGCAGCCATAGCAGAAGAAGAAATTTTGGAGAAAGTGGAGTCAGGAATACAGGAGAGGAACGTTGATCGTTCGTATGCGAACCATTTGCTGTCTCTTATTGCAGATGCTGTTGGTATCTCCACTGAGAGGTCAGCATTGAAGAAGGAATTTGATGAATTCAAAAGCGAGATTGAAAATGCCCGGTTGAGGAAAGATCAAGCTGAAGCTATACAAATGGAACAGATTATTGCTTTGTTAGAAAGGGCGGATGCTGCTTCATCTCCAAGGGAGAGAGCAACAAGGTATTTCTCTAAGCGAAAGTCTTTGGGTAGTCAGCCTCTGGAATCTCTTCAATCATTTTATTGCCCAATCACACGGGAAGTTATGGTGGACCCTGTGGAGACTTCTTCAGGACAGACATTTGAGCGAAGTGCGATAGAAAAATGGTTTTCAGCTGGGAATAAATTATGTCCTCTAACCATGACCGTTCTAGATACATCAATTCTTCGACCTAACAAAACACTGAGGCAATCAATTGAAGAATGGAGGGATAGAAACACCATGATTACGATTGCTTCCTTGAAACCAAAACTTATGTCTGAAGATGTGGAAGAAGTGTTTAGTTGCCTGGAACAACTGCAGGAACTCTGCCAAGATAGAGACCAACACCGGGAATGGGTGATATTGGAGGACTACATACCAAGTCTCATTCATTTACTTGGTTTCAAGAACCGTGATATAAGACATCTTGCTCTTGTCATCCTTCGGATGTTGGTAAAGGATAACGATGATGCTAAGGTACTCAAACTATATCTTTTTCTTTTCCAAACTATATCTCTTTCTTTTCTTTATTTTGGGTTCGCAAAAGCTTACAAGGTTGCTATAATCCCATTGTTAACTTTCTCTAGGACACTTACGAATCTCTTTCGAATTGGATCTAGATCTCCTGATATGTTTATTAAGAATACTTTTATTAAGAATACTTGTGTTTCTCTCTCTCACTTCTCACTTTTGTGTGTGTCTCTCTATAGTGTTTTTTATTTTTTTTTGAAACTATGTCTCTATAGTGTTTTATCATGTATAATTGATGTGCTTCTTTTGTGGATTTAAACGCTATTTGTTCTTTGTATTGGATTAATAGATGTGTAGCTGTGAGGTGCAATCAATTTGTTGGGTTAGGAATAATTTAAAAAATTGTACAAAAAAATTGTGAATTTTAATTGCTGTGGGTCATATATCTATCTCATCTTTATCATATTGACCAACCTAATTATGTCTTCTTTTGGTCTGTAATTCTCCTAAGGTATTCTTTTGTCAACTGAGATGATCGGCATTTGTCATGCATAAATCTTGATTTATATTAGCCAAAGAGAAAAGGCTAATAATTTTTGTGGATTTTTGTTTTCATATAATCGGAAATATATTGCAGGAAAGACTTGCAAAAGTTGATGAGGCAATCGAATCTATTGTTAAATTTCTTGGGCGTCGTGCCGAGGAAAGGAAGTTAGCGGTTGCTTTATTGTTAGAATTATCAAAAAATGAATTGTTACGGGATAGCATTGGGAAAATTCAAGGCTGCATTTTCTACTTGGTGACGATGTTAAGCAGTGATGATAGTCAAGGTTCCAGAGATGCACAGGAGCTATTGGAGAATCTCTCAGTCTCTGACCAAAACATTGTTCAGATGGCAAAGGCAAACTATTTTACATATTTGCTGCAGCGACTCTCTGCAGGTTCTATTCTTGTGTGTGACATAATGCTTCTTACTAAATTTCAAGTCCAATTAAATGTCGGCCTTGATTCTATATCTTTTCCTTCTAAATGTAATTTTCTTGTTCATTAAATCTTTTATTTGGCAGAAAGTAATGGAGTCTAAACAATACTTTGAACTATTTTAAACACTTGACGTTGCAACTGGTGAAATTGTTTAACTCTGGAGCTTTACCCTTGATAAGTTCCTCCTCAATTGAACCCTGAATCTTTTGCCATCCAATTCAAACATTCCCCACGAATTTAGTCTCTTTTTATGTGGTTTTGTATCATAATGTAAGTTATTTCATCAAGTCGACATAGAGTTACCTTCCTTGTTGAGGATGATAGAGAAGATTTAACACAGAGGGGTAATTAGATCACAGGTTAATCATCCTAGACACTAAGATCCTGCCCTCCAATTTAAACAATCCTAATTTCTTAGCGTCTTTTTATATGGTTTTCTGTCACAACTTTAAGTTACCTGATAAAATCAACACAGAACTATGTTCCTCATTGAGGATAGTGACAGAAGATTCGACATCAAGGGTTAATCAAATGACAGATCAAGAAAATACAATTAAACAAAATAAATCAGGTAAAGCATGACTTGATGGACTACAAAAGCCTGAGTTTATCCTTTATAAGTTGGTTCATTTTGACGTTTCACTCATGTTAGTTATTGTGCTTATCACCCTTTATTTCTTGATTTTTTCCTTTTGAATATGTTGATAGTGCACAAAAGCAATAAGGTAGTGGGATTTTGGAACTCATTTGGCAGTGATCCAATGAGGAGACACCAACCATGAAATATTTCTCATCTCGGCTGATTCTCGAGAATGGACAGAATAAGTTTCAGTTTATTTGGTAGAATATAGCTTATAAAGGTTGAAATTTGGTTTACCTATTAACATACATCTTTAAAAATCTTCAGATCTCTGATTGTTATATATTCCCTGTAATAATAATTTTTATCTTTGTTGTAACCTTTATCTGGGTCATGAACTCATAATTTAGGAAGCATGTGTTTATTCTTTCTCTTTTTTCTTGCCAAAAGATTTCAAACATGTTTCAATAGCACTTCAAATTTATTTAATTATTTATTTATTGCAGGACCTGAAGATGTTAAGATGATGATGGCAAGAACTTTAGCTGAAATGGAGTTGACGGACCACCATAAAGAATCTTTGCTAGAAGGAGGTGTTCTGGGTCCACTTCTTCACTTGGTATCTCATGGTGACGTTGCAATGAAAAATGTGGCTGTTAAAGCTCTTCGAAACCTCTCAAGTGTACCAAAAAATGGATTGCAAATGATAAAAGAAGGAGCCGCACACCCATTACTTGATCTCCTCCTCCGTCACAGCTTGTCATCCTCAAGTTTACGTGAGCAGGCAGCTGCCACTATTATGCACCTTGCTTTATCAACAGTGTCCGAGGAAGCCAGTCAGACACCGGTCTCACTGTTGGAATCTCAAGAAGAAATTCTTATGCTCTTCTCATTAATTAACTTGACAGGGCCAGATGTGCAGCAAAGAATTCTCCAAACCTTCAATGCCTTGTGTCAGTCACCCTCTGCAAAAAATATTAAGTTCAAATTAATACAGGTATATTTTTTATGTGGGAAAATGTGTGTGAGCGTGGGTGCATGTTTGCAGTGTGATTGTGAGTTTGTTCCACGACCAGGAAAACGACTCTTGCATATTCTTGGAGAAAACAAATAGAAACAGTAGTTTCCATACTTGACTAGATATTAACATCATATGGACGCTATTGTCAACTTAGAGTAGCTACAATATCATGTTTAGGAACAATGTCAAACTATTTAAAGTTATTGGCTTCCTGCTGATACAAATTGTCAAAAACAAGATAATAGAATCTAGATATGTAAATGAAGTTTGTGGCCAAAAGGTTGTCTTTTCTTGTAAGAAGCATCTGCATAGTACCTATTTTTGGAAGGCTATTAAGGTTAAGGTCATGTCACAGATTAGGCAAGAGATGATTATCATATAGAGTTCAACTGTAAGTAGAACTCGGCATCTCGCAACTCTCAAGGTAGTTCTGATTATAACGTCGAGGCTTTGCTTAATTACCATGAATTGCCTAGTGGTTGAATGCAGATATTAGATGGTTTCAGCCGGTGAAGTGAAAGGAGTAAAGGTCTGATGCTCCATGATGTTTTTAAGTCTAGAAACTTAACATGTTTAGTTCAAATGGATGCGTACGTTGTGTTTACTGGTGTAATAATCAATGACTTCTAACTTCTCCAAACCTGGCTCCTTAAGAGTCTGACCAGTTATATTGGTGTCAAAATTTTTGACCATTTTTTATCGATGACAAATTTTCCAAAAAGGAAAAAGACTACAAGGGCCAGTCTCATATATGACTTGAACATCATTGAACTGGGACAATTTTATTTTCTGGTTCCTCTAATTGTGGGATCATGCATACGTCAGCTTGATTCTCTTTCCTAATACTGTTTGACTCTATGAAAATGGGGAACATGAACAATCCCTATCGTCTCCTTTCGATGATTCTCAGTATTACTTTCTTGTAATCAAATTTTTTCGGTTTTCAACCCAGCTACTCATCAAAACATCCCTATTATTATTACACAAATCAGTTTCTGCTGGATATTGTTGAATCAATATTAACTGGGTTCTTGATATTAACAGTGTTCAGCTATTCAAGTACTAGTGCAGTTATGCGAGAATGATGACCAAAATGTCCGACCAAATGCTGTGAAGTTGTTCTGTTGCTTGGTAGATGATGGTGATGAGGCAATCATCCGAGAGCATGTGGGTCAGAAATGCGTTGAAAACTTAGTAAAGATCATGCAGACATCTGACAATGAGGAAGAGATTGCCTCTGCAATGGGCATTATCTCTAACCTTCCAGAAGTTCCACAATTCACCCAGTGGCTTCTGGATGCCAGGGCACTTACTACTATTATGCATTTTCTGAAAAACAGCAGGAGAAGTGATCCAAATAGAAGACAATTAGTTGAAAATGCTGTTGGAGCCATACGGCGTTTCACTGATCCAACCAATTTGGAATGGCAAAAACGAGCAGCTGAAGCTGGAGTTATCCCGATGTTGGTTCAGTCGCTGGAGTATGGAACCACCCTTACAAAAGAATATGCAGCCTTTTGTCTTGCTCGGTTTTCACAAAGCTCACTTGGGCTTAGTCGACCAATTCCAAAACGCAAGGGGCTCTGGTGTTTTGCCCCTCCACCAGCAATCGTATGCTCTATTCATAGAGGATTCTGTACTGTTGAATCATCATTTTGCCTTTTGGAGGCTGAAGCGGTTGGACCCCTTGTGAGGGTTCTTGGAGAACCAGATCCTGGAGCCTCAGAGGCTTCTTTAGATGCACTTCTGACTTTAATTGAAGGTGAAAGACTGCAAAGTGGCAGTAAGGAGCTTGAAGCTGCTAATGCCATAGACCCTATTATAAGATTTCTTAGTTCCCCTTCACCCAGACTCCAGGAGAAAGCTCTACATGCTTTGGAAAGGATTTTCCGACTTCCAGAGTTCAAACAAAAGTATGGACATTCTGCTCAGATGCGTTTGGTTGACTTAACACAGCGAGGCAACAGCAACATGAAGTCTCTTTCAGCCAGAATACTTGCTCACTTGAATGTTCTGCATGATCAGTCTTCTTATTTTTAATGAGATATCATGCCATTTCACCTATTTGAGAATTGTACAGATTTGCTTATGCTGTGGAGACGATGACGAGGTGCAAAACTCTGCACGACACTCTCCTTGGCAGACAATGACTATGCCTGGAAAGCCATGACACCTAAGACTTTGCACTTCTGATGCAGAAGGGCATGATAACAGCTCATCTCAAAGCTTAAACTACAGTACGTTTAGCAAACCAGTTCTCTTTCAGGCAGTCAATATGCAGCACGCACGTAATAGTCTTTGGCTGCTGGAAGCACACCATCTTGTGCCAAGGTGACCCGGGCACATTTTATTTGCTTCCATCGTGAAGAAAACCATTGTTCTATAGGTGGCTCATATTAAACACCACAAGATTTGTTCTGTCTGTACAGTTGAAGCTGTCCATTTCTCAGTAAAGATTATTCAGATGAAGACATTTAAAAGAAAGCAGTGTAAGCTACTCCTAGTGGACTGGTTATTGATAGTAAATTTTATTATTATTATTATTATTATCGTTATGTAACTCTAATGTATAAGATAAGACAAATCCAAGTTTACATTTCACACGAAGATCAGTTCTGAATGTGTCCAGTTTCTGTTGGAATTTAAATGTAAGTTCAAATTAACGACCTTCAGTGTTGTTAATGAGTGACATATTTACTTGGTTACAGGTTGTTGAAGTTGATAAGAGTTCATAAAGGTTTTCCGTTTCGGCCTTAAAGCTCATAAAAGCTTCTAGTGTACCCTTCTATAAGAAAAACTGGCTCTCACTAGTTCCATATATAACTTCTTTATTTGAGTGTTGAATAATCTTCAACTAATGTCAAAATAACCCCGATTTTATTCTATGGCTGCTAAATCTGGCTTATGATGTTTAAATAAATCAGAAACAAATGATTAAAGTAGCAATTAAATCTAGTAAAAATAAAACTATTCGTAATTTGTGGTCTTGTACCTTCATATTGCCTCAGTTGGCATTACTATATGGTGATGCTAGTGGTGTGCTGATTGACACCCCATAGGACGAAACTTGTCATGAACAAGTTGAAACAAATACATGCCTACACCATTAGAAATGGCTTCATAGACCACAACAAAGAACTCATAGTAGAGCTCCTTCAAATCCCAAACATCCCCTATGCACGCAACCTGTTCGACCAAATTCCACACCCAAATGTCTTCCTCTACAACAAGCTCATCCAAGCTTACTCTTCTCAAAACCAACCCCATCAATGCCTCTCCCTCTACACCCAAATGCGCTTCAAAAACTGCCCGCCAAACCAACACTCATTCACCTTCCTCTTCGCCGCCTTCGCTTCTCTTCACTCCCTTATTCACGCCCAAATCCTCCACACCCACTTCGTTAAATCCGGGTTTCAATGCGATGTCATTGCGTCAACTGCTTTGGTTGACATGTATGCAAAACTGGGTCGTTTGTCGGTAGCACGAAAAATGTTCGACGAAATGCGTGAGAGAGAGATTCCCACTTGGAATTCAATGATTGCAGGCTATGCAAAATGTGGTGACATGGAGGGAGCATTGGAATTGTTTGGATTGATGCCTAGTAAGAATGTGGTTTCTTGGACCGCGATTATATCTGGGTACACACAAAATGGGCGTTACAAAGAGGCCTTGTCGATGTTTTTGAAGATGTTGACAGAAAAAGGCATTAGGCCTAATGAAGTGACCATAGCTAGTGTGATGCCAGCTTGCGCGAATCTTGGGGCATTAGAAACTGGGGAGAGGATTGAAAAATTCGCAAGGGAGAAGGGTTTCTTTGATAATGTATATGTGAACAATGCTGTGTTGGAAATGTATGCTAGGTGTGGTAGAATTGACGTGGCTAGGAAGATGTTTGATGAGATTGGTGAGAGGAGGAATTTGTGCACTTGGAATTCTATGATCGCAGGTTTGGCTGTACATGGAAAATGGAGTGAGGCTCTTGAATTTTATGAGCAAATGCTGGTATACAAATTTGTTGTTTGCTGTCATTTTGTTTTATTTTTTTTAATATTGGATTTTGAAAATGATTATTTACATGTTTGTGACTTATTTTGGAGGTTGCAGAGAGAAGGAACCAGACCTGATGATGTTACATTTGTGGGACTTTTATTAGCATGCACTCATGGAGGCATGGTACAAAAAGGCAAGGAACTTTTTGAATCGATGGAGACAAAGTTTGATGTTACTCCCAAACTGGAACACTATGGATGCATGGTTGATCTCCTCGGGCGTGCAGGAAAATTACAAGAAGCTTATTCATTAATACAAACTATGCCTATGAGACCGGATTCTGTGGTATGGGGTGCTCTTTTGGGAGCTTGCAGTTTTCATGTTCATGTTGAGTTAGGTGAAATAGCAGCCGAGTCTCTCTTTAAGCTGGAGCCGTGGAATCCAGGGAACTATGTTATACTTTCCAATATATACGCATCCGCTGGGAGATGGGATGGGGTTGCAAAGCTAAGGAAGGTGATGAAACACGGTGAGATTACCAAGGCAGCTGGATATAGTTTGATTGAAGAGGGAGGTGATATCCATAAGTTTATCGTTGAGGATAAAACGCATCCTAGATCTGATAAAATATATGCGGTATTGAATGAGCTTTCAACAAAGATGAAACTAGAAAGAAATGTAACATATTCGGAACACGAACTTGAAGAATTATATACACTGGAGTAAATCTGATATGTGTTTTTTTTTGCCATTATAGTCATACATGCACCTTTCACGTTGTTGCTATAAATGATTTGTCAATTGAAACGAGTGAATTTCTCCATTCATGTTGTATAGAACTGTTTTTAACTTCCTCCCGTATGCAAAAGAGCCAAATTAACTATGTGATAAATCTCTGATGCCTTGTTCTTTTGTTTGCCCTCATAGTTACAGTTCAATAATATTTAACTTGATAAAAGAGAACATGGTCAAGTGATTCATGAGAATCGATTCTGAAAATATGAAAACTTACCAGCCATAGTTCACTGCTCTATAGAGAAAAGAAAACAGAAATGGTAACAGTACTAACTCCTCAATTTGCTCTCTACTGAAATTACTTGAGGTTGAACATTCTAACTTTCCTGATTGACCGTCCGTTCCAGGCTTCCAGTCATGTTTCCACGGCCTTCTCTTCCATTTGTGAACCTGGTTGGCTTCCAATCTACCGACTTTCCATGTATTTTCCAGTATGTATCCTTCACATGTCCTGGTCTTTTGCAATGGTCACACCACAGCCTGCCTTTTCTGGATTTATTGTCACTGTTCTGGTTCTGATTTCCTCTAACAGCAAGGGTTGAACTCTCAGCATTTGGAGCAGAGTTTTCTGGTTTCAAGGCTTCTCCGGACATCACCTTTTGCTGCTTTTTTCTCTTCTGACCTCAGAATATGCTTCCCTGAGTTTTGGCAGTGGTTTGTTTCCCAGAATCCTCCCTACAACTCCATCTAGATTCTGGTTCAGACCCTATAAAAACTTGAACACCTTCTTCTTCTCGACCATCTCCTTATATGCCATTCCATCATCTCCATTCTTCCATCTATACTTTTCAAACAGGTCAAGTTGCTGCCAATGCCTCATAAGGGTGTCTGTCATATCTCCCATCACTCCACAGTGTTGTCATGGCATTAGTATGTTAACTTTGCAGCCTCTCATATCTGCTTGGCTGTCTCATAAAGGAGAAAGATCTCACTGATATCGTTATTCATTGAATTTTTCAGTCATGACATCATCATGTTGTTGTCAGTTTTCCACTTCTTATATGTCAGATCACTCTTATCACTTATCAGGCTGCACAACTTTTCCTAATAGTTACTCATCCTTCCCTTTGCCACTAACATACATCATAACTGACTGGGACCATTGTAGATAATTTTGCCCATCGAGTTTGTGGTTGGTAACAGGTAGATTTGGAAGTTGAGGGTGATTAGAATTCCCACCTGATGAGGTTTCAGCGGCTGAACTAGGAAGGGTCATACTGTATTTTGTCATTTAAGGGTTCTCTGAGGGTGATTAGAATTCTCACGTCCATTTCCGCCAGGTGGATTTGTGGAACTGGAGGTTGATGAGGTTTCAACGGCTGTATTTTGTTTTACTTTTTTAGTATTGGATTTTGAAATTGATTGTTTACATGTTTGCGACTTAGTTTGGAGGTTGCAGAGAGAAAGAAGCAGGCCTGATGATGTTACATTTGTGGGACTTTTATTAGCATGCACTCATGGAGGCATGGTACAAAAAAGCAAGGAACTTTTTGAATCAACGGAGACAAGGTTTAATGTTACTCCCAAACTGGAACACTATGGATGCATGGTTGATCTCCTCGGGCGTGCAGGAAAATTACAAGAAGCTTAAGCATTGATACAAACTATGCATATGAGACCGGATTCTGTGATATGGGGTGCTCTTTTGGGACCTTGCAGTTTTCATGTTGATGTTGAGTTTGGTGAAATAGCAGTCGAGTCTCTCTTTAAGCTGGAGCTGTGGAATCCAGGGAACTATGTTATACTTTCCAATATATATGCGTCCGCTGGGAGATGGGATGGGGTTGCAAAGCTAAGGAAGGTGATGAAACATGGTGAGATTACTAGGGCAGCTGGATATAGTTTGATTGAAGAGGGAGGTGATATCCATAAGTTTATTGTTGAGGATAAAACACATCCTAGATATGATGAGATATATGCAATATTGAATGCGGTTTCATCAAAGATGAAATTAGATAGAAATATAATATATTCGGAATACGAACTTAAAGAATTATATACACTGAAGTAAATCTGATCGTTTTTTTTTTTGCTGTTGCATAATAAACTATAATCATACATGCACCTTTCACTTTGTTGCTATAAATTATTCGTCAATTGAAACAAGTGAATTTATCCATTCATGTTGTATAGAACTGTTTCACTTCCTCCTGTATGCAAAAGAGCCAAATTAACGATGTGATGAATCTCTGATGCCCCTTTTTTTGTTTGCCCTCGTAGTTTACAGTTTAGTGGTATTTAACTTGATAAAAGAGAACATGATAGAGTAATTCCTGAAAATCGATTCTGAAAATATTAAAAGTTACCAGCAATAGTTCAGTGTCCTATGGAAAAAAGAAAACAGAACCGGCACAGTACTCTGCTGAATTGAGCAGTGAACAAATTTCTTCTAATCTAGTTTACAAATTATAAATTACAGAGCCGACATATGTCTTTCCCTTGAACATAAAATGATGTGATTGTGATAAAAATAAAATAATTTTGGAAAAGAATATAAATAAAGAGAATGCTCCAAGATGTTTTCTCTCATCTGTCAGTGTCACCTTTAAAAATTCTTCCAAGACATTCATAGAAAAGGTAATGTATTATGCTGTCTTCTCTTTCTTCCCACTAAATCTTCTATTCCTTCCCACATATTTAAGAACTTCATCAATAAGAATCACAGGTGCAGATACCAGGATGACCAGAAACCATTCATTCAAAGTCAATGGAACAATACCAAACACGTTTGCCAGGAATGGAACATAAAGTATGAGGCAGTGGAGTCCAAATGAGATTGACATGGCAACTAAAAGCCAAGGGTTCCTCCAAGGTGGCATTGTCACTAAGCTGTTATCTTCAGAGAGAGCATTCAGGGAATTGAACATCTCAATTGCCACCAATACAGAAAGCGACAGAGTCATTGCCTTAACTTTACCGATGGTAAAATAGTCACAAGGGTTTGAGAAAGTGATCACACGCCCCCCACCAACTGTGAATGGTGCTGCAGTGAAATTTGACCATGTGGAGCATTCCCCCCAATTGCGAAGCTGAGATAGCTCAACAAGTGTATGCCCATCACTAACAAGATTGATGCCCATGAATGACGCTTGAGTATACCACAAGATGAATATGCCAACGGTTGCAATTCCCACATAAGAACCAATTACCTGCCATTCAACATGCATAGATACGTATTAGTCCAATCCCACTTGCCTCATGATCTTACACACAAAATCCATGGATTGCCTCATCTTTACTAATATTTAAAGAACATAGAAAGAAGCAGAAATTATCTTCCAGAAAATTTGACCTTAAAAATTTATGGATGTGTTTCATTTCATTCTACTAGAAAACAGCTTAGAGTTACTAATGTAGTGTAATGAAAGTTTAGATTGTAGGTATGTGTCCAATGCTATAGATCAATTGTTATCAACTCAAAACCCCTTTTATAAGGTTATACTTAAAAGAAATACTTATTGGTTTACTTTCCCAACTATTCTCTGTTCTCTTGCTAGCATATTAATGAATTCAATCAATGTTTATAATATGATGAAGAAACTCTTCAGTAATTTCGAATAGTTCTTGAAAAGAAAATTTTAATTTGCAAAAGAAGAGATAGAGGTCAAAAACAATGATATCCTAATAGCTTTCTAAGCGGTTATGACTTATGAATTCCATTTTTTTCATAAGTGTCACATGCTTTCCTGTAATCTTATTGAGAATAAGAATATTGATCAATACTAACCAAGTAACGCAACAGAACCCAGGAATTTATTAGAGCATCATCACTTTTACGGGGTGGTTTATGCATTATATCAACATCGGCAGGATTAAAACCAAGAGCTGTTGCAGGAGGGCCATCAGTAACCAAATTTACCCACAGAAGTTGCACAGGTATCATACATTCTGGTATCCCCAAAGCAGCAGTCAAGAATATTGATATAACTTCTCCAACATTAGATGATATCATATACCTGAAGATTGAAAAATAAATGAGCATCTGTGCACCACTTAAAAAGGAAGAAGTAAAATAAAGACCTACCTTATAAAAGCTCTCATGTTATCATAGATTGAGCGACCCTCAGCAACAGCCAAAACAATGGTGCTAAAATTATCATCAGCCAAAACCATATCTGAAGCTTCTTTTGCAACCTGGAATACAATACATGCAGGTTTTTCCAGAAGTTGAAAAACACAAAGACATTAGTTCTATTTGAAAGAACAAGATTATCTGAAATGCAAGTTATTAGTTCCAGCAGCAACTACAGATTCAATGTCTATCTTCCTTTAAGCATGAGCACATATATGCAACAAAGTAGAAAAGTCGGAGCAATATATTACCTCGGTTCCAGTAATGCCCATAGCAATTCCAATGTCAGCCAATTTCAGTGCAGGTGCATCATTGACACCATCACCAGTCATTGCAACAACCTCCCCCATCTCTTTTAGCATCCTCACAATTTCTTGCTTATGTCGAGGCTCAGCACGAGAAAAAACCTTTCCTCCAGGTTTTGACAAAATTTCAGCTTGTCGTGAAGGTAAAAGAGACATGAACTCTTTACCTGTAAAACTTCTACCACTAAGATCCTCATTTTCAGAAAATAATTTAATTTCTCGACAGATAGCCTCAGCTGTGGATTTATTATCTCCAGTTATCACCATAACAGTAATTCCAGCTCCTCTACAATCCTCAATTGCTTTGTACACTTCATCGCGAGGAGGGTCCTGATCAGATGTGTTTGGTAAGTAATAATTTTTAAAATTTACAACTCAGACAGTTGACTCATAATGCGACACATAAAATCCATGACATGTACTCACCCTTAGACCAACAACTCCTACAAAAATTAAGTCACTTTCAATGGAGGAGTAGCAATCTGGATCAAGCAACTTCTTGTGGGCAGGATGACTCTCTGAATAGTAGTCCGAAAATTCTCCTAAGTCATCCTTATATGCCAACCCTAAGCATCGCAAACCCTTTGAACTCATCTCCAAATGTCTAGAAAGCAACAGTTGCCTACAAGGTTCATCTATTGGAACAAGAGATCCATCAGCAAGCTGCACATGTGAACTTCGATCCAGTAAACTCTCAACAGCACCCTGCAAATCCATCATGAGATCGAGCGTAAAAGAAGGCGTTAGATTTTGATGAATTCATGCTATATGCCCTTTTTTTAGTCTTGAAACAATATGTTGTCTTAGGCTGATATTCTAATTAATTTTCTGTGAGCATTCTTTTCTTTTTTTTAAAAAAAAAAAAAAAAAAAACATTTTTTCTGTGAGCATTCAATCAATCAAAACCATAAAAAATGTTAAATACTTGAACACCAATAGAAAATCATTGTTTTAGCACTATGAACAATCAACTAAAAGGTCAACTCTCATAGACAAGTCAACTTTATCATATTTCAGCTAAACCTGGTAACACAGATCAGGCACCACTTAGCACAAGTCAGCAAGTTTAGTCAACAGAAAATTAGAAAATAACTAAAATCATTGGAGACTAGCTACTTCCATTTACTTTTCCTATTTTCTCTGCAATACCAATACCATGTTACGTAAATTTTATTACTCCAAGTTCATTTTAGACAAATTCTATAATGGAATGTCTGTAACTATTTTTGAATGATACCAAGCACTCATCAACAAACAAGAAACTCAAGCCGAATAAATAAAATTTTATATATTAACTTGATATACCTACTTCTCTATTATTAAAGCATAAATAAATGTCAGTCCCAGTCACCTTAACAAGAAGTCGATTGTTCCCAGTAGGCTCCCGTACAATAACACTCATGGATTTTCGGATGCGATCAAGCTCCAACGTAGCAACCCTTTTTGATCTTTTTGTCCACCACTCACAACAGCCTATATATTATGCAACATTATTGAATTTAATTAAGAAAAAAGTGCTTAGTAATTTCTGAGCCTATCTGACAAAAAGTTTCTACTCACCTAATTTAAAATTGTTGCTGTCAATCAAATAGTTTAAAGCAAGCTGTGTGTCACGGATCTTGTTCTTCACCTTAACATCAGGAACTCCCATTTTTTCAACCAAAACCTTTAGAGCAGCTTCAGTGGGCAACCCTGTAGCTCGAAAGAGACGGCCATCGCAATAAATCCCTGCATCATTACAAACAGCACATATTTCTGCCATAGCCTGCAAGTTAGCATCCATATTGTAGCATGGCCAATCAACAATTCCCCCATCCTTAGGATCATAAGTTGTTCCTTCAACATGGAAAATCCTGGAAGAAGTAGTTTTCCCACCAAGAGTGAAGAATTCCGTCACTGACATCTGATTTGTTGTCAGTGTCCCAGTTTTATCTGAACATATCACAGTTGTGCACCCCAAAGTTTCTACACTAGGAAGCTTTCTCACAATAGCATTCTTTTGTGCCATTTTTCTGGTACCAAGAGCTAAGCAAGTTGTGATTACAGCAGGAAGGCCTTCTGGAATTGCAGCCACGGCAAGGGCAACTGCTATTTTGAAATAGTAAGTGCACTTCTCAAAAGAAAATTTTATATTTGCAGGCCATCTGTCCTCAACATCCCATGAGAGGAAGTTTTTGTAATTTATAATCCATACAACAAGGCAAACAAGCCCAATTGCAGTAGTAAGCCTGTTGCCAAATTCATCCAACTTCTTCTTCAAAGGGGTGTCACTCTCCACCAACGACGCCTCATGAATTTGCTTCTGTATCTTCCCAATCTCAGTGTTCATCCCAGTGCTAATTACAATACAAATGCAGCTCCCATTCACAACCGTTGTGCCTGCAAAAACCATGTTTTCTTTAGCCTGCAACTCACAGTCATCCAAAAATATAGGGCTAGTGCCTTTCAAAACAGGCATTGCCTCGCCAGTCAATGAACTCTGCTCAACTCTCAAAGTTGAGGTTTTCAAAGTTGCAACTCTCATATCCGCAGGGACTTTATCCCCAACTCGCAACTCCGCTATATCCCCTGGAACAAGATCTCTAGCAGGCAAGTCTGGTACAAAATACCCATCTCTCAAAACCTTCCCAGATTCACATTGCATCTCCTTGAGAGCTTCAAGTGCTTTCTCAGCATTGCTCTCTTGCCACACCCCAACAATGGCATTAAGGACTAAAATCAACAAGATCACCAATGGTTCCACGTATGACTCAAAACCAGACTCCCCTGATTCGCTGCCATGCAAATAAGCCAAAATGAACGATATAAAAGCTGCGACAAGAAGTATCTTCACAAGAGTATCATCAAATTGTTCCAACACAAGCCGCCACAACGCTTTCCCCTTCTCCTTGGCAAGCTCATTCCACCCATATCTCTCGCGCCGCTTCTCCACCTCATAAGAACTCAGACCCTTGTCTAGTTTCACATTGTACTCTTTCAAACACTGCTCCACAGACCATGCCCAAGCAGGAAACGGTTTTTCCTCCATTATAATCACAATCTGGACTTCAAATTATTACTCCAAACACTAATCACTTACAATTCGCAAACAATCATAACAAATTCCTACAAAAACCAATTCAAACACATGAAGCAAAATTTAGCAAAACATAAAAACAAAACTTCAATCTCTCTCAACCATCAAGTACAAGAAACCAAAAAAAAAGAGTAATACATAGACAAACTTCAAGTTGACAACATATTAAAACCAACAAGTACAACAACAATCATATTAACTTCTTTGTTAGGAAAACCAACCAACCAACCACCAACAAAATACGACTACATGATAATGACTTATAAATACACAAAAACACAAACACAAAAATTAAATATATAAAACAACAAAAGGTGGCTTAAAAAACCCGAAAAACAACAGCAACAACAACAACAACAACAACAACAAAAACCCATACTCATAAAAACACCTAACAAACTAACACAACATAAAGTCCTTAAACTGCAAACATAATTAGTTACCAACTATGCAGTACCTTATAGTATGAAGTGTTAAATACTGAACATAGAGATAGAAACACACACTTACAGATAAAAGAACTGAGGAGAGGAAGAGAGGCTTTAAAGAAGAAGAAGAAAGATGTGTTGGCTTGGAGACAAAGCAAAAAACTAAAAGAAAATTCTTGTTCGGTTCTCTTTCTACGACCAAACCAAAATCTTCTCCAACACAAACAAAAGAAAAGTTTACATATATTTTATTTCTTCTTGTTGGAATTGGACTGGTCAGTCTTTTGAACTTCAACGGATGCCTCCGTCTCTTTTGTTCTTTTTTTTTTTTAATAAAATATTTTTAAAAAATAAACGTAGTGGGTTTGGATTTTTCGGATCTTCGCTTTCAAAATTCCCAGGTGGTTAAAAAATTTGAAAAATATAAAATGTGATGTCATATGACGAGACTACCCTTAGTTTCAGATTCTGACCACTTCTACGAGTTGACTTTGGGCCCCAGCCGTACATTAATTGTGTCCGCACGCTCGTATGGAATCTTTGTGTGTGTGTTTTTTTTTTTTTTTTTAAATACAATAATATGGTAGCAAGAAAAACGGCAGGTGTAACATCAGACACCCAAAAGGCCCCAAAGACAGCTCTGTTTCCGTTTTTATTTGTAGTAATTTTTCGGTTACTTTTTTTTTATTCGAATTTTTCGGTTACTTTTTTTTTATTCGAATTTTTCGGTTACTTGTTTTATTTTATATTGAACCTTCTCATAACACACTGCATATTTCAATAAAAGATTTTTGTATGTAGAATACATTGGTTGACTGGTTGCTGGCGGAGTTGTTATTTGACAGAGAATTTGTTGAAGACGCAACTTTATATTTAACAATAAGCTATAAAGATCCTGGTTTACATCATATGATAGAATAGATATTGTATTAATTAGCCCTCGAAACAAGTAAATCAATTCTCTATAATCAAATCACTTAATGATCTAATAATAACCCAAAGATAGATAGCCAGCCAATTAACTCACAAATGAGTAAATTGATTTTCTAGAATCAGATCACATAATGATCTAATTCGAACTCAAACAATCCTAAGTAAAAACACCTAGAAAAGCAGTAGAAAAGTTAAAAGAAATCACACAATACTTACCTCGCAAATTGTAAGATTTTGTTGACAACCTTAAACTAATCTCCTATTTATAATTAATTAATTCTAACTTTTCTAGAAAACACGAGTTTCTTAGGAAATAAAAACCTAAAAGGAAAATAATTCTAACTTTTCTATAAAATAAATCTTCCTTAACAAATAGAAACCTAAAAGGAAATAAATTAAATAACTTTAAGGAAATAAAAATCTAAAAGGAAACAAATCTAAACCTAAAATGAAAATAAATCCAATTAATAAAGATATACTACTAATATCAAAGAGTCATATTATATTATCTTAAAATTTGTTCAAATTCATTATCTAAATAATATAACAATTTTATATATAATTATCACATCATCAATATATCATTTCAAAATTAATGTGGCAACTATAACTTAGATTATCTCAGAATAAAATTTTTGGATAAATTTTTGAGAAGTTTAATATTATTGAATCTAAAACAAAAAAAAAATAATAATATTTGCGCGTGTTGCGGTAATTAGCATTTGTTTAGGTGGAAGCTGATTTTCCCGGAAAGTTCTGTTCTCTGTTGTAGAATCTGCAAGACCTGCAAGACTGCAATACTATTTTCCTATATCAGGGTTTCAGTGGCTTATTAATAAGCCAGAATCCCTAGAAATGGCATTGTTTAATATGTGTTGACACACTTTTGTCTGGCTTTAATTTTTCAAAAGAGTGAATTGTAAGGATATATAATGGCTTTTCACCATCTTGGCTGTTGGTCATTGGTGGTTACCGGTTGGTGGTATCTTTCCACACCTTACCTTTCTTTTTTTTCTTTTTTTTTCCTTTTTTTCTTTAAAAAAAACAAAGGTATTCTAATTCTTATCTTTGTTTTTTTGGGCGGTTCGCGCATATATATGAAATATGGATTAATAATTGATGAAAAAAATAATTTTGATAAGAAAAGAGATGAGTAGAAAGGTTTGTGCTCAAATAGAGAAGATCTTCTAATCATGATTGACGAGTGTGCTTGTGTCAGATTAGCTTTGATTCACAACTCACACGAAGTTATTTTACAATTTGAAATTATTATCAATACAAGTGTGTTGGATTCGAACATGTATGTCCAATTGATTATACCGTGCCTTATGGAATGAGTGTGATGTTACTTGCATGAGCATGCATATTTAGACGGGTTGTACCTTTATTAAAAATGACACCATACCTTTTTATTATTGATGTGTCTCTAGCATGATTCAAATTTTATTCAGCACAGTCATATGGATCTTGAGTAGCTAGCAGTTAATGTTTTGGAAAGCATGTTTAAGTTTTCTTGGCTGTTATTTCAAAAAAAAAAAAAAAAAATCGGCTGTTTTCGGGGAAACATATGGTAAAATACATGCCAGATTGACATGTCCTTGCATTATCAAAAGATCAAGAGTGCCATCACTTTCGCGAATCGAAATCCTATATTTTATTTAGAAAATATATAAATGATCAGCTGGGTATCCGATGCTTGGACCTTAGTTTCGAGGCCGAGCTGTTTCTTTTCAAATTATTATTAGTTTTTTTAGTTTACTTTCCTGGAATTTCCTAACAATTGAGCATTTTTCTATATTAAACCTGAACACACAAATGAAAATCAAGAAACGATTTGCGTGAAAACAACCATCATTTTAGGCGTTTAAAACTGGATATATCTTTACTCCTTGAAGACTACAACTATCTATTGAACGGAGAGAAAGTTCTGTTTTCATATATATATATATATATAATACTAACTGTATTTTGAAAATACATAACATAAATCAACTATAAAACTAATAAATTCTCAATTCTCACACTTTTTTTGTCAGCATCGCAGGTAAGGTAGTGAATATCAGAGTTTTTGATTTACTTTTCAAGAACTTCCTAACGATGGACTATTTTTCTATAATAAACCTGAACATAATGCAAATCAAGTTGCATTAAAGCTACCATCTTTTTAGGCGTTTTAAACTGGGTACCAGGAACGTAGTCAAAAATTTGCATTAGAGTGTGTTAGAATAAAATTTTTAAATGAACTTTGACAGTATGAAAATATTTTATAAATTAAAAAAATATAAATCTATCTTGTTAAAGAAGATATAACAAGTTTATTTATCTCTTAAAATTCATATTATAAATAAATAAAAATGAAAGTAAAAAAACTGAACAAAATATGAAAAAAAAAACATAAAATGTAAATAAAATCAAGTATCAATCAAGCTAAAACTAAATATATTTGATAATGTTTCTTTATACATAGACATTTTACATTTTGAAAATCATAATTTATAATTACTATCATACTTTAAATTAAAAAATGTATTAGAAAAAATACTGAAGATATTAAATTTAAGTACTATCACACTTTAAATTAAAGAATCCATTAGAAAAAACACTAAAGATATTAAATTTAAATAATATATTATGCAACTAATATTATGATAAAGAAAAAAAAAGTAAAATGTACAAAATTTAAGTTAAATTTCACATTTAATGTATGAAATAAAATCATTACATATGCAATATTTGAATAGAAATATAAATATAAACAAGAAAGTACATGTAATAAGTTTGGAACAAATAGGTATTTATTTTTGATATGAAAAGAATTAATAAATGAATAGTCGGTGGACTTCAATTAACATATCAGCCAACATAATGAGCCTATAGGCGCTATACACAGGCTTCACTGGGCTTGTATTTATCAACTAGAAACTCAAAAAAAGTTTCTAAACATTTATTTATTTATTTATATATAGGTATTTATTTTACTAAACATTTGAAATCCTCCCATTCCACCCCGCATAAATTGTGTGTACACTCATTTTATAAATACATCTCATCAAAACTATAAAAAATATCTAATTTGTAAAGAAATCTCAATTAATATTAATATTGTCCTTCTTTTACTGTTTTTGTACGGTACTTATTTTGTTATTTAAATAATTTTACCAAAATTTTGAGATTTTTTCCTCAACATAAAAGGTAAGTAGATTATGATTTTCTTCTAATAATAATTCATTTAAAACTTATCATTTTACGATCAATTTGTTAAAAAGATTTTAAATTATTCTTCACACTTTACAATTAATTTGTATTCTTTAAAAAATAATATTTGAAAAATAAAAACAGTTAATTTAGAGAAATTATAATTTAAAAAGGTATAGAAAATTTTATTCAGGTTTTATTTTTGATTGGGTTTAATTTTTGAAGTTATATGATAACATTCAAATAAGTTTCTTATTATTTGATCAAGATGTAATTTTTTTATCTCGGTTCATAAAATGTATTGTATTTTTTATCTCGATTCAAAAGATGCATTGTATTATGAAAAAAAAAAAAAAAAGAAATTTAATTGGTTAGTGATTCTTTATAGAGTATTTGGAATAAATTAAACTTCTTGATATATGTTCTTTTTTTTTTTTTTTCTCTTTCAAACATGTTTTCCTTCTTTTTTTTTTTCCTTTGCAACTAAATACAATAATTTCATCATGATTTTGATTTATTCTCAATATTCTATAATTAATTTGTTTCCCTAAAAATTATTTGATATTTGAAATTAGTATTTTAAAATCATTCTTAATATTCTACAATTAATTTATTTCCTAAAAAATTGTTTAATATTTGAAATTAGTATTCAAAAAAGAAAGTAGAGGTTTGAGAAAATAAAAAGGTTTTTTCATATACATGAGGAAGTGATTAATATTTGTGGGGGTAGTTATAAATTATTTATCATTTTTAGTAATTTTCTTTAAGGATAATGTTGGATTTTTAGAAATAGATCATGTTGGGGTGTATATATAATTTTTTATGGGTGTAAATATTGTTACTCTAAAAGATAATATATTTTCGTCTAACCTATAAGGCCATAGACACCATTATAGCATGCTACTCCTATATATTTTTTCTTTTTAAAATAAATGTAATTTTATTAATATAAGCCTACCCTAGCCCACATAACCCTACGTTCCTATTGGATGTATCTTTACTCCTTGAAGACTACAACTATCCGTTGAAAGGAAAGAAAGTTCTGTTTCTTTTCGCTTTTTATATAATACTAAATTATTTTAAGTTGTATTATGAAAATGCATTACATAAATCAACCATAAAACTAGCAAATTCTCATTTCTCACACATTTTCGGCCAACATCAGTGTGCGTAAGTTAATGACTTTTAGTGTTAGTTAAGTAATCAAATAAAGTTTTTAATGTTCGAAACTTCTATAAATATTAGAGTTTTATCTTTATAAATAAGATTTTGGTTGTATTATGAAAATAGATAATATAAATCAACTATAAAACAAGGAAAGTCTCAGTTCTCACATGTTTTTTGTCAATGCTAATATGCATAAATTAATGTATTTTTAGTGTCAATTGAGTGTTCAAATGATGTTTTTAGAACTCAAAACTTGTGTAAAATATTGAAGTTTTATCTTACAAATAAGATCTTATTTACATCTGAAAATAGATAATATAAATAAAGTATAAAACTAGAATACTCCCAATTCTCATACATTTTTTATCAGCACCGTGCGCAAGCTAATACTTTTTTTGTGTTAGTTGAGTGATCAAATTAGGTTTTTAGCCTTTGAAACTTGCTTGAATATTAGAGTTTTATTTCTACAAATAGGATCTCAATTGCATTTTGAAAACGGACAACATAAATCAAGCATGAAACAAGAAAACTCTCAATTCTCACATGTTTTCGGTTAACATTGACATGCATAAGTTAATATATTTTTAATATTAGTTGAGTGATCAAATAAGGTTTTTAACGCTCGAAGTTTGTGTGAATATCAGAGTTTTATCTTTACAAATGGTATCTCAATTACATTATGAAAATAGACAATATAAATTAAGCATAAAATTATGAACATTTTGTTCTTACACATTTTCGGTTATCATTGGCGTGTAGACGTTAATGTATTTTTAGTATTAACTGAGTGATCAAGTGAGATTTTTAACGTTTGAAACTTATGTGAATATTAGAGTTTTATTTTTACAAATAGGATTTCAGTTGCATTATGAAAACAAACAACATAAATCAAGCCAAAAAAAAATATAAAACTTTCAATTTCCACATGTTTTCGGTCTACATTGATCAACGTAAGTCAATATTTTTTAGTGTGAGTTGAGAGGTTAAATGAAGTTTTTAACATTTAAAACTTATGTGAATATTAGAGTTTTATCTTTTCAAATAGGATTTCATTTGTATTATGAAAACAAACAATATAAATTAAACATAATAATAGGAAACTCTTAATTCCGACACGTTTTTGGTCAACACCGGTGTACATAAGTTAATGACTTTTTACGGTTAGTTGAGTGATCAAATAAGGTTTTCAATACTTGAAACATACATAAATATTAGAGCTTTTTCTTTCTTTCTTTTTCTTTTTTTTTTTTTTTTTTTTAAAAAAAAACTATTAAACTTTTTTTTTTTTTTTTTAACAAATAGGATATTAGTTGCATTATGAAAACATACAATATAAATCAAATATGAAACTAGAAAATTTTCAATTTCCACACGTTTCAAGTAGCGTCGGTTAGTGTAAGTTAATATTTTTTTATTTTTTCAGTGTTAGGTGCAAAGTCAAATGAAGTTTTCAGTTCTCTAAACGTGTACGAATATTGGAGATTTATTTTTTCAAAAGTGATCTTAATTGCATTATAAAAACAGACAATATAAATTAAGTATAAATATAAAAAAATCTCAGTTCTCACACATTTTCTATCAACGCCAGTCAATATAAGTTAATGTATTTTTAGTGTTAGTTGATTAGTTAAATTAAGTTTTTAACACTCAAAATTTGTTTAAATATTCAAGTTTTATCTTTACAAATAAGATTTCAGCTAGAGTTGTTAATGAGGCCCAAATCTCCAAATTGTCATCCTCATTTGGGGAGAGATTCTGAGATTTTTTGGAGATTTGGGGATGGGGTTGGAAATCTATTATCAAATCCAAGCGAGGATAGGGGAAGCCAACCCATCCTCATTTCCGACATTTATAATATACAATATAAATATATTTATATTTAGATACTTAAATTAATTGTAATAACTTTCCTGGCTACCCCATTTATGATTTGTGATAATTTTCCTCAACCACATTTTAGTATGAGTGGTTAAATATATTTTTTTTTATTTTAAGAGATCAAAAGTTCAAGCTTTATTATTATCTTAAAACACAAAATGTGAGTAATTATTTTTGAATTTAATCTTTCTCTCTCATCATTAAAAAAAAAAAAAAAAGTGTTCTAACTTACATAAGAGAATTATAATTGTAAAACAATGTTGTAGATTTCATACTTGAAATATTGCGAATTTAGTATGTTGAAAATTTATGAAATTATTGTATGAATTATATTTTTAATCATATGTTTTTTTTAAAAAAAAAAAAAAATTGGATCAAACGGGATAAAATGAGAATATGAAAAATTAGGAAAATGGTGGGTGTTGACTCTACATTTGGACCCTTAAGCACAGTGTCAGGTTTTTGGTTTTGCTCCTAGAAGGGTGTAACGAAGGTCAGATGCTATCATATTCTTCTTGAACTATAAGGTAAAGTTCTAAAGGTTTGAATCAATAATCTCTAAGCTCAGTAAAAATATTGTACGGTTTTTCAATAGAAAAAGAAAAAAAGCGAAAACAAAACAAAACAAAAATAAGTCCAGTGTTTTGAATGGCATTAACATGGTCAAAGTCTTGTAGAGATAGTGGGCAGTTACGTCAATTTATGGTGGTGGTTTCAACTTTAACAATAGAGGAAAAAGCAGCAAAAATCAAAATGGCCCACTACGGGACAGTAATTCCGCGGAAGGTGACATGTGGGCACTTTAACTTTTTCGTTCACAATGTCGAGAAAGTTTTGAATTCCATCATAATCATTCTATGTGCTTTTCATTAACCAGACAATTTTAAATCAATGTTTTTGGCTGCTTCAAATAAAATGCATTTATCACAGACATCGTCTCGTCACACATATATGATTGGGTAGTTCTTTTTTCATCTCTAGGAGATTAAAAATGTTATTTCCATTAGAGGTATATTATAATTTATATGAATAATTTCTCTTTTTATCATAAAACTAAATATCTAATTTATGTAAGAAGTTTTTAATGTATAGAGAAACCTCTAACCCGCTCAAATATATATATATATATATATAAATATATATTATTTGAGGAAGAAAGATTTGAACTCGATATCACTACTTTATAGAGAAACGTTATTACCATCAGATTATACCTACTATTTTTTTCTTGAAAGACTGAATTTTCCTCCTTAGTCATCCATAATTCCAATTAAAATTATTTTGACTTCATAGTCGTAATTTATTATAAGTCATGTTTGCTTTTTTTGTTTCTTTTTTTGAAAGAAGTCATGTTTGTTTTTATAAAATTAGACTACCACAGTTGAATAAGACAATGTCCGGTTGTTCCATATAAATTCTGGAGTGAAGTATGTAATTAATTATTTAAAAAATCATGATTAAAATAGTCACTTATATTATTTTTTTATATGTAGTTATAAGGCAATCTTGACATTAGCAAAGAGAAATCTTTCTACATGTATTATGGTAAATATGCATACTAGAACTCAAATCCCAAAAAACGTACTAGTTTTAACTATCTACTTAATTGGATAACTTTGCTGGTCAATAATAATCTTTAAATTATTCGCAATAGTGGTTATTGAAGACAATTCAAAAGTTGTTATTGATGAAGAAGGTAACCAAACTCATAACATAATAGATGTATAAATGAGGGATGTATGCTGGTCGGGTCGGTCTTGGGAAAACCCGACCCGAAACCGATTATTTTGGTTTTTAAAAAATCAAAAACCGACCAGAGCCGAATTCACAATGAAACCCAACCTCAATCGATCATGCTCGGGTTCGTTGGGGTTGGGTCGGTTTTCATCTATTGAACAGGACAACATTATCATCAACCCAGAGAATAGTTTCATCATCTTCAGAACAAACTAAACCAAATTGTACAAGGAATTAAAAAAAATCGAAAAGTTCCACCATCACCAACCCAACAATTTCGTGACTTACATCATCTTCAGCATCTCTCACATCATCACCAACCCGCAACCTCATCGCACCATCCCTAGAACAACAAAACACACCCCAATCTTCAAAACCCACTCCAGAGACAACAACAGCAAGAGGAAGTTTTGCTAGATCTCGACAAGGACTCGGAGGAGGGATTCATTAAAGAGAAGGAAAAAGTCGAGACGAGAGGAGTTGGGTTGGGGAGTGGAAGAGGAGATAGAGATGACAGACAACGGCTGGTGAAGTCATTGATAACGACAGACGACATAGTGAGATTAGAGATCAGAGTAGACATCGAAGATCAGACTGAGAGTTGAGAGTGATTGACCGTTTTGAGAGTTAAGAGAGAGTGGGGAGTCGGCTTGGGTTATTGAAGATCGAGAGTTGAGAAAGAGTGGAGAATCGGCTACAGTGGAGAGTGATCGAGTGTTTTGACTTTTGACTGTTTTAAAAAGTCAATTTTCGATTTGTGTCAGTTTTTCCGGTCCAAAACGGACCTGAAACCGAAACACAATTGATTTTAAACATACAAAAACGACCCGACCCAAAATTAATTTGAAAACCGATATTTTCGGATTGGAGCGGGTCGGTCCAAGTCAGTCCCAGTTTTCTTGTCAACCTCCATAAATAGTCACTTATATTAGATAATATTGTTTAGCATGGAAAATAGAAACAGACAAAACTATATTATTATATTTGTTAACAAGTACGTTTTTAGGGTAGTGATATGCTTATTCAAATAACATATATTTAAATTAAAAAAATAATAATAACAACTATTAAAAAATTAAAAATCAAATATGATAATCCATGAAATCATCACCCAATATTTATTTATTTTTTCTGAATTCACTTTTAACAAAACATATTTATCCCAAAAAAAGAAAAATCATGCATTAAATCGATTAAAACAACATGTATATACTATACACAAAAAAATTAGGGTATATTAACTTAAAAATTTGACTTAACATTCATATATCCATGTTTATCTAATCCAAAGATTATTATCTAATTTTTATTTTTTACTATTTTCATCATTGAACCAAATGACAACGGATGAATGAATATTAAAATTACATTTTTAAGTCAAAAATTTTAATTTATATCATCTGGCCCATATATAAATGTAAAAATAAAAAATAAAAATTTAGACATAAAACCATACACATTTAACAAATCATAATTTTCAGTTTAAACTCAAAATAAGTAGATCATAATCAGAAGTTAATTTCATTATAGTAAAAAAAAAATTGGCCATCTAATTTTGTTTAGTGGTAGAAAATATTTATTCAATATAATAATGTTAAAATGTAGTTTAAATACTGCTCCTAGCCTCTTACACCAGACATGATATTTTTAAAAAAGAGAAAAAATTGCACAATTTTACTCCACCATTGGAAATTCACAATTACCTGCAACTCTTGCTATAGTGCCATTGATCTGCCATTCCAAGCAGAATTGCTTTATTTTTCCGTAATCAAATACGGGTCTCTAGCTCCAATACGTACAAAGCCATTTTCCGTGACGATAGAATTCTAGCATACGCAAATAAGAAGATTGCTGCCACTAAACGTAATCGAGCTATTTAAAAGAACACCCATTTTTAATGAAAATGTGTTATATTCTTTTTTCGAAAGGAGAATGTGATGCGTTCGTTACTTCAAAAATTATCCATGAGTATATGTTGAACAAATGTTGAGTGTATTTAGTAACAGAGTACATCCCAAACATTAAAGTTGGATCCAGGCCCAATAAATTAAAGCCCAAAATAGCGGGCTTCAAATCAAGCCACCCGTACACCTAATCAACGGATCATAACACACCACGTCAGGTCACGGGAACGATTCCAATCATCGTCCGGACACGGATGGACTTGCTGGTGGCGTCAAAATTAGGGCTTTGTTTTATTCATGTCTATAAATGCGGACGTAAAACACACTCGGTTTTCACTAAATTCTCTCGAGGGTTTCCATTCGAATCCACAATCAAGCTTTTTTAAGGTAAAACTATTCTCGCTTTTCTATTAGCTACTATTCAACTTTTCTCTCTTTTTCTGTTTGATTCTAATAATATATGTTTTGTTTTCTCGTATTTGTTGATTTTAGGGTTTTAACGTAACTTTGGCTGAAGTGACGATGTCGAGGCCGGTTTTCGTCGGGAATTTCGAGTACGAGACTCGCCAATCCGAGCTGGAACGCTTGTTCTCCAAGTATGGGAGGGTCGAGCGCGTCGACATGAAATCTGGTAAAAAACCAGATTGTTCTTATATAATATGACTTTTTTGTTTTATTGTTATTATTATTTTTAATTTGTTCATGTATTTGTCTCTGTATGGGTGGATTTGTACTCCGTAGGCTTATAGTCGATTAGTGGATTGACTTTGTAATTTAGTTCCATTCTTGACTCGCTGTTGGATAGGTAGTTATCTCTTATTGTAGTTGACAGTTTGAATATGTGTCTCTTCTAGTCTTAGAAGAAGAACCAATTTGTCTGTCCGTCTGATGTGCTTTGTTAGTTTGTTAGGTTTGCACTCTGGGTGCATTTTGTTGGCACCTTCTTTTCGAATTCTCCTAAAGCATTGGTTTTTGACTGGCTGGTGCTTGTTTGATGAATATTTGTTTGTTTATTGAAGCTAGGTTCAGCGAATAGGTTTGTGTAGTTTGTTTTATTTGGTTTTGCGTTTTCACCAATTGTTCGATTCCTATAATGAAGTATGGCTTGTGGGTTGTCGTCCGTGCGTGTATCATGTGTTCCAGGCACTTGGGAGACGCAAAATTATAATTTTTCTGGAGAAAACCTCCATATTAAGTGTTTGTTTTGACGCAGGAACTTTTACTCAGGGAAAATGAGCTTCTATCTGGGCTCGTCAACTTCTCTGCCAAAAACTCTTATTGCAATGGATACTTTCATGCCTGCCTGCTCTCTCCTTTCATGCCAGCCTGCTCTCTGGCATCATCCTGCATTTTCTTCACATGATCTTCTGTCACTCACCCACCTCACTGCAAAGTTTTTCATTTCTCAAGAATGGTCGTGATGGTTAGCAATCAAATTATAATGTCTTGCCTCTACTAATGACTATAGGGGATCAATGAATTCTTTCATGCCATGCCTTCCATTACTGAACTCAGTGCTGTCTGAATGGCGAAGCATGCTTTGCAAATGATGTCTCAGACCTGAAACTTTGGATTTTAAAACTTTAATATGCCATCATCTTGACTTAGTTCATCATGCAACGCTTCTACATCCTTATGTTCATCAGCCCTTCTCGTATATGCAGGTGTCGTATATTTTTTAGTTCATCTCAGGGAAAAAAAACCCCTGATTTGGCTGATGTACTGCAGGTTGTGTGGATATGTGACAGGCGTCTTTCATTATTGCTTCTGCCTCTGATTGTAGTCATATTATTGCAGGGTTTGCTTTTGTTTATTTTGAGGATGATCGTGATGCTGCAGATGCCATTCGTGGGCTTGACAATACCCCATTTGGTTATGACAGGCGTAGGCTATCTGTGGAGTGGGCAAGGGTATGTTATTGTTTTTTCTAGTTATGTCTTCGATCAGCACTTGTTCCTGTTTACATGTCCTGATAAATATTGGCATTTTTTGTTGTCAGCAATCTTTTGAAGGGTTCAAGTTTTAGAACCTACTTGTTAATTTGTGGTGATGTTTTTTTTTTTTCTTTCAGGGTGAACGTGGACGGGTTCGTGAAGGTTCCAGGTCACTAACTAATCAGAGGCCCACTAAAACCTTGTTTGTGATTAACTTTGATCCAATACGTACTAGGGAGCGTGATATAAAAAGACACTTTGAACCATATGGAAATGTTCTTCATGTCCGGATCCGACGGAACTTTGCATTCGTTCAGTTTGAGACACAGGAGGATGCAACAAAGGCGCTGGATGCAACGAATAGGAGGTTTGATGAAATACTTGTTTGTTTGTTGTGTTACTTATTAATGTGATTATATGGTGTTGCTCCTAACATGCTCTACTATTCACATTTACAGCAAGTTATTGGACAGAGTTATCTCTGTTGAGTATGCTCTAAAGGATGATGGTGAAAGGGATGACAGATATGATAGTCCTAGAAGAGGTTATGGTAGGCGTGGGGATAGTCCGTATGGAAGGTCTCCAAGCCCTGCTTATCGCCGGCGACCCAGTCCTGATTATGGTCCAGCTCGCAGCCCAGCTTATGATAGGTACAATGGTCCATCTTATGATAGGCGAAGGAGTCCCGGTCCAGCATATGACAGGCAGAGGAGCCCTGATTATGGGAGGCATAGGACTCCCGAGTATGGTAGATACCGCAGGTAGTTTTTAGCAGCCAAGTGTGCAAGCATTTCTGGCATGTGTGCATTTTGTAACTTCTTTCCTTTCTGAATCTCTTTCAACAGCCGATCACCAGTTAGAAGGCCAAGAACATGAAGAATCATCTGCTTGCTGGAAAGAAGCTTGTGCAAACCCTCACCGTGTTTACTTTCGAGCTCTCTGTAGTAGTTTTACTGCGTAGAAGTAGCACCTTACACGCTAGGATATCATTCTATATTTTGTACAAGTACTTGTTAGTTATGTTTTAAAGGATATCGGTCATCAATTATTGAGATTTCCTATTTGATGTCTAAATTGAATACATTTGGCATTATTATGGTACTCATCCATTTTGTATTTTTGGGTCCTCTGAGACTATTAACTGAAAAGTCTTTTTTCGGTTGGCTCAACTATTACATATCTTTTTCACTGTGGTATATGATCTAAAAGTTGCTCTACTTTTGAACAAGGATCTGCTGAAGTGTATAATTTCAGTCTCTTGTGAATCATTTCGGCTGATATTCAGTTTGCTAAAAGGTTCATGCAACAAGTTGTTTGAATGGGTTTGTTTTCCAGATGATTGTAGAGCCCCTACATTTTTAGTAATGTGTTCTAATCTTTTGCCAAACGTGATTCAGTCAGCTTGTGAAGGTTAGCATGTAAATGGGGATCATTGGGTTGCCTATTTCCTGCCATACCTGATTTTCCATTGTAATTGCAGCTCTGGCGGCATTTGATTTTGTCTGTTTGATTGCTGCCAAGGTATGTTGGTTGTCACATTGTAGGTGGTTGGATATGGCCAGATGGATTATTTTACCCGCTCTAATTTGGCGGTATTAACAGTTTTTTTGAATGTCACGCATCTGTTTGATGTCTATTATGTGTAATTGTCATTGGATGCAAACTGGATAAATCATCAGATTGTGTTGACTTACAAATGGGTGTCATCATTTGCTCTCGGTGGTTGAGGTCTGCTCTTAATTGGACTTTTGGAAATAAATTTATTTGGAGAAGAAAACTGTACCTGTTGACTCGAACCAGAATGATTGAAACATGTGAGCCTGTTTTTTCTTGTTGATTCTTTCTCTATGTGGTGTTTGCACCTTGCACGTTTTAACATTTTATAGTGATAAGCTGTTTCATTGCAGTTATGCTATTATTCTATGTTCTTAATCGGTCAGAAGAAGTGATTCATTCACCAAAGAGAGAATAGAGCAGAAAACCTATGCAAAAGTTTTGTAATTGGACCTTTTAGTTTTTTCTTAATTTGATCGAAGAAAATTCTTTCCTTGGTGTATTTTTTATGTTTGGATCAGGTAATAGTGGATGTGATAGAAGATTGAACTATACATTTAATCAATCAATTATTCATATTCTCAGGAATAACTCATGCTTACAACATCACAAACTCACCAAATAGTAGTGATGACAACAATCTAAGTGATCAAGGATTGGATTTGCTGAGTTCTTGCTCAAGTGCCTTCTCAAGCCAAGCCTCAGCATCCTGCATCATACCAGGGCTAAGTCTGACCATCAAAATGCAGAATTCAGTCTCGTTAAGTGCTCCATCTCCATCGAGGTCTCCTTCTCTAACCATGGCCTCCGCGTCTTCTTTGGTCATCCCTTCCATGCCCAAAAGCGCAGAATTTTGCTTTAGAGAGTCTGGTGTTATGAGCCCCCTATTCAGGTCTGATAGCAGCCTGAACCCCCCACATAATTCGGACACAAAGGCCTCCACATCAAGCTTCTCAGCCATCACTGGCAACAAATCCTCATACACACTAGCCGTTGCTGTTGTTTTTGATGAATTTTGCTCGTCTCCCATACCTCGTTAACAATAAAAGTTGCCTACAAAAAGGTTGAAGGAAAAAATACAGAATGAGCTCACAAAACAACCGGAGTTAAGAATGGGAGATACATGCAAGGTGACTTTATAAGCATAAAAAATGCTAGCAACTATATGGTGGGGTTGGCGTTTGGGCCACTTTCATCATCAAAATTTGTTTTGACTTGTAATCGTGATCTCATCCATCCAATTTGCGTAATTGCAATAGCTCATGACTGCCTGTTCCGATATATTTGGACAGTTTCTTCTATGAGCTCGAAACAAGTCATCACCCCGTATCAAATGGGAGCTGAACAAGTGGACGGTTTGATCCATAGAGGGACAAAACACGTGTATGGCATACAATCATCGAACTATATGTATCCATGATACTGCCACCACGTTATAGAAATTCTCTATAAAAAAAAAAAAAAAAAAAAAAAGAATTGAATTTTGTGTTGAATTATTTTATTCCTATATAACAGTTTCTAGGAAGGTGCTATTGGAGGAGAAACGGGACATGTTGTAATGTTGATAAATGATGATAGTGGAGGAATTGCTTAATTTGTCCGGAGTCGAGCTTCTGAGAAGGTTCCTATTCTCTTTCTTTGTCAATTTGATATTTGGATTCTTCTTTCTTTTGTTCCATGGCTTGTGCAATTATTACCTGCCGTCCAAATTTTTAAATCAAACATTGAGTCAGACAGAGAATAAGGCTGCAGGCTCCGGCCCTGGCCCAATGGTAGCTTCCTTTCACATGCACCGATGCACACATGTGTTGTACATGTCTACGCCTAATTTCATCTTATACCTAATAATGCTTATCTAAGAACGAAGAGAGAAATTGGGCTCATTGGTTCTTCTGGTCAACGAATTTGGAAATTGCTTAGAGGATTTACACCAACTTCTTATTTTCTTTGGGGCTAGAAAACGATTCCAATTGAGCACTTCAAGTTTGATGGAACTTCTGTTTAAAACGGCACAATGATGGCAATTCTGGTTTGAAAAATTCTATGAATTCTCTGTTTTGTGCTCTAAGTTATGTTATTTAATCCATTCTCTTAAATTGTGCATCAGATGGACAAGTTTAGATGAACACATCTTAAAAAAGTTAGATTGAATAAAGTTCTAAAATTTCGATGAATTAATCTGATGATTAAAAATTATGAATTTTTGTGTTGAGATCAAAAAAATATCTTTGATGGGAATGATCTCATCAAAATACTTTCACTTTGAAGATAACATTTAATAGTTCTTATTTATCATATATTATTTTGTGTCATGTACCAAATTAAAAGTTTCACAATGAAATTATCTCACCAACTATTCCAATGGGTCCAAGAAAAATTGGAAAGCAGTGTAAGGTGGAAAGCTTTCTGAAACTGAAAAGAAATTATTACTTACAGGTCTTCTGCAAGTAACATTTATTTCTCCTTTGAGGGACCTTCCAGATCATTGATTAAACCTACTGTGGGAGGACTTGGAAGGCTGCTTAAAATTGGGTTTATTTACTAGAAGGTGTGTGTCTGTGAACACCCTGTCAAGCTAGGTTTTACTGGTTGATTGAGTGTTTAGCCAAGACCATAAGCAAAAGCAGAATGAGGGAGGCAACTCCTTGTTGTATCAAAGGTATTGATAGCTTTTTTGATAGAATACTAAATAAGATTAATATAACAATAAAGAAAAAAATGGTGTGTTTCACAACTTAGAGGTCCCAATCCAGTAAAACATCTGTCTTTGGTGGATTAACAGGCAGAGAGCAATGATGGAGAAAAGAAAAGTGAGGGTAGCTTTTGTATATTCCTAAAAAATGATGTAAGGACCGTATGTAAACGTTTAACATGCAGTTTCATCTTTAAATCGCATGACTACAAACGGAGAATTCTTTTCTCCAATTTTAAATCTGAAAGTAGCCTTTGAATGCACATGCAAAAGCTTCAAAATAGTCTTAAAGGTGATAGAATAAGGTCTAAATTTTCTTGTCATTAATGAATTATGTAAAATACAGTGGACGAAAAATACAACTAAATTATTTGGTATTTACAATTTGAACGGTATTTATAATTTTAATCACAAAAAAGTACAAAGCACTCGTGCCCGAAATTACACGCAATAGCTTAAATCATTCATTTGAAAACAATTCTTCTATAGACGACTAAACACAATAGCTTAGATCGTTAACTTGGAAAATAATTCTTCCATGCAACATAAAATACATTGAAGACGAATGTTGGCTACCCATTTTCTTTCACAATCTTGAATTTTTCGAGCACCATTTTGCCTTCCTTGTACTTTTGAGATTCCTCGTAAGCACGTTCGTACTTCCAACCCAACACATGTCCGCAATCAGAGCACGATACATCAGCCACCGTGTGGAGACCGGTGATAAGGTGCCGGTCCTGTTTAGGCCCTTCAACTATGTTCATTGCGTGACTAAAAAGAAAGGCTCGTCCATTGCTTGCCTATAAAACATATTCATATTATAGATACGTAGAAATCTTGTGTTATGCAAAATAAGCAATCCATATTAGATATTCATGTTATTGATATATATATATATGTAAGAGCAAACCAAGAAATTACTATAAACAACATATCATATGTATCTGAAAAGCATGTCAAGTTCAGGTCAACCCCAAAATCAAAATCAGAATTTGAAGAAAGTTATAAGTGGTGAGTTAACCTGAAAAGCTTTAGAGATAATATCATCATGACGTGATACAAGATTCCGGCAGTTGAAGCAGCTGTACATACGTGGTCCGGTCAAATCCGCCATTGAAGAATATATATGATCAATGTTGATCACTTCACAGTTGTGCATAAAATCTTAAACAGAAAAAACAGTCAGGACATCAATTAAATATACCAGTACTCCAAGAAATACAGGAGGAGAAATTATTACCTGCTGGTCGTCTTTGAATCAGAGTTTTTGCCTGAAATCATGAACAACACTAGACATTGTGGCCTGATTAATGAGTGAATACATATTTTAATGGAAAGATAAAGATTAAGATTGGTGATTGAGTGAAGATTCCAAACAAGAAATTATAAATTAAATTAAATTAAATTAAATGGGGTTGAAAATGACAGCATTGGCTCAAGAGTATGATTAGGAAAGATTGTTTAAAAAGTAAAGCTTACAATTATCAAATAGTTTATAATTGTTAAAAACATTGTGGACTTCTTGGTGCTATAGTTTCATTAAAAAAAACACAAACACTTGTTTAAAAAAAAGACAACTGTAAAAGAAATGAAGCACATAATTGTCACTATGATGCTGTTATTTGTGTTTGTGTGTTGTATAGCATAAAATATTTCAATGGACAAACATATGCATGCACAATCGAACTAGAACAATAAAATAAAATCCTGAAAATCAATAATTTATTGATTTACTAGTACAATTATTAACTGCGCGCCATTACCAGTTGTCCTTACAAATATTGGAAGATGAGAAGAAATGATGGGGAGTATTTGGATCCCAAACGCTCTCCACCGTCACCGGAGTCTGCATTAGCTTTTATACTTAGTTTTTTGCAGACAAGGGGGAGCCTTTCAGGACTATATTTGCAGAGAGGGAGGGATGATTATTATTATTATTATTATTATTATTATTTTTAGACTTAAATAAAGTTGACTTTAACAAGAATTACTTGAAACAAATCCCAATATATCGTAACTAAACGATAGACTTTGAAAATATAAAATTTTAAACAGTCAATTTGTTTTGAAGTCTTATATCCATAAAAGAAGTGATAGTTAAGAAATTTGGTATTGAATTTTTCAGAATATGATATCAATGAACATGAAGATAGGGTTTGTTCTCTGTTAAAAGTAGAAGAATTTTAGAGTAATATTAGACTTTCCAAATTTTTTATCCAAATAACATGACATTTGAGTTATCAACATTATATTAATTATCACATAATTTCATGATTTATAAGATATTGACAACTTATATGCGACATCATTTAAACGAAAAGCCTAACATTACTCAAATTTTAATGCAAGTTTTGTGCAATCAAATTTGTCATTGTATAAATATAGTCTATAATTAGGGATTATAAAAATATCTGATCCGATCTAAATCCGGAAAAACCTAATCTATTTGGGATGGGTTTGAAGCATAAAAAAATGATTTTGGGATGGGGTTGGAGCAAAAAGGCCGACCCGATCGGGTTAGCACGTCAAGTATAGGGTAAGCTTGCTTGCCTCAACCTTCCTCGGTAACCTAGCATATAAATAACACAAAATCCTAACCTACCACCAGCCGACTTAGTGTTTTATTTATTTAGTATTTGTAATGAAACTTTGCTATATTGTTGTTATTATTTTGGTATTTGTGACTATGTAGTATAATATTTTGGATTGTGTAATGACATTTCATCATGAATGTAGTAAGTATTTTGATATTTGTAATAAAACATTTGGAATGTGGTAAGTCTTATATTTATGTTTAAAAATTTGTGCATTTTATGAAAATTATATTAATAATTATATAGATGTGATGTTATATTATAATTAAATTAAATTACTAGAAGTTTAAATGTGTTTTTTTTTTTGTATATTTTTTTTAATTAAAAATTAAATCGAGTTAATGGGTTAGGTTCAAGGCAAATCCCTTTAATCGAGTTTAGGTTTGGCCTGAAAAATAGCGATCCATTTGGGGCAAGAGTCGAGTTTAGGGCGCCCTTCAAAAATTTTGGGTCAGGTTTGGAAAGGGCAAAACCCAATCTGATCTTATCCATTGTCATCTTTATTTATAATATTCAATCACATAATAGCTAGCTTCATGGAACTTTGAAAGAAGAATCAAAATACCAAGTTTGGTTAATCTCTTTAAAGTAATTAGAATTTTTGCTTAAATTTTGGAAGAAGATATTTTGGGTTCATTTGTTTTTTGGGGAAAAATCATTTTGATATTTAATTTTTGGGAAAAGATCAAATTTTTAACTATATTTCAGAAAAGAACGAAATGGACTTTAATATTTTGAAAAGATGTTAAATTAGTCTATCTCATCAGTCTATTAACAATTAAACCTAGAGAAAAACAAAAAAAGACTCATTTACCTTTGGACTTAATTAAAATGGACAAAAAGACCTTCATATCCTTATTCATAGTTAAATATTACAATAATATTTAATTATGAAATTACCTTTTGCTAGTTTTATATGTAAATTTTGTGAAATTATAGTTTTGCCCTTGGTTAGAGTGCAGATTTTAAAAAATAATTAAATATTAAATGTTATTATAAAATAGAATAATAAAATAACATCATTAAATATTAAAAAAAATCACTACTAGATCAAAAAAATCATCTATTAGATTTTTATCCAACCATTTACTCGATTGTTTTTTTTTTTAAATCATTTAATTTTTTATTTTTTTTATTAATGTTAAAAATTTTCAATTCTTTTAAGGATAACTATCATTTTTATTATTTTTAAATTAATTTATTATTATTTTTTTATTATATATCTTATCTTTCATTTATTATTTTTTTAAAAATTTTTCTTATTTGTTTATTTTTTAATTTTTTTTTTAATTTGTTTTTAGATTATTTAGTTCGTACACGTGTTGAGATTCTGAGTTACGATTTCAAATGATAGAATTATCCTTGCACACCATGTCATTTGTTAGGTTTGACTGTCAGTTGACTGACGTGAAAAACTAAATTGACATTTTTTCGAAACGTTAGGGTCCAGTTCGTTATTTTTTGAAACAAAATTAAAAATTTGATCATTTCCTAAAAGTTAGAGACTAAAATGATTTTTTTTCTTATTTTTTAATTTAAAGACTGAACATGTGAGTAAATATATTCAAGTATGAAGTTTTTTCCATACCCATAATCGAACCCATTATGGATAGAAAAATAAAACACATATCTACCCGCAAACCCGTTCAATCAAATTCATATCCGTTTATGACAGGTGGGTATCAATGAGTAAACGAGTTCGCAGGTACAATTGCCATCCCTATTCTCTATCCACCTTGATGGTTTCAAGTCTTATAGTTGTCTTAAACTTTAACTCATTTAGTATCAGCTTGAAGGGAAATAAAGATGAAAAACCCTAGACAAATCACCATTTTTTAGTAGAAATGGTTGAGTATCCCTCTTGACCTTAAGAGATTAAGAGTTTAAGCTTCACTTTTATTCTTTAAAAACATAAGGCCTTTAAGTCTTTCCTTAGTAGGAGTTATCCTCTCCTCAGTTGTAGGATAGTCATTCAAACCGTATTATCAGTGATCCATCTCGATAAACCGGGTAGTTATCTGACTCATAAAATATAAATGCTAGGAAAAAAAGAAAAAAAACACTACTACGTGGTCGAAGGACAAAATTAGTAATTTCATTTTCCCAAAAGAAAACAAAATAACAACAGCAATAAACAATGAAATTTTGCGCCTTGCGAGTTTCGCAAGTGTCAAATGGGCCGGGTCATCATAACTGGGCCCGGTGTAGTACAGCTAAACCAGCCCAACCAAAAAAGGGAGGGGTACAAAATAATAAAAATACAAAAAAAATGGGGCTTTAAGACTATACATCCATACATACATACATACATATATATATATATATTTATTTATTGCAAAACCCTATCACTCTCACAAAGGAGAGGGGCCACCCAGCAACGGAAAGCGAAGGAGGTCGAAGAAGGGTTTAACAAAACCCAGACAACCACCAATTAAACCCAAATCAATCCCGATTTGTTGCTTTGTGTAATGTTCATTTTCAACTTTGATGGCATGTTTATCATTCTTTTTGGATTGTAATTAATACTAATAAAAAAATTGCAGAGATTAAAGGAAGGAGATGGAGTTTTGCCCGACATGTGGCACGATGTTGCAATACGAGTTGCCACACATGGACCGTCCTTCTAGATTCGCCTGTCCTTCATGTCCCTACGTCTGCAACATGGAGGCCAGGGTCTGTGTTTTTTATTATTATTTTTTTCTGTCATAAAAATTGTGGACTTGATGATTGATGATTGTGTATACAATATCGTGAAGGTTAAAATCAAGAGAAAGCAACCTTTGGGTAAAAAAGAAATCCAACCGATCTTCACTCAAGATGCCATGATGGAAGGCCCTCAAACAGAAGGTCCAAATATGGTTCTATGTTTATGCTCTTTTGTATCAAATTCATGTTTTCTTCTTATGTCCTGTCGAAATTATGGTAATATCTCTGAGTTTAGACTGATAGTTTGGGTATGGCTTCATGCTTCTTGTCACGTATAGGTTGGTGATGAGATAGATTATTGTATGAAAAATTGTTAACAGTTTTCCTTTTGAGGGTTGTTTAGTGTCTACACTGTGTCTTTCCTTTGGAATTTATGTGGCTTTAGTAAAGTAGTATATAGAACAAGTTTCTTTAGTGACTGGTTTGTAGATATGAATCGTTTGATACAATTGGGTTATTACTAGATGATATTCACTGGTGGCTCTGGTTTTTCTTGTTAGATAGAAAAATGTAATAAGTTGCTATACTAGGAAATTAGGGGTGAGGGTTGTAGGTGGTGATGGGTGATATCACATTATAGAAGTTGTTTTTTGATTGAGCAATGCTACACTATCCAAAAGTTTGCCCAAATGATGTGACAAATTTACATGTAATTATCACATCATTAATATATCATTCTAAAATTAGTGTGGTAACTACAAATAAGCTTGTCACATCATTTGGGCAATACTTTTGTGTAAAATTTTGGTAAGTGTAGCATTATTCATTTTGATTAAATGAAATTTGTTGTTCTCTAATTCTAAGTTCATGCGTGGAGTGGTTGTTATGATTGTTTGTGGTTTTATCCAACAATTTTAAATATAATTTCTGTATCAGCTGGGTGTTAACTTGTTGCCATTCTCTATATTTGTCATTTATGTTCTGTGTGGATGATCTTTTATCCTTCTTTTTGGCAGTAACATGTCCTAGTTGCAAGCATGGGAAGGCTGTTTACCACGAACTTCAGACCCGGTCAGCTGATGAGCCAATGACGATATTTTACATGTGTGCAAATAAGAATTGTAAACACAGGTGGAATGAATGACTAATGTTTATTACATGGCTGGCATTGCATATCTATTTTCTTCGCTTTGGTATTAGGATCTTTTGAGGGACATGGATCATTACGTCTTTTTGTGACTAGGTGTACTGACCTTTTTCTTTGTCAAGTTATGTTTTCCTTGTGACATCGAAGTCTATTTACTTAATTTTTGAAAAGTGAATGACAAATGGTGAAACAAACGAAAGAAATGTTGAATGTTTCTCATTTGAATATATCTTATGGCTTCCTGCCTTTATATTCAATCTTCTATTTTCCCTGTAATTGTTCTGATATAAGTTGTGTGATAATTTGTAATTGGACCCGTTTCATTAATAAACTACTTTTCTGAAGGGTAATTTGAAGATGAGTTGATTTTTAAGAGTGGTCTATCATAATCTAATTTTGCTTATTACCATTAGCACCTTATATTTGGTTCATTGCTAGTTTTGGTTCGTTGTGAGTCTATAGCTGAAGGAATGATAAATATCAACAAAACGTACTATCCATTGAACGATTAATTGTCGATAACAATGAGTAAGGCTGAAGAGTAGTTAAAAGTTACAAGGCATAAATGTGTTGATAATATGAGCAAAACTATCTACATGCACCTCCATACAAAATCAATAGCAAACTAGCTTCCAACCCACAAGTTCAAAGGATGACGACTTCCACAAAAAAGAGTCGAAACCTGATAGAGGGGTTGTCGTTATTATCTCAAAATAATTATCAATGGAAAAATTAAACAATGAAACAAAACCTGATAAAAGATTTGACTCCATCAAATGCTTTTTGATCAATGAACAGCTAGCTTCTTCTTTGCCAACCATCTCTTCCTTGTTGCCTCCATTGCCTCTTCTTTCATCTTTGAAAGTTCTTGAAACCAACATTGATATTGAGTTTCAATTGCTTTAAGCTCCTGCCTCAGCTCATCTACATCTTTGTCAACCAAGGACAGAGATGAACAGCTGCTTCTCAAGCTCATTACTCCGCTTAAGTTAGGGAACGACACTCCTGAATTCTTCGCTTGTTCATTCAATAAGATGCCTTCTCCGTCAGTGCTACTGCTATAATCCCTTGTCGATTTATAGTCATCATAGTACATATCCTCGAATTCAGAAATGTAACCACTCATGTTTTTACAGCTTCCATCAATGTTTGAGTCATCCAACTCTGATGCTGTATCATTTTTAATGGAAGCATCTTCACTCAGAAGATCTGCAAAATATGATGCATGTGACTCTAGATCTTCCAGATAAGCCAAACTTGGAGAAGAAGGATAGTTGGCATAAGACATAGGTGTACTCATATTTTCTGCTTGGGTTGGTATATAACCATCTACAGCACTAGCAATCGTAGAGATAGCATCTTGCTCAGTCATCATCTCCGAATGAACGCTAGCAAGCATTGCATCCCATGGGCATGCTATTGAGATTTTGCCATCTCCAAGCGGGGATTCACCATAGAAACTTATCCCACATGAGGAACAATCAGAAGAGGGCTTCCAACCAGGCAGGAGTTTCATTATCAAGAAATCAATGAATTCAGCTATGAAGGCCACATCATGATTCGCCAACTCTAGTTGTTCAACCATCTCTGCAGCCACTGATGCTGCAGTGTCACTATCAATATAAAAAAGAAAATGTATGTTCCTCACACGGCCTACAAGAGCAGAAACAAAAAAGAAGAAGATGTTATACAACGCAGAAAAAAAAAAAAAAAAAAAAACTAAGAAAATAGGTCAGCTTTTCCATTGCAAGACCTCTCTTACCAAATGAGTCAGCAATACGCAGAGTCAATGATATCGAGTTGTCATCATTTTTCTTCCCTTTCAGTCTAAACTCATTGTTCTGATGTGTCCTCCGAAATTCCAAGACTGGACACTCTGGACTTTCGTTGTTGCTTCCTCTAAATGTGCTTTGAGACAGTTGCTTATATTCGGCATCTATATCCATGGACAGATGTCCAGGCTTTGGTAAATTCAACGCTTTCAGATTTCGGTTTAGTAGCTGTAAGGGATCCTGCATCAGATCTTTTGGATTCTCGACTTGAAGGAAAGGGTCTTTCAGTAGGTCTTTTGCAGACAACCTCTCTGAGGCTGGAAGCAGACATTTCTCAATAACATCCTTAATCTGAGGATCATTCACCTTTGCAAGGGAAGCAGGTTTAATGCCCTGTAGCAGAATAACAACAGAATGAATCAACATGAAAAGCAGTTCAACGTAGGAAGGCACTGTAGATAACACACGAGAATTGAGTAACTGATTTACTTACAGAGATAACCTTCTTATAAATCTGTGCTGGATTTTTGCATTCACTATAAGGATACTCAAAAGTAACCATCTCCAACATGCACATCCCAAAAGAATATACATCAACAAGTTCATTATATTCCTCCTCATAAAGCTCCGGGGCCATAAATTCAGGAGTTCCTGAGATATATAAGCAAAAAGCTCAGTACTACTCATTGAGTAAATGTAACATAAAACAAAGCAATTAAAAAAACCTGCAAAAATTACCAATAACACTTTTAGCAGTAGGCTGCTGCATGACAATTGCCAATCCTAAGTCCCCAATTTTAATTTCTCCCTGATTTCCATTGACAAAGATATTGTCACATTTCAAATCTCTGTGGATAATAGGTGGGCTGTGACCGTGAAGATGGACTAAACCGTGGAGAATCTGTCTCGCCCAGTTCTTTATCACCTTCACATCAACACTTTTATGTTTCTCACGATATCTAATAACAACAAGAATGTATACAGTTACCTCAAATGCTGACACCAACAATCAAAACCAAAACTACAAAACTGGGAACCAAGAAAACTTACTGCCTAAGGCTCCCGGACGTGAAGAGCTCAGTAATCATATTAACAGTTTTCTTCTTGTCATCCACCCAAGACTTATAAAACCTGACGATGTTTTCATGTTTCAATGATTTGAGCAAATGAACCTCCGAATAGAGTTTCTCCAAATCATCCGGACATCGCAACACGTCAGCAATCTTCACCAGACTCCAAGCAACTTCTATTCCATCAACTTCATCAAATGCCTTGTAACTGCAAAAGAATATTCAAAAAACCCCAAAAAAGAAAAAAAAAAACAACAACAAATTAACCTCAACAACCATATCATAAAATAAAAAATAAAATAAAATAAAACGAAATAAAAAGTTTAGAAACCATACACAGTCTTAAAAGCACCCTTGCCCAACACCTCATCATACTGTTTACAATTAAACCCCAAAAGAAAAAAAAAAAACACGTGATCAATTAAAGTGTCTCTCTAATCATAAAAATCATAAAACGATTTGAATGCATACCCTAACGTATCGACCGGTGGGATCTTTTTCTGCGAAATGGGGCTCGTTCTCGGGAGGCAACAATTTCCGACAAGATTCATGTTTGGCTGATTGTGTCGAAGAGGCGACGGGAGTCATTAGTGGCGAGAGCGAAACAGCGAGCGAGAAGACAAAGGAGAGGAGAAGTCGAAGTCGGTGGGCAAAATTGTTTTTGTATTTCAAAAACAGGAGGAGAGGAGGAGGGATTAAAGCAGCCGTCGGCGGTAGGAGACGAAACGACCGCGTTTTGACAGCTGCTGGTGCAAGAAGAATAAGAAGAAGGGTCCAGAGGTAGTGGAGAAGGAATCGAATGCGGATCCAAATTGGACCCGGCATTCGATTGCTGCTACTGCTACAACGAAGCTTAACTTTTGAGGCAATGAATTTGCATAATTCATAACCCCAATTTTTGTTCGAGGTTCCCAATTTCTCATTCTCAAACCACATCCAACACCGCACGGTTTTTTGATAACATCTTTCTCATCAATCTGATTAAAGTGAGTGAGTTTTTTTTTTTTTTTTTTTTCTTTGGGTGGGGAGAAAAGAAGAAAATGGAAGAAAAGCGAAATTATATATAAAAATGGAAGAGAGGAGAGGAGAGGAGAGGAGAGGAGATGGGAGGTGTTAAGACTTTTGGTATAAGAGAAAAGAGGCTGGATGCGGGAAATAAGGCGAGAACGGAGATTTGTATGGTTTGAAGTCATAAAACCAGCATGTTTACTTCATTTGTTCCGTGAATTTAAAGGCTAGAACGTGAAAAACGACGGCGCTTCTGTCCAACCGCCAGTTTTGAAAGACTATTCTTTGTAACCAACGGTTTTTGAACCGGTTGCCGGCTGGGCAATGGTTGTGATTTACTATAACGGTTTTGGGTCAAAGTCCAAAGACCACAATATAGTTGCTAAATTTATATGGTAAAATTTAAAAAATTACCATAATATGAAAGTCGCTAAACCATGTGTGGATTTACATTTAGATTTTAAGGGAGTGTATTAAATTTATAATTCATTGACATTTAAAATATTTTAAAAATTTTGATATATTTAATCAAAATGTGAATAAATTTCATTAAAATATAAATATATTTAGTTCAGAGTTATATGAAATTCATAAAAATTTTTGTATATTCAATTTATATTTATATATTATTCGATGAAATATTGGTTTATTTAAAAAGTCATTGATTTCACATATTTCTTTTATGTGATGGATTTAAATGAATTTTAAAGTGATTTTTATTAAAAAATATATATATAACTAATGTCATTCACCTTAAGATTTCATTGGATTTTTTCAAAATTCTATCAAAATCAATATGAAATCTATAAAATTAATAAATTTCATCAAGATTTATCATTAAAAGAAAAATTCATCTAACTCCAGAAAACTCTAAATGTTAATACACCCCCAGTGAACAACTGTTGTAATTATTATATGTCAAAGTCTTTATAAAGTGCCAATTTCAAATGTAATGTAACTTATTATAAGAAAGATTCGAAGCATTATTATTATCATTATTATTATTATGCAAATACTATTTGCATTATAGTGCACTTAGGACATTGATAAGCTGAAATTGAAATTCTTATATATGAAGATCTTTATAAAGTGCCCATTTCAAATGTCACTAACACTTGTTGTAAGAAACATTGGAAGTGTTATTATTATTATTATTATTATTGAAATAACATTTACATCATATATCTTGGAAGATTATTAAGCTAAATGAGTATTGGAAGTTTGCACTTAATACCAAATCATGCAAGAGCTAAGACATAAAGGAAAATATAATGATTTTTTTTTTTTTTTTTAAAAAGATGATTGTATTGAATGAATTTTCTTTACAAAGCCTTCCAATGAGTCATCATTTTACAATATCTCTTATCACATGCTAGTTTCTATTATTACATATATCCATCCAACATTATGTTCTCATTTTATCATGAGAGTTGTCTTTTTGAGTATTTGTATTCATCAACTGTTATATTTTATTTTTTGTTATCTCTCATCACATGTGAATTTCTTTTTTGAAAATATCGAATGTCAGTTTCTATTTTATGTTTATCAATTTATCAGTATGTTCTTATTTTATTGCAAGAGTTTTGTGTATTTATATTAATTTATAATTTTTAATTTTTTGTCACTGCAATCGCTTTCCATCATTCAGTCAGATTGGGTGATACATATTTATTATTATTTCATTTAAAGGATTAATTTAGCTTAACTATTTGTTCACACTAATAAAAACCTTGGATCTTGCTACTCACTACTCACTAGTCACTCCTTTACCCAATTAGTGTCAAGGATGATATATGTATATCCAGTTGTTACCATTTAAACAAAATAATATAGTAGTAAATTCAACTTATTTAAAAAAAAAAAAAAAATCGAACCAACAAAAAATTGGCATTCCCTCCATTTTTTTTTTTTTTTTTTGAAACTCATTCCCTCCACATTTTGTTCTAATAAACGACATACCTTATCTGTTCATGGAATAATGAACATTTTTCTTGTATTTAAATACACATATATTTTCGAACAACAGTAATCACAAAACATTTTTAAATACCTAATAACAAACGTGCAACTTCCTTCAACAAGGTGTCGTGGTGTAGTTGGTTATCACGTCAGTCTAACACACTGAAGGTCTCTGGTTCGAGTCCGGGCGACGCCATTTTTGTTTTTCCAGTCAAAATATTTCTCTTTGATTACTCCGGTCCAGTCAAAATATTTTTCCTGTGATTGCACCGGTCCCGACTGTTATCTTCCTTTCCCTCAATAATTCTTAGTTTTATCTATCAGAGAGAGACCTTACTCTCAAACCTCCTTCACTACTACTCACTACACAACTTGTCTATTCAACCAAAACACACCTCTCATTCTCTGTCTCTATCAGTTCTTCCGATTTTCCCGGGGAAGCAACTGCAAGAGATGGAACCCCTGAGAGAGGGAAATTTCGCTAGAACCAAACAGAAAAAAGCCAAAGCCGACGTAGCTGCTGTTCTACGGAAATCATGGTACCATTTAAGGTTGTCGGTGAGACACCCCTCGCGTGTTCTCACTTGGGACGCTATTGTCCTCACGGCGGCTAGTCCCGAACAAGCCGAGCTGTACGAGTGGCAACTCAGGCGCGCCAAGCGAATGGGCCGGATCGCTTCCTCCACTGTCACTCTCGCTGTACCCGACCCGGAAGGCCAGCGGATCGGGTCCGGCGCAGCCACTCTCAATGCCATCTACGCTCTCGCCAAGCATTACCAGAAGCTCGGTTCGGATCTTGGTCCGGAGGTATTCAATCTAGCTTCAAGCTTGAATTTTCTTTGTACTACCTTTTGTGGTTCAAGCTTTAAAGAAAAATGTGAGCACTTAGTACAATCTAGATAACTGTAAAAATTGTAGAACTGAATTTTCATGTGATCTTGTTGGCTGCTTGTGGTGTTATGAGAATCTTGGATTTTACTGTGGTTTGATTGTTTTTTTACCGTTGTTTAGAATCTATGTTGTTTGTTATTGGTGAAATTTGAAGTCTTTTATTGAGTTGGTGGCTTTAATTGGAAATGGATGTGATCGACAGGTGGTGGGTGTGAATGGGGGTGGATCTAGATCTTTTGTGGATAATGAAGATTCTCTCTGGGCAATGGCCAAGTTCATGGCCAAAAAGCATATACTATTGCTTCATGCTGGAGGTGACTCTAAGAGGGTGCCATGGGCCAATCCTATGGGGAAGGTTTTTCTGCCACTTCCGTATTTGGCCGCGGATGACCCTGATGGGCCTGTTCCTCTCCTTTTTGACCATATACTTGCGATAGCTTCCTGTGCAAGACAAGCTTTCAAAACTGAAGGTTAATTTGTCTTGTATGTCATGCATTGAAATGACAATCGGGCCATTTTTTAACGAGAATTTTTTTAAGTTTGGATTAGTGAGTTTGTATTATGTTTGCATACTTGTTTAACCATTCATAATGCCTGGGAAAATATAGTTCTCAGTTTGGCTGAAACTTTATACAGTATAGTATCCGGTATTTGTTCTTGTGGGGAAGAAGGTTATGAACATACAATTAGAGTTATACATTTATCAGATTGGTTGTTTATGGATTCACTCAGCTTTTCATGTCTTGATCTTTTTTCTTTGATTAAAATTTCATTTTCTACCTTAACTTAGTGTTTAAGTAATATAAATATGTGTTGAGGATAAAGTACAAACTCTACTGCCATATCAGAAAATGTTGCAATAGCTTCCTGTAACCTGAACAATTCTTTAAAGCTAGGCTTTCAAACCATTGATAATTTTAAGATACAATTGATAGTTCTTCTATTTCTCACATTTATTATAAGTTTATAACTGCGTTTTGTCACATCGATGACATCAATAGAAAGATGTTTGTTATCAGTAAACACTCATTTCCCATCTTAGTTTGGATTTTCACCTGTCAATTTTTTTTTTTTAAATTTTTTAATCTTTTTTTTTTTTAATTTCCAGGTGGAATATTCACTATGACTGGGGATGTGCTTCCTTGTTTTGATACCTCCACCATGATTCTTCCAGAGGATGCATCCTGTATCATCACTGTTCCCATCACACTTGATATTGCATCTAACCATGGAGTTATTGTGGCAGCTAAAACTGGGATTTCCTCTGACAATTATACACTCAGTTTAGTTGACAATCTTTTGCAGAAACCAAGTGTAGAGGAGCTTGTCAAGAATCATGCAATTTTAGATGATGGAAGAACGTTGCTTGACACAGGAATAATAGCAGTTAGAGGGAAGGCATGGGAGGAGCTTGTCATGCTTTCATGTTCCTGCCAAGCTATGATTTCTGAACTTCTTAGAAGTAGAAAAGAGGCAAGCTACTCACTGCAGTTTGTAACATTATTTTTAGGACTGAAAATGAAATTGAGTGGAAATAAGTGGATCCATTTCATATATTTCTATGATGTCTATCCATCAAGGACCTATCTTGAGTATATGAAGGATGCATGTGTTTGTTTTGGTATTAAGTTCAACTGTGACCAGCAAAAATGTCTGTTGGGAACCCTGTTGTTTTCCTATAATAATGCTTTATTGATAACTTAGCTTAATTTATGTAAGAGTTGTTGAGGGTGGCTTTAATGTCTCTTGTAGATTGTTTCAAGTTCTCATGCTCATGTTTTTGCTTTCCCCAGCCATGAATGTGTTTACGACTTTTAAGTTTTTTATATCTATTCAATTGAACTATTCTTCCTTGTGGATGTGTGGCCAACCTTGTGGAAAATTAAAAGCTGTGTGATCACCTACATAGCCTTCTTATATATCTATTATTTCATTTGGTAAATTTTGCCATATTTTACCATACTTCAAATCCAAAACTAATTCTTGGCTCCTTTCAGTTGCTCTGTTTTGACAGACCATAGCCCTTTGTGTTTTCCCTCTTAGTAGATGATCATCCTAGTTCAGTTTTCTCTTCGCCTTCAATTTTCTCATTTTTTTATGCAGATATTTTATATTCTGAAAAGTACTCTGTATATTTTCTGTCTATATGCTTATTTCTCAGACAATTTGACTACAGATTATCTCTGATTGAATTTTTACCTTTTGATAAAGAAAAGAAATGTATCTTTGTTCTTGGTATGAGGTCTTGTGCATGACTTTCCATGAGTTAGTGATGGAACCTTATAGGAAACTATTTGCACTACTCTAACAATTTCAAAAATTGCTATACCTGTAGATGAGTTTATATGAAGATTTGGTAGCGGCTTGGGTGCCGGCAAAACATGACTGGTTGAAATTACGGCCTTTGGGTGAAGACCTTGTCGGCAACTTGGGAAAACAGAGGATGTTCAGCTATTGTGCCTGTATGCTAAACACTGTCTGAAGTATCAAATCTTGTGATGTTTCTAATTGTTGTTTCCTCTAATGATGCTGTTTTTGCTGCAGATGAACTATCATTCCTACATTTTGGAACCTCAAGTGAAGTTTTGGATCACCTAAGTGGGGCTAGTTCAGGACTTGTAGGTCGAAGACATTTATGTTCCATACCAGCAACCACTGCATCTGACATTGCGGCATCAGCTGTTGTTCTTTCCAGCAAAATTGCACATGGCGTCTCAATTGGGGAAGATTCCCTTATATATGATTCTAATGTGTCTGGGCGAGTACAAATTGGATCCCTGTCAATAGTTGTTGGTATTAATTTTCCTGAAGACACTGGTGGGACAGAAGAAGATTCATTTCGGTTTATGCTTCCAGATCGCCATTGTTTTTGGGAGGTTCCATTAGTAGGATGCACCGAAAGAGTATTAGTGTATTGTGGTCTACATGATAATCCAAAAAATTCAATATCTAAGGATGGGACATTTTGTGGTAAACCTTGGGAGAAGGTTTTGCATGATTTAGGCATTCAAGAGAGTGACCTATGGAGCTCAACAGGTAGCCAGGAAAAGTGCTTATGGAACGCAAAAATATATCCCATCCTTTCTTACTGCGAGATGCTTAGTTTGGCAACATGGTTGATGGGCTTGAGTGACCAAAAAAGTGAATTTTTGCTGCCCTTATGGAGAAATTCACGCCGTGTCAGTTTGGAAGAGTTGCATAGATCAATTGACTTTTCAGAAATGTGTACTGGGTCCAGTAATCATCAAGCAGATCTTGCAGCTGGAATTGCCAAAGCTTGCATCAATTATGGTATGCTTGGGCGCAACCTATCCCAATTGTGTGAAGAAATTCTTCAAAAGGAACTCTCAGGAATTGAACTATGTAAGGATTTCCTAGACCTTTGTCCCAAACTTCTGGAACAGAACTCCAAGATTCTTCCTAAAAGTCGGGCATATCAGGTACAAGTTGATCTGCTCCGAGCATGTAGAGATGAAAAATCGGCTTGTGAATTGGAGCTTAAAGTTTGGGCTGCTGTTGCTGATGAAACTGCTTCAGCTGTGAGATACGGGTTTAGAGGTACAGTCTAACGCTTATGTCTTAAGTTGTAACATAATCATTTAATTACTGAAATTCTGGAGAAAATAACCAATATTAGAGTTTACTGGCATTGTCATATATCATGTTTGTGTAAGTTTTAAAGGGTAATTAGTTTACAAGCACCTTTTTGTGTTCTGTAGAAAACCTCTTGGAGTCCCCCAGCAGAACTGCTTCAGTATATCAGAACAATAATGTTGATGGCCCTTCAGATCACTCTTTTCAGCCGAGAACAGTGAAGGTTGAGCTACCAGTTCGGGTAGATTTTGTTGGAGGTTGGAGTGATACTCCTCCCTGGAGCTTAGAGCGTGCTGGTGGTGTTCTAAATATGGCAATAAGTCTGGAAGATTCTCTTCCAGTTGGTGCCATTGTGGAGACAACCAAAATGCGCGGAGTATTGATTACTGATGATGGTGGAAGCCTGTTACATATTGATGATCTTACCTCTATTTCTGCTCCCTTTGACCATGGTGATCGATTTCGACTTGTCAAATCTGCATTGCTTGTTACTGGTATTATTCATGAAAATCGTCTTGTATCAACAGGCCTAAAGATCAGGACATGGGCCAATGTTCCCCGTGGCAGCGGGCTAGGAACTTCTAGCATCTTAGCAGCTGCTGTTGTGAAAGCACTTCTCCAGATAACTGATGGAGATCATAGCAACGAAAATGTTGCTAGACTTGTTTTGGTGTTAGAGCAGCTCATGGGCACAGGAGGCGGCTGGCAGGATCAAATTGGAGGTTTGTACCCAGGGATAAAATTTACTTCAAGTTTCCCTGGAATACCACTGCGACTCCAAGTCATCCCCCTGCTCGCATCTCCTCAGTTAATTTCAGAGTTGCAGCAGCGATTGCTTGTAGTGTTTACTGGTCAGGTAAGTATTCTAGTCCTTTTCCTGTTTCCTTTTCCACGCTGGACATTTATTTTGGGGATTCTTTCCTGACAAAACAATCAAATTGTAAGGCTTTTAGGAGAATTGATATATATTGTTATTAGTGTGCAGCCATTGATATACTCAAGAAGCTTGTCCACTTGCATATGTTTACCACTCTCTCTCATGCTGTTTTTCAAAACATAATCTTAGGGAAAACATAGATAATATTTCCTCTTATATATATATATAGTGCTTTTATAATCAAGACATCCTAATTTCAAAAAATTAGGACGAACCAATCAAATTCATTTATTACATTCTGTGTCCTAAAAGAAACTCTCTCTCCTATTTAATTTAAATGAAATGAAATAATTTGATTGGTTTGTCTTAACTTTAAAAAGTTAGGACATCCTGATTATAAAATCTCTCTCTCTCTCTCTCTTTCTCTCTCTCTCTCTCTCTCCCTCTATATATATATCTTCTGAAGTTGATTGAGAGTGAATGCCATAGAATATCTGAGGACTTATGAATCCACTGTCTCAATACTCCTTACTCCCATTTGGACTTTTTGACAGTTATTTGACCGTTTTACATAGCCGACCCTTGGGTCTTCTTTCTGCATAAATTCAGACAAGGAATTTTTGAAAAAAAAGGCATATTTGAACATTTGGTACTTCTTTATTCCATTGCCATAATGCCATTGTCAATCTGCACCGCTCTTTCAAATCAAGTAGAACATTGTTTCAAATTTCAACTCTTATAATGTACTTATGCCTATGAACCAATGGTTGCAGGTTCGCCTTGCGCATCAAGTACTTCAAAAGGTAGTAACTCGATATCTACAACGCGACAGCCTTCTCGTGTCCAGCATCAAGCGTCTAACCGAACTGGCAAAGATTGGTAGAGAAGCTTTAATGAACTGTGATGTAGACGAATTGGGAGAGATCATGTTAGAGGCTTGGAGATTGCACCAAGAACTCGACCCTTATTGCAGCAACGAATTTGTTGACAAGCTGTTCGCATTTGCTCACCCTTACTGCTATGGTTACAAGCTAGTTGGTGCCGGTGGGGGTGGCTTTGCATTATTATTGGCTAACAACGCCCAGTCAGCAACTCAACTCAAACAAACACTAGAAAAGGATTCAAATTTTGACTACGTCAAAATATACAATTGGAGTATTTATCAAGATTCTTAGCTAACTACATTGTATTTATAAGAACATTATACAAAATTTAGCTCATTATTTTTAAAAAGGAAAATAAACCCTTAATTATTTTTTGTTGTACATCTAGATGCTCATGTATGATAATGATGTATTTTTGTCACATTTTGATAGAGCTTTGTTGTTAGAAATGATGGCCTGTCAAGTAGGTCCAAGCAGCCATAGCTTGTTGAAATGGCAAAGAATCCAATCCAATCCAACAGTGGAGCGCTTTGGATTCCATTTTTAACTGGAAAACGGCATCGCTTTTGCCTTGACAATAAACATCCTTAGATCAAGGTTTGAGATTTCGAATCAAATTTCCCAACAAAAATCATAATCTTGAAGAAATCTCGGTCTCATCTAGTATATGTGATTGTGTGAAGAAATGATGATCAAAACTTGGTGTCGGTCCCTCTCCAAATCCCTGCACCGCAACACCGTATAATTGCAGAATCCAAGTCAAGACCCAAAAGAAAAAAAAGGTATATAAAACATGTAGAATTTGCATCATCTTGAACATCATTGCTAATTTTTTTTGTTTAAATATAAATATTGCATCAAGCGGTAGCGGTTGTTGATCTGACTTTTTCGGTTGACCAATCATAATCGGCCGCATCTGTATAAATAATAGTTTTTATTCGAGTATAATAATGTGGGGTCCATTTAACAAATTTTACAGGTGTTTACTTACTTTGCTAATTTTCCATCAAAGATTTGGTACATACAGAGCAGGGGAAGAAGCAGAGTGGAAGTAGACAAAAGAGAGAGAGAGAGAGAGAGAGAGAGAGAGAGAGAGAGAGAGTAGGAGAAATGGGTTTACTCACTAACAAAGTAGAGAGAGACGAGATCACAGCAGGAGATCATATTTACTCTTACAGAGCTGTTTTCACCTACTCTCACCATGGTACTTGTCTCTTGTTTTTTTTTTTTTTTGGTCTCAGTTGACTCACAACTTCTGCATTTCTTGTTCATTGTAAGATTTTGCAATGTAGGTTTTGTTCGTTTTTTTTCCTCGTGGGATTCTGCTTCGTGAGTTTTTTCTTTAGCTTTTAATTGTTTGTTTTGATTCCGCGCGTTTTTGTTTGTTCTAATTTGCTTCTGTGTTTCCGATTTATTATTTATTTATTTAAATTTCTTTGTCTTCCAGGCTTAAATTGGTTTTCACCGCTTGGAAAAGCAAAATTAAATAATATAAAATAAATATTATTTCGATAATGTCTAAAAGGGTGTATAGATATGTAATTTGCAGCTGTAATTGTCTATCACAGTTTTTGTTGACTTCGAGGGTAGTATTGTTTGTTTGGCTGCTGATATTATGTAGTGAAAATTATGAGAGAAAATTTAGAATTTTTTTAGTTTTACTGCTTCCGACTTGGGAAAGTGGAACCTTCTTCTCAAACATGCCTGTATACAAGTAAATTCTTGGCTAAAGTGTTAATAGATTTTAAAGTGGATCTAAGATTTAGACCATAAAAGAAAACCCTTTGTGGGGAGAGTGAAGATACGATGTCAAATTCAGCACGAAGATGGGCTGATGTTGTGAAGCGTTGTGGTTCTTATTAAGAGGAGAGAATCTATTAGAGATTGAAAAACCTGAGTGGTTTTAAGAAATGAGTCCTTGAAAGGTTTTGTATATTGGATTTCTGTGTTCTGTTTGTACTGTGTAAGGTAATGTCAGAGCCACATAAGAGTGGTGATGAGTAAAATTGATACCCCGTTTGCTCTTGTGGATCGGTCGTGGCATTGTTGATAAATGTTTGATGCTGACGACCATCTCTCTTCCTAGTAACATCAACATTACTCAGGCCCTTTACCTGTGTTGTCGACCTTATTGTAGGAGAAGTTTTGTTGATATGCAGTCCCATTGATGTCTGTTTGTTTCTTATTGACGTCACAAAGTCACTGCTGCATGTCCTTGCCTTTTGTAGTTGGGTCTTTTCAGACAAGTTTCCTAGTTCTGCTTTTTCAAGAAACTGGTTGCTAGGATGTAACGTTGATATACTATGCACACCTTGAGCGTAAATGCCTTTTGTTTATGCATGTGATGAGTCTCAATATTCCTAAGAAATTTTTGGGTTAACTGTCAAGGGTTTTCTAATACTACTTACAACGAAAAATATGTGGTAATTCGCCAACTACAATTTAGTTGTCGTATAAGTTTAAGATAGGTCAGTATGTCAAAAATTTTAATATAATCAAGCATCTATACCTCCATTAGTAGAATATCATTTTTCCCAAATTTCACTTTAAGTTCTCTTATTTAATTTAGAAATTTCATTCGTTCATTATCTCCTCACAAAATTGGTAAAAGTAGACTGGCCGTAAGAGTAGTGTCAGTTATAAGTAAATGTTGTATTGCACCATGTTATTAGATCTAATTGTACACCTTGACTAGAAACAAATCCCTGACATTTTATTCTTTTTCAGAAATCAAACCTAATCATAATCTGTGTTGAACATCTAACCACAGGTATTTATGTTGGGGGAAGCAAGGTGGTTCACTTTAGACCTGAACGGAACTTAAATTCAATCACAGGGACATCTACGGATAGCTATGATCCAATCATCCCATCATCCTGTCCGACCTTTCCTGATTGTGGATTCAGGCAACCGAACAGTGGGGTAGTCCTCTCTTGCTTGGACTGTTTCCTTGGAAATGGATCACTTTATTGCTTTGAATATGGAGTTGCCCCATCGGTTTTTCTTGCCAAAGTTCGTGGGGGCACTTGCACAACTGCAGCATCTGATCCATCTGAAGCAGTTATTCACCGAGCTATGTATCTTCTTCAAAATGGTTTTGGCAATTATGATGTGTTTCAAAACAACTGTGAGGACTTCGCACTATATTGCAAAACGGGTCTTCTGATAGTGGACAGGCTTGGGGTTGGAAGAAGTGGTCAGGCTTCTTCTGTTATTGGAGCCCCATTGGCTGCCATTCTTTCTTCTCCATTGAAATTGCTCATGCCAAGTCCTGTTGGTGTGGCAACTGTTACTGCTGGAATGTACTGCATGAGCAGGTATGCAACTGATATTGGTGTACGCTCTGATGTGATCAAGGTGGCAGTGGAGGACCTGGCTGTGAACCTGGGCTGGCTTACCCAACATGAGGAAACAGAAGAAGGTAATGAAACTTCTGACAGACAGATAGCCTTGCTCAGGTGACGAGAATTTCATCCTTCTGCATGCAAAGCTTTGCACGTATACCATTGGCTGTCAGTATATATAATAAGCAATTGATACCATTGATTAGTGAACTTATGATGTGGATGTTACTCTCTCATCGCTCTTTTATCTTTTCTCTAGGGTTTCCTGCAACTGCTTTTCGGTTATTAATTGTGTATCAATTGCTGAAAGAACTGAAGTTAAATTGTGGTTTAATTGAAGTAAGTGCATAGGGTGCTTTGTTAATTGTTGTTTCTTAAAATTTACTGACATTATAATGTCTTTCATGGCTATAACTTGCTGAAGCAACACCAGTTCTGAGAAGAGCAAGGGCATGTAGGACTGTTCAGAATATGGAGCTTTTTTAGATACAAATTTTATCAGTATTTGTCATGTTGATAAACTAGTCACTGATAATATTGCATTCCACTAACAATCTTTTTCAAAATCATATTTTCTCAAATTTCCTTTGATGTCAACGTCTACGTCCCTTGAGAGGCAAGTAGTCTTGGGTGTGACATATGACATTGAAAAATCTTCCACCTGTCTCATCTAGAAACATGTCCATATATATATATATCCAACATCATCATCGTTCTTTTTCATGACCTATTTTAGTATTTCTGAGTTTTATGTGAAACTAGAAAATTATTGTGTCGTACAGGTGGCCTAATTTTCGTTTATTGGTGGGTGGTCCCAACTTCTGCCTTTGTAGTATATAAGGTAATACAAACTAGAAAACCAAAATATATAAACACAGATTTTCAAATCATTATGTATTTTGCTTTCTATTTCGTATTACCTTGTATATACTACAGAGACAGAAGTTGGGACCTTGTATATTTTGGTTTTCTATTTTGTATTAGCTTGTATACTACAGAGGCAGAAGTTGGGACCTTGTATATTTTGGTTTTCTATTTTGTATTAGCTTGTATACTACAGAGGCAGAAGTTGGGATTACCCACCAGAAAATGAAAATTAGGCCACCTGTACAAATTTTCTAGTTTCCCATAAAACTCAGAAATACTAAATTAGGTCATGAAAAAGAACGATGATGTAACATCATCACTCATCAACGAAGATGCAACAATGTAGATCGCACAAACTATGTTAGTGTATTGCATGGTGTAATGCAATAGCCTAAAGGAATTACATGAACAGGAGTTTCTTAAATCAATCCATAATTTTTTTTGAACTTCGATGTGCAACTTTTGTGTACTTATTATTACTCATAACTGAGAATACATATTGGTACAAACACAAATTTTATTTACTAGGCTTCTTTATTGTACAATACTACAGTGTAAACTGTTTTCTCAGTTGGTTATATGAATTCAAGAATTCCCAGAATCTTGATAACGTTGCTATCTGTCTCGTTAACCGAGATAAACGCAGACCTCTAATGGGGCCTTCATCGTTTCGTGATCTTGGTTATTTGAAATATGTGTGTTAGTGGATTGAGTATGAGTATGATTAGATTTCTTGTCAGTCACTGGCTTGAATTTTGCAAGGGCAGCGAACTCATCTACTGCATTGACAATATCCTCCATTTTTGCTGCATTTTGTATTAACATAGACACCAGGGTAGCTAGTGGAAGAATTTCCATGAAAGATGGTATTGTGATTTTTGTTATAGGCTCTGTATTGGCTTCTCCAGGAGTTTCTTATAAGATTAATGATGATGGGGTTGTAATAAGATGATTAGGAAGAGATTTCATGGCATTTTGAAGTTCTTCCACTGCAGAGCTCATCACTCCTACCAATAACTCTATTGTAGATGATTTTCTCATTGCTTTCATGCTAGTTGTCAATTCCTGCGATACATTAGATGAAGTGGTACTCAATCTCAACCATTTACGCTTCAAATGCCTTTTTAGGTGCGGAGGAGCCTGCAACAAAAATGATAAAAACGAATTTATCATTGATTTTGTTGTTACATTGATGTATTTAGATAGTATGTGAATAGCATAACTAGATAGTATGTATATAACAAAATAATAATAATAATAATAATAATAATATAGGGGTGCTAATGGCAAGAGTTTTATCTTTTTTTCTTTTGTGCATCATTTCATAGTAAAAATGATTGAACACCTTCCTTAATCTTAAGAGATCAAATGTTCAAATCTCACAATTATCAAAAGTGTAGATAGTTTTTTATGAATTTAATACCTATTTTTTATTATAAAAAAAAATAAATAAATAAAAATGAAAGATAGTATGTATATAGCATAATTAACAATTATGAACTAGTATAGGCGTTTTTTGTCAAGTTAATTAATTAGCAGCTGACCCGAATCTTTGTATTTACACAACCATATATAGTCTCAATACAATAAGCACTGTTGCGCATCGCTGCACCAATCTTGAGGTACTGTTTCCATGGATGTCCGACCATGTGCTGGTTCCCATCTAGCAAACCTGGCCTGGGACCGTGTTAAATGAAAGAGAAATTAGTATTAAGAAAGAAGAAAATCAAAACATAATTATTGTACTTGGAACAGATTGTCATCTTAATTACCATAGATTCTTCTGTTGCCTTCGAATTAAGCACACATTTATAGCCTAGCATTTTCTTACTACAATCTTCTTCTATCTCTGCTGAAGTTTTGTCGTCTTCGAAGTACTCAGCTACACACCCTGCAGAGAAAATTTGGCACAGAAAAGCTCCTTAACACCACATATTATAGTCAGTGAATTGTATTGGTAACTACAACAATTTCGTATGGTATCTACATGTGTACATACCATCCAAGGAATATAGTAGTTTTTCCAGGTTTTGACAAATAAGTTGGTGAAGCTCACCACCTGCCCAAATGGGACAGAAAACTATGCTAACAATAATGCACAGGCTGGTTCCAATGGCGATTGTAGACACTCTATGGTGAGCCAACTCAAACAATTTGTCCACTCGATATCCGGAAACCGATACTAAGCTGAAGGTAAGTATGAAAATCAACACACCGTAGTCGAATCTGGCTTTAATGCTCGGCATAAACCGAGAGAAGGTTGCTGCAGATGCTGCCAACACAAGGACAATGGGTGACTATCATTTACATAGTATATTTTACTCGAGAAAATTAGAATGGTCCAATGGTAAAGCCATTTCAACCTATCACACCTTTAAAAAATATGGCAAGTTCTACTCACAACTCCCACTACTTGTGTGGACAGATCCGTCATCACTTGTATGGACAATTCTCTCTCATCTTTTGGGAGTAGAGATCTTAGTTTTGTTTTAGAATCCTATCTTGGGAGTAAAGATCCTAATCGTGTGTTAGAGTTTTATCTTAGTTGATTTTGACAGTAGTATGATCCAGTGTCAGATATCCACAAAAAAATTAAAAAATATATATATTCTACTCATTGACTAGGAATTTTTATGTAAGAAATTTGACCTACATACCTAAAACGGAAACTGAGGCTCCAAGTATTATTGGCTCGACATTTTTGCTTGAATGACTAGCAAGCCAATAAACATCAACACCCAATGATCCAGCAAGAGAGGTTCCGATTACTCTATTAATGCATTTACAAAATGTTGCGCCTGCAAAGAAAAGATCCAATCGGTAACTTAAATTCAATTGTCGACCATGAAGTGGCCACAGATAACAAAGAGTTATTCATTGTTATTTAGTACCTATGGTGGATTCAAAAACTACCACAACAGTCATAATTGCGTACATAGCATTTCCTCCAACTCCTTCAGACAAAGGCCTCATGTAGTAAAAAAGTGACACAACAGGTATACACATACCTACTTTGATACCATGTATAACTTTCTTAGGCTCAGCAACTGCTAACTTCCAAGCCTTCTCAAAAAACTTCCAAATGTTCAGGATCATCCCTGCTAGCAGACCCTTCAATCTCAACCAGAGTCTAACAACCGGCCCAGATTCGGGCGCCAATCTTTCTGACGTCCCATCTGGTACATTTATACTCCATTCAATTGCCTTGTTAGGTAGAAGAGAAGCACAGAATGATGAAAAGTAGTACAAATTGGAGGCACAAAAGTATTGATTCTAGAGTCTCAAATTTCTATGTATGTGCCTTCTTGACTGTAGAACCAAAATATTATACACAGGTGTTTATTATTTAAATCATTGCTAGGATGTCATGAACAAATCACTTGTCAATTATATACATATATAGTATATTGCAAAGTCTCTAGTTAATTATTTGAGTTAATATCTTTTCGTATCAGTGTATGGATGACTAAGTGCACATATTTTTTCAAGATTTTTGGTAGGTCAGCTCATGGTTTGAGACGGTGACAGATTTGAATTTCTTGGTGCCCAATATAATGCCTTTTAGAGGAGAAAGAGAAAAAAAAAAAAAAAAAAAAAACATGGCCTTAAAAACAAATCAAACTTCAGACAAAACCGTCATAGATGATTATTACAGTAAATTAATCAACCAAACAAAGACACAAATAAATTAATCAACCAAACAAAGACACAAATATACATATACTAACTCATAATATTGTTTATTGCAATAAGTGGACCTTATATGAAGTAACAGATATCATCTCAATTCTAACGTAGTTGCTTTGATAAGTAAATTGGAAGCAGCACGAAGTCATCGAAATGCATATAATTAAAAGTATTTATTTACTACTTATGCATGTACAGTGTACACCAACGTAATAAAGAACTATAAAAGCTAGATATTATTTTCATTTGCCAGCTGTCTCTTCGACTATGTCCAGTATGTATCATGCGTGGGCAACTAAAAGAACACAATTATGGTGATAATATGTTTTAGTGTTCACTGTCAAGATCATTAATTACTTTCCCAAGTGACATGTTCTTGTGCAATTGTCTCCATATAACATTGCATGTGCAAACAGCAACTGCACCCGTGAACGGATTTTGTTGACTTCAGGTGGCCATTGTGTTGGCAGCAACCATTACACAACAAACCATACAAGGACTTGTTCACTACACTTCAAAATAATCCAATTTCGCCTACATTTGATCTGAGGATGGATTTCGATTTCTACACCCATTTTCAATTGTTGAGTAGAGGTGTCCATCAGTTTGGACTTTGGATGTAACATATTTTATAAGAACTAAATCCGATCCAATTAACATGAGATTAAGAAATTTTTTTAACTGTAGACTAAAGTTCAATTTAACCCCCATGAACTCTAAATTGGTTGAAAATCAATGCAATTCGATTTCATATCAAATTGACTCATGTCTTTTTTATTGTCAAAACTCAAAAGTCAAAGACCCTTCTCAAACAAGTAATTAATTTGTGAATCGTGATGTGGCAGTACTGAAATTGTTGTGGTTTAGTAACCTAATTTTAGGTCCCCTTTGATGTACGTGTGAAAGTGCAGTGACCTAATTTCATGTGGTTTAGTGGGTTTAGCCTTAGGTGGAAAGATGTTGGTGAATATTCTATAACTAGCTAGCAACTCTTGATTAATCATGCTTCAGAGATTACGTGGTTTTCTACTTTTTTAAATTACCTTCAGCTTATCACTAATATTCTATTATGGCACTCTCTCAAAGATATGGTTTATTTACAAATCATCTCCTATCATAGATGTTTGGTTACTTACTCTTCACAAAGATGTTAGGATCTCATTCTCATTAATCACATTTTAAAACTTATGTAATCCCATAGTCAGTGTTTAATTTTATTGAATTTATTACTAAATTATTATTATTATTTTTTTACCATTTATACATAGGATCAAAACATCATAAATATAGATTGAATATTTTTCTCTCACAAAAAGAAAAGATGTTTCCAACACAATTTTTGAAAAGATAAAGTGGGTTTATTTATTTAATTAATTGCTCATTTATGTCAAATTAGGTCAGAATAGTAAATCTTTCAGCTTTTATCGGGGTTTTCTAATTTAATGGCTTCGTAACTAATTTGATAGTTACTCTTTCAAAAAAAAGAAAAACTAATTTGATAGTTACGAACAAACCGAACAATGTCCAAATAAACTGTGGGCCTAAAAGCCCAAATAATCTGGGTTTGGGTCGGGTTTCTCTTTGGTACATCCTGTTGGAAACTGAAACCTGAGAACCCAAGCTGCAACCCGGCAACGAACGACGTCGTATTGGAGTGTCAGTATCAGAATTCCCAAATCTCACGTTATCTTTATCTAGTCTCGAGATTTTTTTTTTTAATCGTTGTTACCTTAGTTGGTTGTAATTATTATCAATCGCTATTTGCGAAGCGTAATTAATCAAAATCGCATCTTTAGATTTTGAAATAATCATCGACATCATCACTATCATCATTCAAGCCATTTCTCTGCATTCAGTTTTCAAAAACTCATTAAAAAAAAAAAAAAAAATCACAATATCATTCATTTCTCGTGCCCAACAAACAAACAAAAAACCATGAACAAAACAGCCTTTTAAACAGAATCATCGATTCGAAGATATTAGAGCTTAGAGCGAGAGAGGGAGACACACACACAGATTGATTAACTGATGGCGAATCTGTACGTGAAGGCCACCCCACCGGCGGATCTGAACAGGAATACGGAGTGGTTCATGTATCCTGGCGTATGGACGACGTATATACTTATACTCTTCTTCACTTGGCTTATCGTCCTCTCTGTTTTCGGTTGCTCGCCTGGCATGGCCTGGACCATTGTCAATCTCGCTCATTTTCTCGTATGTTTGTTATTCTTTTCTCTGTTTTGGCTTTTTGTTCACATTTTGCGTTCAAATTGTATTGTTTTATGCTGATACTTAGGGTTTTTTTTTTACAAAAAAAAAATTTGCGTGACTTTTGATTTAATTTCTGTTGTTAAATTTGATTCCTGCTTTGTAAGCTTCGCGTTTTTAATATAGGAAGAGTAAATGTTGGTTGTTGCGTTTAGTGAAGCTGCCACTAGTTGTAGTTAGAGTAGAATTAGGTGCTTTTATCTGTTTTATGTCGTTTTAGATTGAGAAAGGAGAAGAAGATTATGATCGTAATCAAGCAAAATTGTTGTGGTATCGTTTGAGTAAGCAATTTGATTTTCTAACTTATGATACGATATGAGTTGAATTTTAGTTCTAATCTAATAATTGCTTGATCTGATGATATTAATTGATTGATGGAAATTATTTTTTGTTTTATTGAGATTTTCATGGATTAGTTAGCTTTTAATAAGATGTTAGGAAACTTGGTTTTAGAGAGGTGTTACATTTCGTCATCGAAAGAAAATGTTAAGAGGCAATTTTTTGTGAACCACACCGATATGAGGAGATCAAACTTTTCATTTGTCACTACCAAGTTTTTTGGTTCTAATTCAAATTTTTGAACAAATGAAGTTTGCATGTTGCGGTATGTCAGAGGGGTTGATGCATGTTAATCTGTGTTAGTAATTGATACAAGCTAAGAATTTTGTAATTTGATGTTTGACCTTTACCTTCAGAACCAGCCTTCAGATTTCATAATTTGATGTTTTGCAAATACATGCATTTAATGCACTTTCGTCATGAAGAATGGTATTAGCCTTAGATATGGGATCTGATGAATTTGACATTAAGACAAAATAAATGCATTAGATACCTCTGATTTAGTGTTTGGCGCTCCTTGGGTTAATAGTTTTGTTTCTACGGCAATATCTAGACTCTACTTTTATCTGTGAAGTGGAGGGTGTGTGCTGGTTCTCTTTCATTTCTAATTTTCAGAGAGCTAGCTATTAGCATAGTGCAGAGTGATAGTAAAAGTGATGTTCTAGTATTGGTGGGATCCTGTAATGTTTCAGCAAAAGGAGAAGGTGAGAATGGCTATATGAGTGATTTGCCTATGGTAAAATGTCTGTAAGAACACCAGAGTGCCAGTTGTAGCGGACAAATTGAGTAAACAGCCATTGTATTTCCATTTTTGTTAACGAATGATTAACGAGCCCCATGTTGTTAACAAGCTAATTGACATGTATCATTCTCCTTCTTTTCCTCTGGTTGGGTTCTGTATGGATGTTGATTAAGTCTAGTTTTATGGGAACCATCTTGTAGAGATAAAAAAAGCCAGAAACAAAAATTTATAGACTTAAATTATATGTTCACCTTCCTGCTTTATAATTTATTAGCTGTGAAACTATCTTAAATTTGCCTTCTATTTTAGTGAATTATGATTGACAAGTATGTTTCTCCTCCAGGTTACTTATCACTTCTTTCACTGGAAAAAAGGAACCCCCTTTGCCGAAGACCAGGGCATCTATAATGGGTTGACTTGGTGGGAGCAGATAGACAATGGAAAGCAGCTTACACGCAATAGGAAGTTCTTAACTGTTGTTCCTGTGGTGCTGTAAGTTTACTTGCAACATTCAACTTTCAAAATTCTTGGTGTTTAATATGTTTGACAGTATGCTGTGGTTTTGCATCTTCAACGATACTTCTTTACAGGATGTTCAATGATGTGTGCACTGAGCTATATAATTTATAAAATGCTGAAAATTATTATTATTAAGTTAATATTACGTTTATCTGTGATTTTAAGTGATATTTTCTGGTCATTTTGGAGATGACTTGGGGAAGTGTGAAAATCTCTCTCTTCCTCATTCGTCCCCATGTTCACAGTTGGTTTTGGTGACACCTGCATATTTGCTGTTTCTATTCAACTTGTTTTTAATATTATATAGACCTTTCTTTTTCGGAGAAAAAATTAACTTTTGATTGTTATCTAGAAATTTCATAAATAATTCATTCTTCATAGCCTCTGTTCTTGAAGGCTTGTAGAGGCTTAAACTTTGGTTATCATTTTACATAGCTATTGCTGTAACGTATTTATCTTTGCTACATATATGGAAAAAATTGCTAACTATAATAAAATAGCTACGTTATTTGTGGTATTTGTGTTTTATCTGCATAATACAGTTGTTGACATTAATGTGAATTTTGTCCGAGAAATATGTCAAGAGTATAACTGGAATATGTGTTGTAGTAGCTATCATTAGTCGTCCATTATCTTGTAATGCACTGTAGAAGACTTTGGGTACTAAAACTTTCAGCTTAAAATTTCCATTTTGCGTAGATTGAGGTAGCACTAGCTATGCTAATTTACATTTGTATAGAATGAGTGCAGGATGATGAAGAATCTCTAGCCATTAAATTATGTAGTTTCTTGTGTTCATCAGATCAGTGGTTCGCTGTTATTATTCCACCAAAAATGTCAAAAAAATGGAGATGATTTATACTAAACTTCAATTGAAGTTCTGATCCAGTAGACTTGACTCTTGAGACGCATCCTTACCCCGTTATCTTTTCACAACAGGTACTTGATAGCCTCTCACACAACTGACTACCAACATCCGATGCTCTTTTTCAACACTCTAGCAGTGCTTGTGCTAGTCGTTGCCAAGTTCCCCAATATGCACAAGGTCAGGATTTTTGGGATTAATGCAGACAAGTAAGAGGTCATTGCGGAGAAGCTTGTCTGGTTTACATGCTTGAAAGCAACCAAACCTGCTGTTGCTCTGCTTAAAAGGTTACATCACTGTATAGAAGACAACGAAAATGATATTTGAATATGTATGTTTTTTGTGCTGTCTGTTTTGACAAGCTGTCGCTTAGATGATGAAGTAATAAGTGAGTGTATCTGCGTTATCTCTGTACAGTAGACAATTTTTATGTATGTGAGTTATCACAGTGCTTAACAGATTATCCACACATTTTGGATGCTCGCTCTGATTTTGTAATTTATGTATGTTTGATCTTCTTTGGCCTGTAATCTGGATTTCTATCCATTACTGAAACAAATGCATCAGCACACCACAACATCAGGAACCATCTGATTGGACTACTATATCACACTTAAATGCCCTCATGTACTACTCATGTACTTCGATGGCAAGGTGGTTACTATATGCTAGCTACCAGCTAGAGAGCACCGGTGGCAGAGTGTTGCGCCCCCTGCAGTAGACATGTATAGTAGTCATCTTGTGGCTTGAATTGGGTATTTGGGTTACCAGGACTGTGAATTGCAAGTGAGCTATCTAATTGGTAATGATGTAAGCATTAAAAATCATATTCGAACTCAGATAACAAATCTGTGTAGAGATACAAAAGTTTGGGTGATTTGTATTCGGTACATCAAAAATTTCAATTGCTAAGCCTAAGTGCGATGGAAAGAGCTAACTTACCAACTGCTTTCAGAAATTCAAAGACGCAAAACTAAAATTAGCAAGGAATTTTTAATGCATGAGCATGATGAAGTCTTCAATTCAAGCACGGAAAAGAATTGGCGTTCATGTGAATTTCGTGTTAGATTTTTGTCTGACATGTCTTATCTAGTAACAGAAACCACAATGTCTTAGACTGGCCCAAAAATAGTAGGGTATTTGATGAGCCTAAATCGTATAGGGAGGCCCAATGTCGTGAAGATTGAGACATCTGAGGTAGTAGAGCTTCATTGACAACTTCGAGCAGAATAAAATATAGTAATCGTAACGTAGTGGAGATTCTAATATATATATATATATATATATATATAAGAATTGACTGAGTGAAAATGAAACAGATAAAAATTATCGGCACGCTTGCCCAGAGGGAATGTTTGGGGGTCCCTCTTAGACCAAAGATGCATATATTTGTCATATTTTTTCTCATCTTCGAATATAAAAGAATGTGAATAACATGAAGTAATGATTATGAAAAATGGGATAAGATTAGGGTTTTGCTCGAAATCTGGGTGAGTGTCAAACAAGATATTAGGTCAGCTTTTTAGTTGGAGCAGGTAAACTGGCTTTTTTAAGTACAATTTGCTTCCTTATCTGGCTTCGTTGTTTTCAAATTAGATTTTAAGAGAGATTTAACAGGTAATGAGGGTGCATCGAAACTCTCCAAGAAGTGGGTCTACCATTAACCAATTATCATGTTGCGGGGGGAAGACCCAAAAGGAAGATATGTCCATTCGTACTACTTTAACAATAATTATACATGTGTAAATTTAAATATGTTATCTAATGTTCAATTACACATACAAAGTAAATAGCAATCCATAATAGACGTTATGTTGAGACTTTTTTTATATACCACCTACTATGCACCGACTGAACCTGGGACAATAGACCTGCTTTGATGGATATGTAACGAAGATTTTGGGATACTTTAATTTTTGTCTAGTTTCCTATCCTCACCTTCAATTTCTACCTGTTCCATGAAGTGCTTCCATGGCTGGAAGAATCTTATTAGATAGAAAAGAAATAGTATTTATTTGTCAGACCTAACACAACATACCTGCTTTGATGTGCATGTCATGAAGAATTAGAGAGAGAGAGAGCTGGAGTACTACTAGGTAACAAAGAAATGTAACTTTAACCAAAGCCAGTAAAAAGCAAATATTCTAGCTAGGTTACAAACTCCTATTATATATCAATTGCTCAATGCATACAATATTCAATTGAAAATCACTTCATAAACACATACAAACACTTCAGGTGCCCTAGTTTGTGGTTTCTGATAGAAGAAATTGTGAATACCGGCCATGTTGACCCCAGAAAAACCCAGCCATATATTCACCTCTTCTTCTACCTCCACAGGTATCTAAGGAAACCCTTTTGAAGCCAACCCAAAATAAGCTCCAAATTCCGTACATTAATGTGCAAATGGTAAAGAGAAGAATACCAAACAAAAAGGGAAACCATATGTATCTATCTGTTAGTTCTAAACAACTTTTAATTAAACAATAGTAACCCAACCATGTGAAAGTGAAAAAGGAAAAAGAAGAACCAAAAGAAAAAGCAGTTGCTTTGTCTCCTTAATATTTCTTTCTTCACCATGATCCTCCACCTAACATTCCATTCCAGTACCCACTTGAACTGCCTTGTCCTTTGTTTTGATCAACCTCTGTTGAGTTGGAAAGTGGTTTCATCTCTCCGAAAGGGAAAAAGAGCCTCCCAGTTCCGTTCTCTTGCACCCCATTGACTGTCCCGAACCTATTTCCAAGCCCATCGATGGAGAAACTAAGAGTTGGTTTCATGTCTTGCAATGGAAACCCGGATGAGAACAAAGTATTCGTATCGGGCATCGGTGTTGGAATAAAAGTGTTTAAACCCCTTGAAGCGATTCCAGTCCTGAGCAAGTCAAGAGCTGACAGAGAAGATGTTGAAGTAGTAGTATATGAAGAAGACAAAGAAGAGTTCTGATGATTGTTGTTATCAGTTTTGGGCACTTCAACATATGGAGACATGTGATCATGACCACTCTCGTGCATGACCTGGAAAGCCAGGTTAAGATCCTGGCCTTTGTGGGTGGTTTTAGGGTTTGGATGAGAAGAAAACTGAGAGAGATTTGGAGGATTTAGATCTGGGATTTGTTTGCTGGTAGCTGATGATGATGATGAAGAGGATGTTGAAGAGAGAGATCTCTTGTTCTTCCTTGAACCTCCTCCAACAGGAACGTTTCTCAGAGACCCTCCTTCAGTCCAGTACCTTCTACAAGTCTTGCAAAAATATCTAGGTTGAGTGAGACTGTAATTGTTGTAGTAACAGAACTTGGTATTTGTTGAATTACACCTGGGACAATTGAGTTGTTCTTGAGGCCTTGCTTTTCTCTCTAACATAGGCCTTGTGCAAGTATTAGACACTATGTCTTCCATGGGCTTCACCAATCCAGTCACAGGATAATAAGTAGTAGTGGTAGTACTCTAGAGAAAGAGAAAAGACACAAAAACATAGTTTTCAATAACAAAACAAAAGGGATTTTGCAACATAGAAATCTAGATAAATTCATTGAGAATAGATGAAAAGGAGAGAAAACAAACGAATAAAAACATCCAACGCTTTTTTCTACTAGTAAATTATATTGAAAAAGAAGACAACCCAATATATATAAAAGGTGAAAAAAAACCTAAAAGAACCAAAAATAGAATTACTTTTCCATCCCTTTACAAGTTATTTGCATAAACTAAAAGATGGAAAAAAGAAAAAGTGAAACGCTTTCATGTCTTCAAGAACACGTTTAAACTTTTATAAATCCTTCAAAAGAAAGGCCATCAAATAAAATGAACTTGCAGCCAACGTGAATTAATCATTTTTATAGATAACTCTCTAAAGCAAGCATGCATATATCATGAACCATATTGCCTTAACAACGAGCTAGTGGAAGTTGATCCCAATTTTGGCCTATAAAAAGCTAAAACACAAACACCAGAGTACGAATTCTCGATTTTAACATGAAAAGCAAATCAGAAAATTAAAATAAGATGCACGCACCTGAGGCAATTTAGCAGCATCCATAAATCCAGAAGAAGAAAAGTGAATGAAAAGCAAACTGATGACTTCAGAGAGAGAGAGAGAGAGAGAGAGAGAGAGAGAATTCACCTCTTTTGTCTGCAGCTGCTCTTAGTGCAAGAAAGAATGTTTTAGATTGTTTCTGTGCTGGCTTTATGTGTTGGCAAGACACTTTTATGAGTGATAGATAAATGAGAGAAAGCAAGAGACCAAGCAAGAGATGTTTGTTTTGACTACTCATAATATATATAAAATGCATAATTACCTTTTTCATTTTTTATTTATTTTTTAATTTATGGTCTTATTTTATGTGTGGAAATTTTTGTCTGATGCATTTGCAATAGTGGAATTGTATATTTGTTTAATTGATAGTGGGTGGAATATGAGTGTGTATGCTGTGGTGGGTTTCAATTTTTTGACCTGATAATGGGGAAAGTCTTTATATTCTTCGTTCTTCTCTTGTCACTCCTTTTCAAGTGTTTTTCTAAGGGCCGTTCATAAGCAGGAGTTGGGATTTGTTTGGACTTTGGGCAATCAATAAAGATAAGATTTGATTCCTCTCCACATTTTGTAATTTGTCAACTACAGATACCTCACTGTGGTTGTAACTTTTTCATGTTTCTTTTTAAAAGCTAGCTTCTTTACAAATTACTATAGTTTTCTTGTGAAGTAATCAAGAATATTTACTATTTTTATGACGTCTCCATTAATTGTATCTCGCAAACAACTTCATTATGTGCTTGACAATGCCATTAATCAATCCAAAAACATGCTTATCCAACACCATGATAATATCCCCAAAACCACAAAAAATATAAGAAAGAAAAACAATTTCATTTCAAGAAGATAGTATAGTACTCCATAATAATTAGTTACATCTCTTACAATAAAAAGAAATCTAGACATCAATTAATTAGTTCTTTTAAAATTAAGTTTGAAGGAGAACTCAGCTGGTTAATTTATATATATTAGCAGTTCGGTACTTTCAAGTATCATTTTTTTTTCTTTTGTTTGATACATCAGCAGTTGTTTTTTTTAATATATAGAATTACAGTCTAACAGAAAATATGTTACCAACAAAGATAAAATATATATATATATCAATATCTACTAAAATTAAATATTATATATGAATAGAAAATTTATTCCAATAGCATTGAGAGAAAACTACTTACATGATAAGAAAAAAACACTCATTGCACGTGTTAATAAATATGTATGATGAGACTCTTAATTCTGATAATAAATAAATAAAGAAAATACATTAACCACGTGATCAACTTTAATTAGATACAATTATCAAAAGATGTTAAATATTTTTCATAATTATGGAATGAATAGAAAAGATATTCAATTATTGATATCTAACTATATAACAAATATCCACAGGTTCAAAAGGCTGCTAAACTTTCCATGAGTTCTTTTGCCTTAGGCAATGGTAAAGAGTATATACTTTTTTTTTTCTTCGTCTACTTTCTTTTTCATCAAAGCTTTTGAACAGAGACATACAATATTAAACCAAAAAAAAAAAAGGAGCCTTTAATCAACTCTTAAAAATCTTCAAAAAAAAAAGAAAAAAAGGAGAAATTCTGGGTTCTTCTCCTGTGTGTACTTAATTTGACGCAAGAGAAAGTAGCAGTGATGATGAGTATTTAAATAAGTAAATGAAAATGGAAATTGAGAGGCGGGAGAGAAGAGAAAAGAGCGAGAGAGCCGACAAGAGGCGACAAAAGGAAAGTGTGGTAGGACCCAGATAATGCGCGGTAGGATGGCAGAGAAATTCTTGCTTTGGTGTTGGATGTCTTTTTCTGGATGGAGACTCGTTTGGTTTCAATTTCTTCGAAACAGCCAAGCACTCAGAATCTCACTTCCCAGTTTTAACATTTGGATTACAATCCCATGCTGTCATTCCCACCCCATATCCATCCACATGACTTGTCTTGTTAGTCAAGGGTTACTGTTTCCATCACCTTGTAATATATTAAAAATTCTCTTGTGTCAAACTGATGCCATCTTAATTTCGTACGGTTGCATTTTAATGTTGTACATAATAAGCCTCATTATTTTTTTTTCATATATAAAAGTATGAAATCTTGATTTTGTATCATTACGTTGATTAGTTTACATCATACACTTTAAGTTTATTTTAGCTTTAATAAGTAAGCTTTTTAATCAGAAAATTTTGAATAGAATGAAAAAACGTTGATATTTTAATTTAATATATAGTTAGGTTAATGAACGGATAATAATATACAGTTGGAATGTGTGAAAAGAACAATCTATCATTCTTATAGAAAGCATATTTCACAAAGAAAAATCTTTAATGTTGGTGAAATAGTTATATAGTAGTTAAAGCCCATCTATGACAGTCATTTTTTAATATTTAATTACACTTCGATTTTTGCTGATCGAATTGAAGGACTAATTGCCTGACAAGCAAGTTAGGTGAAGTTTGTCGTTTTCAAAACAAGATATCAGAAGTCCCTAGTTCAACACATATTGTTTAGTTTGAATCTATGTAAAATTGATAATTGCAAAGTCTGTCGAAAGTTTATAGAAGAACATTAAAAATAAAAAAAATTACATGGACAACTTTTTTTTCTCCCTTTTTCTTTTCAAAAAAATGTCTGAAAACAGAATGATTATCATCGTCCAATCACTTTTAAAAGCAAATTTCTACATGCATGATTGATAATAAAAGCTTTTTTCCTGTCTCCTGGAAAAGATATTCTTTTGTAGAAAACATCAATCAGAAATCACTTTCTAAGAAAATAGAACAGGACTGGCTTTGTGAGGCCAAAGCATAGATGCTTTGGTGGCCGAATATTAATTATTATTCTCTTTATATCAGTCTCAATTGCTTGAACGTGAATAACATGTGATCTGTATAGAAACAGTACTGTGTTCTCTGGTGCTCTACACGTCAAGAGTTGCCCAATTCCACCATTCAATTTTGCTACATCGCACCTGTGCAGACTCTGTCAGATCATAACACATTCGTTTCTTCTTCTCACTTATTTTAATTTTGTTTTATTGATTTCTGGATTAGATATATTATACAAGTTTTGAGTCCTCTTAAAGCTGTTTTCTTGAAGTTTCTAGGTAGTTATTAATTATTGGAGAACTTGTCATAGGCTTTGGCCACTAGTTAAGAAGAATATTTTTGTGGGATATTAATAGTATATGTATAGATATCATAGCATCTCGTTTTGGGTACTCATGCAAAGATTATGTTCGAATTTCAACGATGAAATCGATGGCATAAATTATTTGTAGTCGAATTCCCTTCACATTGGAGAAGAAACCTTGGTTTGTTCATAAACAATGAATAGCAGAATTGCAACGTGATTTTGGAGTCTCCTGATTACACGTCCAACAATTCTATTCCCATTACTGTTATACATTGAGGTAAACCCATGATAGATGTAAATTAATTTTTATCTTTATAAACTAGACAAATTGACAAATGAGGAAAGAAAAAAATCAATACACAGGGGTGTATGCACTATATCCACTACATCGCATTACCTGACATGGATAAAAGAATTAAATATATTTTCACGTCACATTATATGATTTTATTGTTTAATCCATGCACAGTGCACACCAATACCTTAGATTTTTCTCGTAATCCAAATAAGTGTATAAAAATAGCAATAGTTACCAGATCTCAAACCCAAAAATACAAACGGGCCACTAATATTTGGGCCTACAATGTCCAAACCACAAATACACGGTGCATAACAGCGGCCTGCCAAAGCCCATTAGCCTGATTTTCAAATTTGAGACAATCTTCTGCTGGTCAATTATACAAACGAGTGTGCGGTCGAGAAAACCCTACCATCGACTATCATTTTGGACTTTATACATAACAACATCAAAATCTTTCTAGAAACAGCACGCAACCACATCCATCTTTCCAATCTTGTATGTATCTCTTCATGTCCTGTCATTTTAAGCTTCTTTTCATTCAACTTTCCAACTGTACCTGACAATAGTTTCTTATTCTACTCCTTTTGTTATTATTTTCATCATAATTATCACTGTTGCATTAGATTCAATAGTCGTCCGCGTCAAAGTTGTCAAAGGGTTACCTTAATTTTATAAGGACATGAACCATGAAGTTCCATAATGTTTTGGAATACATAAACGTACGTTTGACTTGTATGTATAATGTATCTCCTTGAGTTTCAACTTATGGGAGTGGTCCGGTTACAGGCTCCTTACAGCCCAAAACAATTAAGTTCGGCGATGTCCATAAATACAGCTGGTTGGTAGCCCTCAAACATCCTCACAACAATTGAGTTACACTTTCAATTTGTGGTCCAATTCTAGGACCCAAGTATCTGCTCCTCATTACTTCTTATAAGCCCAACTGCCCAAGCCATGACAAGCACCATACCTCCCTCATGACACACATCACACAACTGCCAAATTTCGAAAGTAAGTTAAGATTGTTTTGTGATTTACCACTATAAGTAGGGAAAAACAAAATAATATTATAGCTTTCCTTCTCGATGGTTTTGTTTCTTTATCTCCACAGGGTACCAACAAAGCAACCCAAATCTGTTTTTAAGCCGCTAGGCCGAGTGAAATTAAATATTTGTCCTTTTATTTTAACCATAAAAGACATTCCCGTTTGAAAATAGTTGCATAAATGATACAATATAAAAAATTTTGCAATAGGCCATCATTTATCTTCTTACTTGTTTGACACGACTGTATATAAAATTTTATAATTAGTTGCGCATATTCAAAAGTCTATCAAACATTCTATATATTTTGAAACTTCTTGTTTTCTTCCACATACTTATTATCAAGAGTTATTTCATTCAAAAACTTATCAAACATTTTTATGGGTGTGGAATTTCTTGCATTTTTTCACTCATAATTTGTCGACTTGAATTTTGCTTTTTTTTTTTTTTTTACTACTTTTAAATTAACCAGTTTAGAAATATGAAACAAAACAAAAGTACCCCTTTTTTTTATCATGTTTCTTGGTGATCTTACATTTTGAAGTTCAGCAACACTAAATAAATTAATTGCAGTACTCGCAATTCCTCAACCTTTTAAATAATTTCGTATTAATTGAAAGAGCATTAACTTCCTAAGAGCTAAAACAAGATAATTGTAGTCCCAAATCCCAATCTTCAAAGCCTTGGATAGCTTGAAGACACTTCAGATTCACTGAACAAGTAAAGGTCAAATAATTCTCTTGTTGCCTAACCTGTGTCTTTTCTTTGATCCACTCCACAAAACATAGAAAAAATATGTGTACTCAGCGAAATAAATTCTCTCTTCTATAATTGGGGTTCTGAAATCAAACTCAATGCTTTGTCTAGTTCATGTGTTTTACAGTGCAATGTCGCCAAACCAAACCAGCCAAACGTAACTGTACACGACGCATTGTGATAGGCACAAGGCAGTGCTTTTCTTGGCCCGCCATGCCTTGGCGACTGTTCTATCCAGTTCTTGATTCTTTGTATTTGCTTCCAAATATTGGTTTCTTTCTACCGGTACAAATCACCCACCGGCACGCACATCAACATCATATTTCATACATACATATATATATATATATATATATCTGAAGGGCTACAAATGATGGGTAATATTACTGGTTTAATAAGGTAGCTATATATCTGAAGAGCTACAAATGATGGGTAATATTACTAGTTTAGTAAGGTAGTTAAACTCATATATATATATATATATATATATAAGGTTTATACATGATTTTAAAAAGTAAATACCAATTAATTAAATTCATTTATTGCATTTGAATTAAACAGAAGAAAAAATTTGTTTCAGGAGAGAAAATGCAATTGATGAATTTGATAGGTTGGTCCTTACTTTTTAAAATCAATTACACATGATTATAAAATCATTATATATATGCACATCACATCCTACGATCCATTTAGGTATGAATACATATGAAATCTTGATCATTCAATTTTCAATAAATCAAATCTAATGGTGCTAAGCCATTAATTGAAAATTAAAAGGTCATTTATCTTTTTGTCTAAAGAAAGACTGAAGACTAAATAGTGATTGAAACTTAAAATTTGAATGACATATATATATATATTTTTTCTTATCTTTGAATATATAGTAATCTTATTTGTTTTTTCAAATTAACATTATTTGAAAACTAGTAATTTGATATTTATATTTTATTATTATTATTAGTTGTTATGTAACTTCATTTAATATAATACAAATAATTATAATAAATTATTTAATAAATATCAAAACACTTTTATGTATATATTAACAATATTTTTATTCATAATTAAAATATGTATAATTATTATAGTAAAATAAATTAAATTTATATATTTAAATAAAAATAAACAAAATAGTCGTAAGTTGATTACTGTTGTTATATATTTATATAAAAATAATATTAAAAGTAATAACATTAAAGAGAATCTATATAATACAAAATCATGACAAATTTGAAAATATGTTATCTTAGAAATGATATATTTAGAATAATATAATTAAAAAACCAACAAATGATTTGATATTCAATTAAAAGTTAGAAATTATAATTTTTTTTTAGTGATTTTTTAGTGATTTTAAGTGGTTTGACCACTTAAGTAAACAAAGAAAAATCATTTAATAGATATAATTTAGACACATTAAGTGAAAAATAATAAAAACAAATGACCCCAAAGTTCCAATCATTAGATCTGACTTATTGAAAATTAAATGATTAAAATTATACGTGCATATATACCTAATTGCGCGTGTGTGCGCACACAAACACGCACATATATATATATACACACACATAATAACTTTTATGTTCAGTGTTTCATAACTTTAAAATGTTAGAACGAATCAATTAAATTCAACTATTGCATTTTCTCTCCTAAAAAAAAATTTCTCTCCTATTCAATTAAAATGCAATTGATGAATTTGATTGGTTCGTTCTAACCTTTTAAAGTTATGAAGCACTGATGGTGAAATCACTCTATATTATATATATATATATATATATGGTGATACACCCAAAAACTCTCTAGAATTTTGATCTTTTTCCAAAAACGATCTTTTAATTTCAAATTTAGATCATAAAAATCTTCTAAAGAATGGTTAACTCAATTTTAAAAATATAATAATTTTGTAACACCAAATAATTCGAAGTCCTAAATTTAAAAAATACGAGATATGTTTTCTTTTTTTAAGTTAACAGTATAACACCAAATGAATAAGAGGGCCAATAGGTTCTAAATTTTAAACATATGATAAATATATATATATATAAAGTTAATTAAATAATGTCGAACGGATTTCACATATATTAATTTATCAATTACTACTTCATAGGTTGATAACTAAATAAAATATATAAAATGAGATGGTAGTATTAGTCTCTAAATACTTTAAGAAAATAAATTAGTTGTATGTTATCCAGTGTTTTTTTTTTTCCCCTTTTGAGGAACGTGTCTAGTGTTTCTTGAAAGTTCGGTTGCAATCTTGCTACGTGGATGAGTTGGTAATCGTTAATTAAAAAGAGTGTAGTCATGTCTTTGATTGTGTTTTTGGCCAGGCATGCATGCCTATGAATTACATGACTTCTCAAATGTCGAAACCATATGAATCTATCGATTCAGTCATTATGAGATATGATTACTTTGCTTCGACTAAGCTATCAATACACGTTAGAGGGACTAATCACGCAAAAAATAACAAAAAAAAATGTGTATAATGTGGAATATGTCCGTTCAAACAATTATATGATCATGAGTGAATTGTCAATTTTTGTGCATTGTTGTCATATAATTATTTCACGAATTGTATTCTTTTGGATATTACAAGGTTTAGAAATAATATGTTTAATATAGATATTTTAATGTTAGAAACATTGATTGATAAATTGGTCAGAATATCATTAATAGACATAAAAACAAACACAAGGGAGGGTGTATAATAATATTATTTTCTCATCACGTAAGGTTAAATTCTCTAGGCCGTGGATGTGACACAATATTTTATAAATAAAGATTAGAATGACTAATATAAAACTTAATTACAACCACGTAAATTGGATAATTATTAATATATAATACTTTTTTGGATTGGCACTTCTATTGGCTAGCATTGTTTTAAAGCAAAGCAGAATTTATTCGTTCAAGAAAATGAAAATCTAAGCAACCACTAACATTGGGCATTCAAGATTGTGCTTTGTGCACATGTAAAGGGTCCATACCAACTTTATGAAATTGTATTAAAATCTGTCTAAATTAACAAAGAATCTTCTGGAACTTTGGATCCATCATTTATATGTATATATATATATATATATATATATAAACAAACTGAAAAAGGCCAACATAATTGAAAATAAAACTGAAAATTAGACAGGCGCATATCATGTTTTGGTATCCCATTGCCTTTAATTATTATTTGATGATTATGTGCATGACATTAGAATATATGCAGAATAATGTCACGGTGTACCTTTAAATCAATGAAACTATATCATCAAGTTAGGTGGGTATATATGCAGAAGACAAGTGGGGATTTTCTGGGTTGGCATAAACAAAAAGTGCGAGACATATACAGAAAATAATAAAAATACAATAGCAAATAATTGCAGTAACGTATAATGAATTATTATGAAAACATTATTAGCAATGATAAATGTTTTAAAAAACGCCGGTGGTAGTTTTAAAAAGAAAGGGAGAAAAAAAAACGAAAAACGAAAAAAAGAAAAACAAAAACAAAAACAAAAAAAAATCAACAACAACAACAACGCTGGCGGTCAGAATTTTAATAAGTTTTCGAAGATTGACGGCATATATATAATATATCTATAGCAATAATTCTACCTCGAAAATGTTAAAAAAAAAAAAGAATAAACAAAAGGGTTATATTGATGAGGTTTTTTTTTTTTTTTTTTTTTTTGAGTAGTATATATCGATGAGAGTTATGTACCCAATAATCCCAAAAAATAAATAATCGTGCAAATCATGATAGAAATTGAACTATTTTCAGCTCTACTTTTATGCACTACAAGTGCTCGTGTGATGCACCGTTTGACCACAAAGTAAGGAGAGTCATGCTTAGTTTCTTTCTGCTGAACATTTTAGTTATTTTCCTACAAATTAACCTGGTTCAACCATGACTTTTCGGAGACATCCAATAAAATTGAAATAATAAAGATAAGATTAGCATGGCTCCTGAGCAAGGATGACAAGCACACATCGAGAAATGATCCAAATTTTATATTAAAAAAAAAAAAAAAACACTTGGCTCAACCCTTAATTAAAATCAAAGAAAAATCCTAAAAAACCACTTGACTTATGAAACAATATCCATTTTTCATCTAATGTTTCACTTTTATCTAAAATTCAACTTCTGTTATTTTATTTATAGAAAAGTTTAAAAAAGGTAAAAAAACTCTATTATCCCTAAAATTTTATTTAAAAATATAATACTTATAGAATAATATTTTAAAATAAAAACATTATTAACTAATGAAAACCGATCTCCATCGTCCATTCATGGATAGTGGAGATCAACATACACCAAGTTAAAAAAACTTAAATAAATAATATTTCAAAATAAAAAATAATAAACTAATAAAAATTTATTTACATAACAAATTAAAAAATAAAAAATATATTAATAAAAATAAAAAATAAATGGAAATCCAAATTGTTCATCTATTTGGATGAACAGTGGAGATCTAATCTCTGGATCTCCACCAGAAACCTAGAACACCATCGAACATCATCCATCACACACAATCATCAAGAGTAAACCATTATCAAACATCATCCATCACCCACAAGCACCATAAAACCATCTACAACACTGTCAATACCAACTGTCCCCCGAACCAAAGCAAACCGCATAATTATCCAGACCCCTGAACCAGAACACCATAAGCACCAACAATCATCAAGAACTCCTAAGAACCATACTCATCATAACCATCCAAACCCACCAATCGACCATTAGATCGGCAAATATCAACATCATCCAAAAAAAAAAAAAAAACCCCAAAAAGAGAAAGCAAAAAATTAAAAAATATACATATAAAAAGGAGGTTCGGCCACCTGGGTTTGAAAGGTAGGTTCATCATCTTTACCAATGATGGTTCATCATCATCAGAGGTGGGTTCGATTGAGTTAAGACCAAGAGATGGAGGTTAGGACAGAGAGATAGATGTTCGAATCTAGGTTCGTTTTCAAATCTAGGGTCTCCAATGGATGACCCAGATGAACGCACCTAGACTCATCGAAGACCCAGATGGTCTCCCATGGTGGAAATTAAAGACCTATTGGAGACCACTTAGGCCTCCAATGATAGAGATTGGTTGAAGACCACGAACCAACGTTGAACCCTTGTAAATACACTGCCGTTGTCGTTGTCGAACCCATTAGCCGCTGTCGTCGAATGCATCTGAAAATCTTGCTGGAGATGGAGAGAGAGAAAAGGAAAAGAGGAGAGAGAGGCAATTGATAGAAAAAATAACATTATATATATATTTATATATTTAAATAAAAATATCTTATTATTTTTTATATTTATATTTATATATTTAATAATATTATTTTGATTTTCTTATTTTAATTAATTTTCCATTACTTTCCTTTTTTTGCTCTTGGAGTCAAACAATCAACCATATCAATATAATAGATTTCGTGATCGTCAGGGGCATTAGGGTCCTTTCGTATGCATTCAGGGGAGATTTTGAATATTTATGTTAATGTCAAGTTGTATTTTAGATAAATATAAAACGGTAAATTGTAAAATGAATATTGTTTCAAACTTCAAGTTGTTTTTAGGGATTTTTCCTAAAATCAATTCTTTTTTTTTTTTTTGGATTAATTATGCATACATCACAGGTACTACATATCATATATTATCGAACACTTTTAATAAGGGTCTTTAAGATGTTATCCAAAACTGAAGATCCCAAGAGTGAGAGAACAGATTTATATCGCGTGGGAAAATTGCCCTTAACATCAAGAGGTTGGTAAGTACTCGAACTCGACACACTAAAGAAGAAGCGTGCCAAGTGGGGGTTCTTCCACTGAGGCAATTCCCTTAGCTCTAACTAAAAATAATTCTTATTCCTTAAAAAAAAATTGAAATAACTTAAACTTTCATAAAATAAATATTTATTTATTTTCCATATTTTTTTTTAAATACTGAAAATTTCATAATATCTATCCCAAATTTGTGAATCAAAAGATTACAACCCTAAAAATCAGTCAAATTTGGGGCTACCAAATATACACAAAGAAAGCAAAGCTTGTTCCTTTCAAAGGATCAAGCAGAAAGGTCATATGGAAAACCAGACAATTCCCAATCATGGGAATAAAAAGACAACACTATATTCGACCAACCACACACAACTAAACACCAAATAACCAAAAACTGAAAGCATAATTGAAAATCAATAGTACCCAAAATAGTCTATACAATACATCCTTTAAAATCCAACAAGTAGAAACAAAGATGACTACTAGAAGATAGGCAAAGCGCATCAAACGGGAACATCCCTAGGACAATCAGACCTTTTCCTTAAGCTTGAATGAACCATCGTGAAGGCACCATAAAACCATGATTACAGTGCCGATATCCACCTGAAACAATCCTCCATTATTGTTTTTGACCATCAAGGAGGCTTTTAACTACTAATTTCCATCCAACACCTAGAAAATAAATACACATAACTAGAACAAAATGGGTTTTTAGAGCCGGATCCAGTTATCAACTGGATCCAACCCTAAAACCCCAAAACTAGGAAGATCTCTAAAGAGAAACTGCAAGAGAAGAAAAAGGCAAAGATCGGGAGAGGAATAAAGCAAAAGGATGCGAAAACTACCTAGATCTAGTTGGGAATAACCTTCTACGATGCCTTCTCTCTTTTTAAGAATGAGAGGACTTTCTCACTCTAAAGAATGATAGAGCCTTCGAGAAGACTCCAATATAATGATCTGTACTTATTTTTCCATATCACACCAAGAGTAAATTTAAAAAATAAAAGAGATTAAATTTCATTGAAAATAAAAATGTAAAAGAAAACATTATTATAAGATAAGAGAATTAATTACACTCAATATGGCCTATAGCTAGACAACTCTCATATAGATAAATGATATTCTGTGTTTGAATTGCTACAAAGTAATTATGTAATATCTCCAAAAAAAAAAAAAAAAAAAAAAAAAAAGAAAAGAAAGTAAGCTATTTGTGCAACATGAGAAAATTTTCAAAACATGTTGTGTATAATTTTTTCTGTTTAAGATCGTAATATATCCATATATAATAATTTAAAACAATGAAGGTTTATAGATCAGGTGTTATAAATTAAGTTTCTGATCATGCAATTGCAGAACATGTAATTTAATTTCAATTATAATCACAAATTAGAATTAAACTTACTATACCCAAAGGTTCTCCCTTAGTAAATGCCCCATTGCATGCAATAAATCATGTTCGTGATGGGATTCCTTCCATTAACATGGTATATATCTTATAAAAGTGATAGTTTAATACATATAAAAAAATTTTATAAATAGGTATACCTGATTTTAAAAAATAAGAATCAACCAATCAAATTCATTTATTGCATTTGAATTAAATAGGAGAGAGAATTTATTTTAGGAGAGAGAATACAATGAATGAATTTGATTGGTTGATCCTTATTTTTAAAATCAGGTATACTTTATTATAAAAACTCTCAATATATATACATATATATATAAAATTAGGAAGGAATATTCCTTGGTGACACCGTCATCGATGACATGCGAAGCCATTTGCCATGCACAAACTGGTTTAGTAAGTTTCCAAGGAGAAGAAGAGATTTGAGGGCGTCTGTTTCCGCAAAGTAGAGCAGATTTCCTCCTGAGCTAGAGATCCAACAAATAAGTTGCGAAAAACAATAAAAAGGAATAATAATAATATTATTATTAACATCAACTTTGAAGTTAATTGCCCAGTGCTAGTCGTTTGCTCTCTCTCTCTCTCTCATACGTAGACAAAAAAAAAAAAAAGAATTACTAAAAAGCTTATAAAAATATGTCTTCTTATAAATGGATATCACTTTTACTTTTTATAACAACGACCTCCCTTATACTGACGATTTGATTATAATTGACTGTGACAGTTATTGTAGTAAGGGTGTTTTGGTTATTTTCTCTAATTTTTATTTTTCTTTTAAAAATTATATTAATTAGTAAGTTATTTGGATCTTCATCGTCCATATGAATGGTGAAGATCCATTTCAAATAATTTAAAATTTTAAAACTTAAAAATATTTTAAAAATTAAATAATTTTAAAATTTTAATATAATAAATTTTAACTAAAAAAATAATTTAAAAATTTTTCAAATGGATATAAATTGTCAATCTCAAAGATGAACGATCAAGGTCAATTTTGAAAAAATAAAAAAAAAATTGAAAATTGCAGTGAAAACCCGATTGGTTCAACACTACAATCTTTAACATCTATTGATGAACATCGTCAACGAAAATGATTCAACACAAATAAGGATCAATCATCAACAAACAAAATCACTTCCATCTTCATCCATCGTCAACACAAACAAATGATTCATCAATACAAACAGGAGTCTATCGTCATCAATCATCAACATAAGCAAAAACTAAATGTTGTCTTCATAAAAAACCACTGTCATCTTCATTAATCAAATGCACATATAACAACCCAGTCCTAGTGAGAGCAAAGAGAGTGAAGGGAGATAGAGGATATCAGATCAACATAAAAGGAGTCTATCATCATCAATCATTAACATAAATAAAAACCAAATGTTGTCTTCATAAAAAACCATTGTCATCTTCATCAGTCAAATACACACACAACAATTCAATCCTGGTGATAGTAAAGAGAGGGAAGGGAGATGAAGGATATCAGATTGATGACGATCCAATTCATCATCGATTTGGTTATTTAACCAAACTTGTTCCAAGTTGGAACCAAACTATTGTCGGCAGACGAGGGTCTAGTTCCATCTTGGAACCAAACCGGTGTTTGGGCTTTCAAATCAAAACCTAAACGTCGATCTGGGTTTCCACGATGTCTGGGTTTCTAATGGAAACCCAAATCGACCTCTAAGTTTCGATCTAAAAGCCTAAACGTTTGGTACCCAAACGTTTAGGTTTCTAGCTTGAAACCTAAATGTCGATTTGAGTTTTGATTTGGAAACCCAGACGCCTAATGCCTAGACGTCGATATGGGTTTCTTGGAAACCCATATTGACATCTAGGCAACGAACCAACTTGTTAACTAGTGAAAAGAAAGAAGAAAAATAAGAGAAGAAGTAGAAGAAAAAGAAAAAGATAAGAAGAAGAATAAGAAGAGAGGAAAGAGACAGTGACTAGTTGAAAGATGAAGTAAATGAAAACCATAAGGTCGGGTGTGGTTGACTTTAATAAATGGAGATCCAATAACTCTGGATTGGATCTCCATCCATCTTTTCTTTATTTTTTTAAAATATAATTTTTTTTTAATTTTAGTTTTCTAAAATTAATCACAACCGTCCATCAATATGATGGACAATGCAGATCTCATTTTTTATTTAAATTATTTTATAATTTAAAATGATTTTTAATTAGTTTTTATTTTTTTAATTATTTCTAGAATCTAAGGGTTTTTTTTACTAGATCTCAACCAAATATTTTCGAGATGGATAGTTGAGATTTTTTAAAATTTAAATTTTTTTCCCACAAAAGTAAGGCCACAAAATAGTTAGTTAAAGGTATTCTCGTTTTTTTGCTCTATTTTATCATTTTTTTAATCATCTCAAATGGTTAACATAGTCAAATTGTTAATACAGGAGAGTTGTTACTATAAAAAACAAAGTGATTTTCGTTTGCAATAAGACATATTTCTAAAGGCTTTTCATTAATTCTTTCAAATATATATAAAGCTTTTATAATTAAATATATCTTATTTTAAAAAGTAAAGACAAACTAATCAAATTCATCATTTACATTTTCTTTCTTAAAACAAATTATTTTTCTCATTTAATTTAAATGTAAAGAATGAATTTAATTGATCGATTCTTATCTTCTAAAATCAAGTATACTTGAATATAAAAACTTTATATTTATATATATATATATAGTCCCTTGATTTGGGCAGGACTTGTCAAATACATAAGTTTTAGAAGCGGGCAACAGTCACAAAAATAAAAAATTTGTGGAGGAAGTCAACCGCAAGAAGCACCTGGTTAGTTTTTTGCGAGAATAACACGTCATGCACATTAGGTATTGATCAATGATAATGCTTTCGTTGTGAATATTTATAATTCACACTTTTGACAATTTTATGTTGAGACTTTTAATCGGTGCCTCATTTTTGGGTTATTTGTTGCTTAAACAGCCGACAATTCTTGCAATATTTCTAAATTCGGCAATTATCTCAATTTGAATTTTGTGTTTCCGTCAATAATGTATAATCATTTAGTAGCCCATTTAATAAACTAGTGATATACTTGTAAAATAGATTAATAAATATCTTATAATAAAAAAATACTAAAAAAAGTTAGAGATAGTTTGTTTTTACCACTTTTCATTTAATAGGTCTGAATTACACCTTTTAAGTGATTTTTGTTTATTTTTTTAAGTGATCAAACCACTTAAAACTATCCAAAAATCATTGAATATAAAAAGTTATAATTTTTGATTTTTCACTTAATGACAAATCACTTAATGATTTTTTATATGTATTCTTCCAAATCTATCATTCCCAAAATAATATATTTCCAAATTAGTTCTAATTTTACATTATATAGATTTATTTTAAATATAATCAATGAAATATTACAATGACTAAAATATATATTACTTCACAGTTTTAACTTTTGTTGATATAATTCTTTAACTTAAGAACATTTTGTTTATTTTTATTTAAATATATAAATTTAATTTACTTTACTATAATAATTTATTTTTGTATATATAATTAAAAAAAAATACTTTACTATAATAATTAATTATATTTTAATTATGAATAAAAAATGTTATTAATATATACATAAAAGTGTTTTAGTATTTTTTAAATAATTTATTATAATTGTTTGTATTATATTAAATGAAGTTTCAAAACAACTAATAGTAAAACGATATAAATATCAAATTACTAGTTTTCAGACAATTTTAATTTTAAAATGCAAACGAGATTATTATACATCAGAGGTAAAGGAAAAAAAAAACATATTGTTCAAATTTCAGGTTTCAGTCACTATTCAGTCTCCAGTGTTCAGCAACACTGTTCAGTTTTCAGATAAAAAAACAAAGGACCCCTTATTGTTGAATAATGTATCATCTAATTTTTTTAATTAATACATTTTACAAGTACATCTGTACATGTATGTATTACAAATAGGATCTCCTTATATAAACTCTAAGGCACAACGACTTAAAGCAAATTCTTAAAAACTAGGAAGAGAGATCCACACATACAAGCAGATATTGCTTCAAATTGAACTCACACAGGGGTTGGAGTGCGATTCAAACTCTAATGTTTAAATAAGAGACGAGGTGGTGTCAACTGCACCATCCACCAACTCAATGTATGAACTAAATTATGTGTAATAACGATATTATTTTTTTATTAATTGATCTTTAAAAAGCAATAACAAAGTTACGCTTGAAACGATATGTATGGATAATTAAACCAGACATATGCCAATTGCGCATAGAATTATTATAATTAAAGAAATTACAAAGTTGTAAATAATCAAGTGAGAGTACGTAGCACGTGACTAGAAAGAGCAGACAAAGTTTGACATTTGACAATAGCTTGCTAAAAACGCGTGCTTCCTGAGAGTAGAAGCAGAGGCCGAAGCGGAAGCAGTCACAGCCTAGCAAGATACTGGTGGTGACTTTTGATTTTGCAGATCTTTTGGAATCCAAACCCTGTAATATCTTAATATATATCTAAAAGGCTAATGGTAATTGTAAACAAGATGCCAATAGTGAATAGCCACCCATTCCTATATAATATCCTAATTCCCGTAAAAGTAAACTCTGCATTGTACGTACAAAGAAGCTCAGAGAGCCGCCCCGATCAGTGCTGCTGTGAACCCAGCCACTGCCTATCCTATTCCTATCCTAGACTTTTTTTGGTTCACGGACAGGACACCCGTATTTCAATTCTCGCTCGACAGCGAGTTTCATCGTTTCATGTGGTGTTGGAGTTTTTATTTTTATTTCTAAATCCTAATCTTTCATATCTGGAATTCCACTTATTATCAATATATAAATATATTTTTGTCTGATTATTCCCATCATACCCCCTTGTCATGTCTAGTCTCTATAATCGCGAGAACAAAAGCCAAACGGGTTGTGGTAATATACGTCATAAGATAGAAATGATAATGATAGTTTATCATTTGATCGTGATAATTATTTCTAACACTGATGTTTAAATAATGTTACTTTGTAATATGTAACTTTTTGTATTAATAATTACTTTGGAAAAAATTTAATAACTTTAATTGCATGAAAGTTTTATCAAGATTAATAGTTAATATATAAAAAAATTATTATCATTGTCCTCTTTAACGTTTAAAAAATCGTTATTTTCCTCATTGTTGTTTACATAAAAACAAAAATACCCCATTGCCTTTGGAAAAATGGTTTAATTGTTTCACTTAAAGGGCAAATGGTTCATTGAACAAATCCATTGGTGAGATTGTTTTCATTGTAAGGGCATAAAGGTGATTGTAGGGCATGAACGAATGTCCTTTCATTGTTCAATCTAAAAAGTGAAGGTTAAACTTATCTAATAAAAGGTCCGATGGTGTTAAAACTCCACTTTTATAACATCAATATAATTGTTCAATATAAAAAGTGAAGGTTAAATTTATCTAATAAAAGTCTGATAATGTCAAAATCCTACTTTTTAAACATCAATTTAATAGTAGAGGGCACTTTAATGTTTTCATAAATATTAAGGGGAAAATGATGATTCTTTAAACGTCAAGGAGAAAAATAATAATAACTCTATATAAAATCTATTTTCCTTAAAATTTCTCTTCGTATCTCAAAAAAATTCTTTAAATGTTAGCTAAATTTTAGTTAAAATGATAATAAAACCAATTTAGCTAGTAACTTTTGATTGAATCACCCCAACCATTCTCTCTATTTTGACTATAAGTGTGAAAATTCATATAAATTTGTTTTTCCAGAGATAAAAATTGTTTATTTTATCACAAATTAAACATTAAAATAATAATAAAAAAAAGAGTTTGGCTGTGATTTCATCCTCTCTATATTTAATTATTGTAATTCAACACTTTTAAAACAACTAACAATATAAAGAGAGGTTAAAGTTAAATACTATGTCATATTATTAAGCATTTTAGCTAGTGACAATGAATAACTAGTATGCCATGAGTAAGTAAACAAAAAACTTTAAGTTAGTAGGCTTACTCTGTTATACACTTATATTGGAAAAATGTTAATTATGTTGTAACATCCATATCCATAATTAAAAATAACAGTCCAATCATGTGTATTTTGTAGGGATATATGGACAGTTTTTCTTCTATTGTGGAATATATATTTTTTAGTTTTAAGAATATATGTTTGGAAGTGATGATTACTTTTTGATTGATTCCAACATATTTTAAAACTGTTCGATATTAACTTCAAATATATATATTTTATATAAAAGACTGTGGATCATTATTCAAATTTATGATGCTAAAAACAAAATATATCTTTACATCATAATTTTTTTTCTTTGAGAATATTTACATGATAAATTGAAGTAAAATGAATTATATAAAAAATGATATTAAAAATTATCAGTGCATTTCATTTTTAGGTTGATGGTCATGCAATTTTTATATTTACAGAATTACTTTTTTTTTAAAAAAATCATTCATCTATTTTCACACATTTCACTCTCTACATAATGAAAATGAAACCATGGCTTTTGGATAATGTTATAGAGGAAGAACGTTGCCATTTTTTATTCAATCGACAAGACTTCTCTCCGTTAACTTTTACACTATTATTAAAATAATGACACCGAATATTGATAACAACACGCTCATATTCTCGGTCTTGTTTTGTTATGATTAATTTTCACATCAATATCAAACAATTCACCAGTCAACCCAACTTTATGGGAACAAAATCTGTAATTACTTCCAACATAAAAAACCAAAATATACAAAAAAAAAAAAAAAAACCATTAAAATCCCTCTCAAGACAAATCGAATTCAGTCAAAAGACAATAAAAACGATTACCTTACAAATTAATGATCTATCATGCCTTGAATTTCTGGTGTTTAAGCAAAAGCACACGTGCATGATAATTGCAATAGAACTGCTATTAGCGATATTTCCAAAAAAAAAAAAAAGTGCTGTTAACGACAATCAAAGGCTAAAACAGTAAATAAAGGGAGAGAGACAGTACTAGGACCGGCACACGCAGAGGCGCAAACAGACACCTCAGCTCTCCAAGTCTAGCTTCTCGGGCCAACCCGTTTTTTTTCCGCTGCTCTCAAGATTCTTTGTTTTTTTTATCCATCTGTTTTATTAATGAACTAATTTTCATTTCATTTCATTTTTGTTTTCTTTCTGTGTTTCAAGCAACACACTTGCTTGCTGTCTCTCTCTAGAGTTCGAGAGAGCAGAGGAAAAAAAAACACAGCAAAACAAAACAAAACAAGCAGTTGATAGAACGCCAGAGAGAGAAAGAGAGCGAGAAACAGAACTGGAAATCTAATCCCCGTGAATAGACGATAAAGAATTGTTGGGTTTTGACGGACTTTTCATCAAAAACCCAGGTGCCCAATCCACTCTCTCTTTAAAATCGCTTATTTGTTTGATTCCATATTATTTTATTGAATCCTTATATTTGTTAGCTGTCTATTGTTTGTTTTCCCATTGGTGTTACTCCTATCATTTCGTCTTCGTCAATAACTTTATTGGGTTCACTGTGCACTGATCTGTCAGTCAAGACTCTAGTGTAGTTTTCTGATTTGGGTTTTTGTTTAAAAAACTGTTGTTTGTCTGTATTATTCTATTGGGCCAACTGGGTTTGTACGGGATCTGTGTTTTTGATAGTGGAGTGGTCTTGACTATGTTTTTTTTTGTTTTTTTCTTTTTGTGGGGTGTCAATGTTTTGCTTTCTTAGGGATTTGAGTACGTTGCCTAGGGTTTTTGAGAAATGAGAGTGGATGAATTTGTGGAGTTTGAATGATGGGGAGCTTGAGCGGAGAAGATGATCAGTTCTTTGACACACAGGAGGAGATTGGCTCGGTGTCTGATTTGGGTTCTGATTGTTTGGAAAATTCGGATTCTGATTCTGCAGTAGCTAGTTCCTTGCCTGGTGGGCTTGGATATGATGTTTGGATTAGGAAACCGAGTAGCATTCGTGAACGGAGAAGTAAATTTTTGAAATGGATGGGTTTGAGTCTAGATCAAGTGGTGAGGGAAGATCTTGGTGTTGGTATTTGTGATGAAGTTGAAGTGGATACTGATACACTCACAAATAATGGTGAGGCAGTGTTAAGATCGATGAGCTTTGATGATAGGTTATCGTCTAGTCAGTCTTCTGTGTCTTGCTGGTCGAGTAATGCTACGGAATTGTTTGATAGGGTGACGGTGGAGGAGAAATTTGTTTGTAGATTTAAGAATTTGGATGATGGGACTGAATTTGTTGTGGTTGAGGTTGGGCAGGACGGTGTTCTGGGGAGGTTGCGTGAAGTGGGCTCCAATCGGATAATGACTGTTGAGGAGTTTGAGAATAGTCTTGGTTTGTCCCCTTTGGTTCAGCGAGTGATGCGGAGAGAGGTCATTGATGGGTGCAAACTTGAAGCAGCAAGAAAGCAGGTAAAGAAAGGATGGTTGAGGAGATTAGGTTCTGCAGCTTGCATTGTTGACAGACAAGTGGAAGCTGGTGATATGATATCCAATAACCCCAATCCAATTGCGAGGATTAAGACTCAAAAAGTTAGGGTTAGATCTCACAGAAAACGGTCTAAGGAATTATCAGCCCTTTATATGGGGCAAGACATACGGGCCCATGAGGGTTCAATCTTAACAATGAAATTTAGCCCTGATGGTCAATACCTTGCAAGTGCTGGTGAAGATGGTATCGTGCGTGTATGGCAGGTGGTAGAGTCGGAGCGATCAGAGGATTTTTCTGCTGTTGATATCGATCCTTCATGTGTATACTTCACCACAAATAGTCTTTCTGAATTAGTTCCTATTGGTGTGGATAAAGAAAAAAAGGGACAAGTGAAGGGAGTGAAGAAAATAGCAGACTCAGCTTATGTCATTTTTCCTCGGAAAGTTTTCCAGATACTTGAGACACCAATCCATGAGTTCCATGGGCACTGTGGTGAGGTCTTGGATATTGCATGGTCAAGGAATAAGGTCAGCAATTGCTCAGAAGTAAGTTACTTATATTTCGTTGGAGTATACTTCCATCTCTAACTAGTTTTAGTTTTCATAGTGTCTTCTGTCAGCCTCTGTTGATAAAACGGTTCGCTTGTGGCAAGTGGGATATGACCAATGCCTTAAAGTCTTTTCCCACAATAATTATGGTATGTCCTTCCTTCATTGAATTCTTTTCTAATCTATATCTGGAAGTAGAGATATAAGTTGAAATTGGTTGATTTTATGGGATATTTTTAATTCTATTTCTTATAACTGTTTTGTTTTCATGGTACAATGTTATGCAGTTACATGTGTTCAGTTTAATCCTATGGACGATAATTACTTTGTAAGTGGTTCCATTGATGGAAAGGTACGAATTTGGGCAATCCCTGGTTGCCAAGTTGTTGACTGGACTGACATCACAGAAATAGTTACGGCTTTATGTTACCGTCCTGATGGAAAGGTGAACTTCTCCTTCATTATTCTCTTAAAATGGAAAGCTAGTGCCAGCAACTATAACTAATTTTCAGAACATATTCTACTTTCGTGCAGGGTGTAATTGTTGGGTCCATGACTGGCAATTGTCAATTTTATGATGCATTAGGTACATGTTCATTATTAGACTTCTTTAATGAAAAAACTATTGATATCCTAAGAACCAAATTGTCCCTTCACTTGCTAATGTTGTTATGGTGTTGGAGCATCCGGATTATTACCTGGAGCTGTTTGACTGTTCTACATGTCGGTCATAAAGTATTGCTTAATATTGAGTTGTTCACTTGTGTTTAAGGCTATGCAATTTTATCAAAGACTAATTTATTTTTAATGCCTGCAATTTCAATAATGTTATATCAACCAGAAGTAAGTTACTGTGAGGGAAAAGTTGGTAACAATCGATGTTTTCTGAAGGTGACACATAATTAGATGCAATTAGGATTGAAGTTTGACTAATAGTTACTTTTCTTTCAAGATGAATATCTTTTGTCTACATTTATCTAAAGTAGGAAGTAAAGTACTGGATCTGTATGTGGTAATTAACATTTGGTGTTGGATAGGGACAAAAATCTTCTACTTCCTCTAATAGATCTCACACAACATTCCTGCAATGTCATTGATTTAATTGGACATCTCCAACCTTGCTTTAGTTCATTGTGATTGATATGAATGTATGTTGGAGGAGATGAGTGTGGAAGGTGTTGTAGTCTAACTGTCTAAGTGATGCTATTCTAACTACTGCAAAATGGGTTTTGAAGATGTTTCTGTTTTGGCGTTCCTTGTTGGCTACATGTTTTGACTTCAAGCCTGTGTGGCTTAGCTAGATTTTTCTGTTTCATACCTTGAGTGGCTGTTCCGTTGCACTGACTCAGTTGTGAACTAGTTGGAAGTTATTTACCTCTAATTGTCATACGATTCCTGAAACCCATTGTTTGCATAGTTGAAAGTTGATATATTAATCTTATAATGATGCAGGGGCTTTGCCTTGGTGAACACTAACTGGTCTGTTTTGCATGGATCAGATAATCGTCTGCAACTGTATGCTGAAGTATGCCTGCAGGGTAAGAAGAAGTCGCCATTCAAGAGGATAACTGGCTTTCAGGTGGTGATCTTTGTCAACTGTTTTGTAGTGATATCCATGTTCTGTTCTTTTTTTGAAATTTTTATATGTTGTTGAATTATATGTGCAGTTTTCTCCAAGCGACTCTAGTAAAGTAATGGTCACTTCTGCTGATTCACAAGTCCGAATCCTTCATGGTATTGATGTGATCTGCAAATTCCGAGGTAGGCACTTGTTTGCTTGATTATAATATTTGTGGTAGCTTACTAGCTCTGTAAACTGCAATAGGGGCATCAATGCTGCAATGATAAGATTATAGCAGAAAATTTTCATTTGTAAGGAAAACCTAATTAAATCCAATCTCTTTAGAGTGTATTATTTATTTCTTGTCTTTGAGGTAATTGGATCATTGATTTTGTTGTTCATCATCTTTAATAAATGTTATGATCTGTGAGTTGCATCATATATCTCCGAAGTTATCTACCTATTTCCTCTCAGGCCTGCGGAATTCTGGGAGCCGAATATTTGCATCATTCACCTCAGATGGGATGCATGTTGTTTCTGCGAGTGAGGATTCTAATGTCCATGTGTGGAATTATGTTAGCCATGATGGGCTGGCTCCTCAAATGAAGAGCAATTGGTCATGTGAGCGCTTTTTTTCAAGCAATGCATCAGTCGCCATTTCTTGGTGTGGGATGGCATGTGGTGGTTCAATTTTCTCAAACATATCAGGAACACCTTCATCTACTGGACTTCCAGTTAACTTATGGGGATGCAGTGAAGAAATAGGGACACAGCACTCTGATTTGGCTGAGAGTTCTCAATTCAGATTGCCATTCTCTTCACCTGAACATGTTTCATCAAGCCACGGAATTCATCCGGAGCCCTTGCCTAAGGGTTCTGCGACATGGCCTGAGGAGAAGCTTCCTCCTCTCAACTCACTGGTTGTGTCGTCTACAATGTGTAAATCGCAATACAAATTTCTGAAGACACGTGGTTCTCCTCATGCATGGGGTCTAGTGATTGTAACAGCGGGATGGGATGGACGGATCAGGTCGTTCCAGAATTTTGGATTACCGATACGTGTTTAGATAAATTGATGAATTGAGGCTGAGCTTAATTTTGGCGAAATATGGGATCCCTTTATGCTGTCCTTGTCAATCCAGATATGGGGCCAAAATAATTAACTTTGACCAATTTTGGATATGATATGCATTCCCAGCTATAGCAGGTCCTGATTTGAATGGTACAGGATACACATGAATGAGCACTTTATACAATGTTAAGGCAAGTCATGTCTCTGGGGCGGGGTTGATGGAGACTTTTAGGCACATTACAATAGAGTTTATGTTCTTTCAATTTACTCTAGTTAGGCCACCATTAACAAGTGGCCTGTTAGATCCAAATTGGGTAATAATATCCAGTGTAATTATACCATTCTTTAATTTGTTTAACTAGAATTAGTTCCGGTTGGGTCATGTCAAGGAAACCCAACCCGCATTACATGTATATTGATGTATAAAATTGAGATGTTTTTGTGGGGGCACTAGAGATTGCATTTCACAAAATGGGTGAGGAGAAATCAGAGCTGGTGACTATGAGTTTCCTACATGAATGGAGTGGGGGTCTTTTTCTCATGATTTGTTGGTTGGTTGAATTATTGCTTCGTTTGTCTGCCTAGTGGTGCTATTATTACACCTTTGAACCGTTCTGTCGGGGCCACTCATAGTCCCAATCGGAGTCAACCATTTATATGTATAAGAGTCTTCTAGTCTTTTTCGTGTCATTAAGTAGTGTTCAAAATTGCTTTTTATCTTGCTGCCGTTTAATGGAAGCCCTTGGCTTGGGAGTACTGAAGTAATATTGAATACGTTTATCATTCAAGATTGCAATATACTTTTGAACATAAGTGATTCAAAATTGCAATAAACGTTTGAAACTCAAACCAACTGTTTGAGAAAAAGCAGTTCTGTTGTGTTGATGTTAGGGAGTGCTACAGTTGGAGGTCGTTACCAAGATGGAACGGGCGCAAGTGTGCCCATCTCAATCAGACTGGCTGACCAACCACATTACCAATCATGTTCTTGCCCACTCACGGCATTGATGTGCCCCCAAATTTTGCTGTGTCTCCAACTTCCAGTGTAGCTGTGTGGCGCGAGTGATGGGTTATGATGAGCATTCTACAAGTCAATAGTGGCATAGATAGGGTTCAAGTAAGAAATTTTAGTTCGGTGAAAGTAAAATGGTATGTGATTTAAGATGTCGGGTGATCGGAGATCATAACTTTTTATGGTGATTAGAAAAGATAGATTTGTTTTTTGTTTTTTAACGCTTAAATTTGGTTCGGCAGAGGGGAATATATTTTATTATTTTGAATTCTTAATATTATTAACATGGCTATAAGATGTATACTATTTTACTTAAAAAAAAAAAAAAAGATGTATACTATTTGGTCGGTTTTATCTATTAAAAAAAACGGAGTGGTTGCTTTAAAGAGGTTGCTTTGGGCCTGCCGGGGCACTCAACTGAACTAGCTTTAGCTTTCATGTCATAGAGGAAAATGACGAGGTAGCCTAACAAGTAGAATGGCCCGTAACGTATTGTTGCTGGAGTTGCGATTTTTCCACCCCTTAAAAATTTTTATGTAAACCCCTTTTTGTTTTAACATCCCACTAAAAAATTTATATCTTGTAAGTATACCTACACATTACCAATTATGTCCCTTTTATTTTTTTCTTTAACCATGATTGATAAACAAATTATAAAAATAACTATAATAATTACAATAAAGCATTAAAAAAAAAAAAGGGAAAAAAATTGTGAGGAGCCGCATCTTTGCCCAGGTGAGCGGCGACCTCCTCCACAGCCTTTCTCAATTTTTAATGAAGGAATGTGTTGTATAGCCCTCCATCTTTTCAATCTCTTTCCGTTTTTTATTTTATTTTTTCCTAAAACAATCTCATTTTGTTTATGCATAGGAAACTTGCTGCATAGCCATCCATCTTTTTAATATCTCTCTCTCTCTCTCTCTCTCTCTCTCTCTCTTTTATAAAACAATCTCTTTTATTTTATGTGTAGGAAACTTGCTTCCACTTTTTTCTTACTATTATCTAACTCAGATTCTTCTATTGTTCCGCTTCCTTATCTAGGTTTTACATTTTCTAAATTTTACTTTTTTGTTAAATGTAATTTAGTGTATAAGAATTCAAAAGTTAACTAGATATTAATAATAATAACTTTTAATAAAAGTGTTCATAATTTAAATTAATTACTATGATCAGGATTTTGTTTTTTATATTTATTTTATTTTAATTTTTTATTAAATATAGTTTAATTAGTTAAGAATTTAAATAATAATCATATCTTTTGATTAAAATATTAATAATTTAATGTAAGGGTATTGTTGAAATTTGAAAACATATGTAAATCAGGGTGGTACATACAGTTTTAGAGGGGTGTAAATAACAAACAAAGCCGCTTGCTGCTTGTGGTGGACTAGTCATGCTCACATGACCAAGGCTTCTTCTAGGCACTGTGGGCCTATTATTGACTGCTCTGCTAGTGGCATGCCATGCATGTGTAGTTTGTGTTGTTGTGTTGGTGGTCGCCATGCGTGTATAGTTGGGTTGTTGGCCGTAATCAGAATCTAGTAGTGTTTCAATATGAGTGGCTGGCAACCCATTGATTTAATGGCTGACCAGAGCCCCAACTCGACACGATGACTGATGAGCCCACTGAGAGTTCTTATTTCTGAGGTTGGCTTAGCCCTAACCATATTAAAGCCAAAACCAACACTCTGGGATCATCAACGTGTTTAATATTTAAATAGCTGAAAAACGTTCCTCGCTCCCTCATTCCTGGGGCAGATGACCAGGAGATGTCGTGTCCTTACATACAGTCAAAAGGTGTTAGTTTGCGGCTCACGAGTCACGATGCCAGTAAATTTTCCACATGCTTTGGACGACTTAATGGTGAACTTTTCGTTCGTACTCGTAATACATGGTCCCCCACATTTGCTTTTTCGCTTTTCATCACTGACCTAAGCCACCTACTACCACTACTACATGATCATTGGTCACTCACATATATGGAGTGAATAAAATCCACGTGGTGTCCTATATAATTTTCATCTTCCATTTCATTGTTGTATTCGCAAATTCACTGACGCGTGTGTGAGAGTTAATTTGATAAAGATTTTAAACATTTTCAATTACTAAAAAAGAAAACGAATTTTAAGTGTGTTCTTTCAAATAAATATAGCCAAAATTCTAAGTGAAAAATACCAAAAATAACAAATATAAAAATTGAAAATTCATTTCTACCCGCCACTTTTAAAACAATTCCATTTTAACCTCTCAAACAAATAATTTGCACTCGATACCCAAGATACCCAAATTGCCCCTAAAAAAATTACACATAAACCCCTATTATTTTAAACGTAAAAATACATAATTATGAAAGTATCCTCCTATACATAAGAAGAGAAACCAGTGCCAAATAACATTTCCATGGCTTTTTGTTAACACACATAACCCGATTTCGACTCTATAACCCGTTTGTGACCCGAGAGCCATTTGCACCATCGTCGGCCTTCTCACATCGTCACTGACCTTCGCCAACCTTTCTAGACAGTTGATGAGGTGGTTAACCTCCTCCATTGGTGAAGGGACAAAACTATTGGCTTTTCTTGAGATTGTTTTGAGTTTTCTATGTGATTTTTGGATTTTTTTTTTTTTTTGGAGATTTTTAGAGTTGTTTTGTGTTTTATATATTGAGTATTGATGAATGGGGTGAGATTATGTTATATTTTGTTAGGTTCTGGTCAGATTTGGACTAAAAATACAGGTTTGGTACACATATTCGTGTTCGATAACAATCGACTTATGTTTGTCAACATAACTTGATGTCAGGTTAAGCGTGCAAACAAAGGCCGACTGGATTTGTTTGCGTTTTTGGATTTTTTGTTTTTTTGCAATTTTTAGAGTTGTTTTGTGTTTTATATATTGGGTATTGATGATTAGGGTGAAGATTATGTTATATTTTGTTAGGATATGGTTGGATTTAGACTGAAAATGCAAGTTTGGTACAGATCATCATATTTGACAACGATAAGCTTTTGTTGGTCTATATGCCCCGATATCGGTTTATGTGTACCAACAAAACCCGATCCACTTGTGATCAGCTTTTGTTGGTACACATACCCCGACGACGAGGTAAATGGACCAACAAACCGATCGGTTTTTGTGAGTAAACATATCCCAATGTCGAGGTATGTGTACTAACAAAAGCCGATATGCTTTGTGATCGGCTTTTGTTGGTCCACATACCCCGACGGTGGGGTAAATAGACCAACAAAACCGATCGGCTTTTGTGAGTCAACATACCTCGATGTCGTGGTATGTGGACCAACGAAAATTGATCTGCTTTGTAATTGGCTTTTGTTGGTCCACATACTAGGACGTCGGGATATTATAATAATTGATTTTTTTCATTTAATTCAATTAATGTTATTATTTTTATTTTAATTAACTTAATTAGTTTATTTTGATTTAGTTATAATAACATTTAAATTATAAAAGTTTAACCAACTATTTATTGTTTTTTTTTTTTCCTTACAGATGAAATTCAGTTATAGGCATAGTGTGCAGAATGCTCCGGAAGAAACATCGGGAAGTACACATAATAACTTCAAACAAATTGGTTATCTAAATATATTTCTTTCACAAAGATATCTCCTAGAAAGGTTCGAGAATGAGAGCTCGATCTCACATTTTATAATAATGCCCGGTCAATACCTGCCTATTACTTCCCTAATGCTTGTCATTCTTGCTAGAGAGTTAGTGCATCCTAATTCACGCCCTGATGAGATGTGGTTCGAAATTGGAGGAAGAGTATATAAATTTGGAAAGCAGGAGTTTTTATTAGTGATAGAACTCCAGTTAGGGTGTGTTAACTTACATGTCCTTAAAGTGACGCAACAAAATGGGAATAGTCTTCTGTGGCGATATTTCAAAGGAAATTCATCGAGATTGGCTAAAATTATGCACATGTTCAAGGTACGTGGGAAAAGTATAAGTGATGACGACACCTTGAAGTTGGTTAATATAGTCATCGCTTTCAGTCTATTCTACGACTTTGATGATCGGTCTAGGGTAGATGATTATCTGTGGGTGTTGATAGAGGATACTGATGCGTGGAATTCATTCCCCTGGGCTATAGTCGCCTACAATAGGCTTCTAGAACACCTACATGGGGTGCTTGATGAGGATCAGCTTCTAACTAAGCGTAACATTAACTTGTATGGCTTTATTTGGGCATTTCAGGTATGACACTTAGTATACTCTCTTTCTTAGTAATGAAACTATTTAGTGTTTATATATATATATATATATATATATATACACACATACTAACTATGTGTTTAGTGGTGACTGGTTAAAATGTTTCCATGGTTGGAAAAAATGGATGGGAATAAAGCCAGCGAAGGCGATATGTTAATTCCAATGTGTCTTAATTGAGTTTGTAATAACAGAAAACAGATAACTTGGTTTGATGAGCTTCCTCGTGTAAGTGTCTAAGTTAACCTAAATAAATTTATTTCCATTTTTTGACTATTATTGTTTGTAATAATATTAAGTATATTATATATACATATATTTATTATGTAGTTAATAGCATCGAGTAGTAGACTTGAGCCTACTGCCGCAGAGAGAGACAAGGACTATTAGAAGTCCTTCAACCCCAAGCATTTGGTTAGTGAAAATGTTTATAAAGTGGGCAATGGAGAGGGTGATGATGATGATGAGAATGAGGATGATGATGATGGTGAGGACGATGATGATTGTCATTCAGAGAAGGAGGAGGAGAGTGAGAGGGAGTCGACTAGGGAGGAGGAGGAGCAACAGTATTATGACATCTTAGTTCCATGAGTCGACTCAAATGCTATATATTCAGAGGCAATGACAAAATGAGTAAATGAGTTTAGGCATGATGACACCCCAGTCCCATGAGATTACAGTACGGCCCTTGGACCTTCTCAGCATCATATACGAATTTTGTATTATTATTTACTGTATTTATGGTTTCTCGCATGAATATCCATTTAATTTTTATTGTTATTTAATTATTTTTGTAGGAGCCTCAGATGAAAGTAGGAAAGATTATAGCGTTGTTGGAGTCTATCATGAAGACACAATACGAGCAAAACAAGAGGTTGGATAGGATTGAGAGCATACCGAAAATTTGTGAACCTTTGGGTCGCGATGATGATGATGTTGAGAGCTCTATCGGGGATGTGCATATCTATCGATCTTCACCACAAAAAAGACCATGACCACCAAAATTACCCTATGAGGACCCACCATTTTATCATGACCCATTGTATGATGATGATTAGGTAAATTTTGTATTTATGTTGCGTTTTAGTTTAGTGTTTCATTTCATTATAATGTGTGCTTACACATTTTGACTTCCTGTAGCTTATGGACGTCCAGGACTTAACATCACAACAAGTGGTGGAGGTTGAGGTCCAACCATCCCATGAGGATTCACCACTTCATCATGACCCACCGCATGATAGTGATAAGGTAAATTTTGTATTTATGTTGTGTTTTAGTTTAGTTTTATTCATTATAAATATTTAATTACAAACTTTGATTTTCTTAATATTATAGGGAAAGGTCAAACCGGAACGGTTTAAACGAAAGATTAAACCGTTAACATCTCTATTGTCATCATACATAGATCCTGGACGTGCAAAAAAGAAAAAAAAAGGTGGTAGAGGAGGAGGTGGAGAATGTGTACAAGCAGTACAAAGTTTCCTCTTCTTTAGACCTTAGGTCTAGATAAAAATGTTAATTACCTTTTTTTAATCTAATTACGAATATAATATCAAAATATTAATTAACTTTTAATTTCTGCTTTTATTTTAGGCGCTACATTGATGGTTATCCGATGGCATTCACCCCCGAAAAGTTTCTTACCATCGAGAATAAGGATCGTTGGTTGACATTAGAGCATATCGATGGGCATTTGCAGTGCATGGGTCAACCTTGTTTGTGAGTATCTACGTTTCATAATTACTCATTTTTCTTGCATCTTTGTTAAGTAGTAAATAATTTAACATTTTAATTTTTTTTCTTGTAGGTGGACATGACGGGAGTTATGAATAAGGAATACATCAGTCAAGGAAAGAGCTTTGATCCTGCTATGGTTGTGATCCCCCCACACTGGATAAGGATCGCTAGTGGGTTCGAAGAAGCTAAAATCCCTTGTTGGTCTGCTCACAATGTAAGTGTCATTCCATGATTAAAAGTTGAAGTTATAATTTGATTGTTCGAATTAGAACTATACTACTCATATCTTCAAAATGCAGTTATTGCTCCTATGTAGTCTACATCAGACCCATTGGATAATTTATAAAGTGTGCTTGAGAGAGCAGAAGATGGTTATATATGATCCACAGCCAAAGACAGAGTTTGAACATTGGAGAAGTGTCATTGAGCCGTTGGTTCGGTACATACCATTGATTTTATGATCATTTGATTACTATGAAAAGACCAACACACAAATGCCACCCTTGGAAACAATATGGGATGTGGAGCGTGTCGATATACTAGATGTGCCTCAGCAACTTGAAAGGTAAATGACATTTTTTTATCTATATTTAGACCAGATTTAAATAATAAGGTTTTTAATGAATTATCTGACTTGTTCTGTTTCTAATACAGGATTAGTTGCGGGACATATTGTGCAATGTATATCCACGACCTTTTGTGATCTTTAGAGGGTGAATGGAAGTCTAGCCAGCATAAGGAAAACATCCGTCGAATAAGGGCACAAATAATTTTCAATATATATATAAATATATATATGTATGTATTCCACCTTGAGGTATAGGGTAGATGAATGGAGACGATGGACATTAGATGAGAACGGCAAAGCTATATATGATTAATGTTAATATTCATTGATGTTTTATTCATTCATTAATTAATTGTAAATATTTAAAAATGTTGTGTGGTAGTATGGAGATTGACAAAGAGACTAAGTCTCTAAATGAAATAGATAAAATGTTATTTTTTACGCAGGTTAAACTATTCCATTCGCAAAAAAATAAAGGAGACTCTATCAATTTTTTCATAAAATTAACTATCGTACTGGTTGAATTAAAAACATTACTAGTTAAGTATTTACAAACTCACTATTAAAAACAATATTAGTTAAGTAATTAAAAAAACACTAAAGGTAAATAGTTTAGAATGGAATATTATGAGGGTTTTAACTTCCTTATTGGATGAAATAATAACCTTTGAAATAAAATTATAATAAAATGGAGTTTATATTCCAAAATATTAAGAAACAAAAATAAAGGAGGAGTCAAAACATAAAAATGGACACAATGCAATAGTCGGGTTTTGTTAGCTCACACAAGCCGACGTTGAGTTTGGTATACGCACAAAAACCAACATCGGTTTTTCTTATAACATACAACCCGATTTCAAGTTGCAAAATGGGTTGGGGTTGGTGAGCATATTTACTCCGACGTCGGTGTACAATAACAAAACCTGACGTCGGTGCTTATTAGATCACACAACTCGACGCTTTATTTTTTACAAGTCATACTCCATTTTCTTTGTGTCCAATGACCAAAAAGACCTAAAACCCATAAATTTCATGTTACGTACAACTTTTAGATACAAATATTAACAAACATGAACCAATGTATCTTGAGTGAGACTGTTCATTGTCACCTTATGACATCTCACAATCCAATGTGATCGAAATAGTACATGTTGTAAATTTTTTCCTCCATTTAACTAAATTAATCAAATTTAAAGCCACTTGGAAGCGTTTGTGGCTCATTGAAGCATTACCAATGGCTAAAACAATAAAAAAAAAAAAAAATCTAACATCGGGTTTTGTGGCTCTAGGAAAATCGATGTTGGTTTTTGTATTCACTGCAAGCCCGACATTGGTTTTTGATATATCACATAAACTGAGCCATAAAATACATCGGGTTTTCTGCCTATACAAAACCCGATGTTAGGTTTTGTTGTATTACACAAACAGATGTCGGTTTGAGAAAACCTGACTCTTTTTTTATATGTAATTATTTCTAATTTTTTATTTTGTATTTTTTTTAAATTTTTTTTTTCTCAATGACCTCAAAGGCCCAAAAACTATAAATGTCATATAATATTGATAATATTATATATATATAAATTTTGACAAAGCCTCCTCTATTTTTTGACTATTCAGGTATAATAGAGTATGCGTTATAAATTATTAATGAATATAAATATATCATTACGATTACCACAAAGACAAAAAAGGGATTTCGCCTCTATGCCAAATCATTCTCACAAATATGATAATAAAGTGCTTGATTCAGCGTTTTCATCTAAATTATTCTAACAATAAGTGTTCGTCAATTATAGTATAAATAAAGCATAAAGTATAATTATCAAACAAACATCATGTCTATACATTGCAAATTTTTATGATTACCACCATTTCCATCATCTTCTAAGAATGGAATAGGAAACCGTTAATCACATCGATGTCACATATATCCAATCGCACCACAAAGGCAGTATTTTTGGGAGATCTTGACACGTCCAGTAGGGACGGTGCTCGTCCCAACCTCTCCAGTAGCTTCTGTGTTGATCCCAACATGTTCAATAGTGACAGCGACGCTCGTCCTAGCCTCTCCAGTAGTTTTTACGCTACTTCCAACATCTCCAATAGTTGAGTCGCTCATCTCAATCTCTCCAGCAGCTTTTGCGCTTGACACACCACCTTTAGCAGTAGTTGCACTCGTCTCTTCGATGACGGATATAGGGGATTAGGGCAACGAAGACGATTATGTCCCATTTCATCATATTTTTCACATCTTTTCTTGCAACGACTTACCCCAATTAAAGGGATTTGCGACTCTTTCGGTCTGCCTGTTTGTCATCTTCCTTCAGGGGGTAGTACAATTATACTTTTTACTTTTACAGGAGCACGTTAATCTTTTAGGCTAGGGACAGGATTAATTGAACGTGCATATGTAGTTTTGAGCTATTCTTTGCTATAATAACTATGACAAAGTGTATAATAGTGAACACCACTGAACCTAATATATATATAACAAATACAGAATGTTAGTATATAACATTAAATAACGAAAAATAATAAAGTACAATTACGATACTTGACAACAACAATTGCATGATGATATGACAACTAATTTAGGTCTCAACGACAACAACTGCATGACCGTGCAAAAGGCTCAACGAACCCATAGCCTAGTTTATGTGCGACTCTGAACTTGATCGGTTGTTCAATGGCAAATATTATGGCACCCGTCGATTCTTTAGCCATCGAGTTCACATGATCCTCCTACGGTTTTGGTAACCGAAGATCTGGGTTCCTTAGCATAAATATGTCTATCGTTATACCATTTCTGTAACATATTTCTTAGATATTCATGTATTGTTGTTATTGGGAATCGATGTGCTTTCATCTTGCATTTGTTGAGCAACTCTGTAATGTTAGTGGTCATCATGCCATATCTTCTTTTTGGAGAATATGCACGTGACCACTTTGTCACTTCGACATTAATCAATTTTTCATGTATTTTCAGGCATATCCTTCGAATTTGTTCAAAATATCTATCACATTCATCCCTTGTATAACAATATGCTGTAAGGTAAAACACATCTATCACATCTACTTGCTTTCTATAGTGTTTCTTTAAGTTTTGCTTCAAGTGGAAGAAACAGAACACTTATGGGATTTCAAGAAAAATGATTCTCATCGCATTCGCAATACTTTTATGACGATCAGATATGATAACCAAATCTGATGGTAAATGTGGTGCCTCACCAATAATCCCTCACAATCTACTTAAAATCTAAGTCCATGAATTGTTCAACTCTTTATCACTAAATCCAAAAGCGATTGGATAAATCTTCTCTTCCCTATCTTTGCATGCAACGATAAAAATCACCTCTTTATATTCACCTTTCAAATAAGCGACATCAACAACAATAACTAGTTTGATGTAAAACCGAAAACCCTCAATCGAGGCTCTAAGTGCAACGAACGAATATAAAAATCGATGGTTTTCATCTGTCTCAATTGTTGTCACTGTACTAGAGTTTGTTTCTTTTAACATGTTACAGCACCGAGGAGGCTACTGAAATGACTCATCTGCTTTCCCATATGCTAGTTTTTTAACATATTGTAAAGACCTCCAAGCTTTAGTGTATATGATCTGCACACCATACTATTATAAAATTTCTGCAATCAAAACTTGAGGTGTAATACTATCAAGCCCCACTTTTTTCTGATATAATGTTACTATGACAATAGTCTTCACACTTTACCTATATGACTTGAAGGCGTTCTGATAATATGTGTGTTCCGACACATACTTGTATACATACCACATTGAACTACCATTTCTACATTTTGCACGAACCTTAACGCTGTAGGTTCAATCCTTGTAACCGGTCTCATATCGAATCGTTCATGAACATCTTACATTATATTGATACCTGAAATCAAGAATCCAACGGCTACATTTAGTTCATATTTACTATAAAAAAATGCACCTCTATACAATATTTCACGTCAGATGATGGTAGACATGGAGGTTGAAGTAGTCTCAATTTCGCATTAATCTGCACTGAGAACAATCTAGTATGATTGTGAAGGGTTCGTTCTAAATTGTGAACCTGAATATCTAACTTCTGGATACTCTGCGTTCTTTGCATTAGTTCCAGTTTCAATTTCATCAGCTCTAGTTTCCTCATCATCATCTTCAGTGTTCGAGGTCTCATCACCATCACTACCTATGTCACAATCTTAATCATCATTATCATTTTCTCTAAAATTAATGTCGCATATTGGACTTTCTATGGATGTAAATGCGGCAACAGAAGCTAAACTTTGATTACTACCACTACAAGAAACAAAATAATTTTAATCTTCAGTCATAGTCAGACTTACAATTCTGTCCGTAGGTATCTCTACATGCCCTGGGCCTAGTATTGAGTTAATGGTAAATGGAGGGACAGTAGGGCTAATACCTTTAGAATCTCTCACATTTTTGTCAACATAAATCTCTCTGTAATAAGTTTTTTTTGTTATCCGAAATCACACCCTGGATACTAAGATCGGTAGTGATAGGTATTTTAACTGCCGGCATTCCCCTAGCTCGGAGTAAAAAATGCAAACGAATGTCTCACATTTTTCTATCAATGTCAGACACTGTGTAAACAAAGTCCACCAACAGAGAAAAATTGACATTCTTAGGAGCCTCCATCATGAACGTCTCATCTCCAACATAGTTATTCTCATTCCACTCTCCGTTGCATTTGACTATCATTGTCACTTCACTTATTCCTATAAAAATTGAGTAGAAAATAAATTAGTCTTCCCCATACTCTCGTCATATTTAACATCTAATTTTATATTGCCAAATTGATAAAAATCTAACCAAATATAACACATATGATCAATATCAAATATACACAACGTGAAAGAAAAAAAAAATCGGCTTTTGTTAGACCACTTAAACCAAATCGAGTTTTGTGAGTCCACATAACCTGAATCGGTTTAGGTGGTATCACAAAAACCGATTCGGGTTTTGTGAGTACACATAAATCGATTCGAGTTATGCGGACTCACAAAACCCGGCAAATAATAGAAAACTACAGTCTTTTTTTTTTTCCTTCATTTTCTGTAGATCTCACTTATATAAGTTTAAATCACAATAAAAAATTACTCTTACGGCCTAAAGCTAAACAATGTGAACAAAAAAATTTGAAAACCAACCTACAACAAACACACACCTTCAATCTTAAAGAAAAACTTGAATGTGGGACTTGTTAGAGACAAAAAAGCTTGAATGTGTGTTTTTTGGAGTCAAACAACATTTAATTGGTTCACAAACAATGGATGAGAAAAAATTATAAAGAATGGAAGAGGTAGAAATCTTATGGAAGAGAAAAGGGAATAAGAAGGGTTGTTTGGTAATTTTCGGTAAGGTTAAAAGGGAATTTTAAAGTAAAAAATACTTAGGGGCAATTTGGGCAATGAGGCTATAAGTAGCAATTAGTTTGTTTGAGATGTCAAAACTGATTTTGTGTAAACAAGGGGTTAAAAACGTATTTTTTCTTTTCGTTTTTCGTTTGGACTTAATCTGAAAACCACTCCTAATCTCCACGATGATGCGAATAGGTTATTTTACCAATTAATTATTAGTATGCTTTTTTTTTTTTTTTTCTTGAGAATCATTAGTATGCTCAATTAAACATTATCTTTTGTGTTATAAAAATATCAAGGGATATTTTTGAACTCTTATTTTTTAATTAAAATGTATATAAATAAAAATAAAAATTGATAAATAGCAAGATCACTAGTAAGTATGCTTGTATTTTGCTTAATTGGAAATTGAATATGGAGATATGAGTTTTGATTTCTCTAGTTTTTTTTCACATGAAATGAATTAGAAGTGTAACTGTCAATACGATCTAATGGTATCATGATATGAACATAGAAAAAATTAGCACGTTCGAGTTAGATTATACTAAGTTTGGGTTACTAATAGGCCAACATATTAAACTCGTTTTTAAGGTTTTACCCTTCCTAACCCATTAACTCCTTAAACATGATGATTAAATATCCAATGTATTATTATTTTAAACTGAATTTTGAATTAATATTATATCATAGTTGCTAATATCAAGCGTATTACTTTAAATTTAATTTGAATTAATAGTATAATATAGTTTATTATTCCATTTACTATATGTGTTTAGCTCATCAAAAAATATAATTAAATTAAAAAAATAAATAAATTTACTTTAAAATTTTAAATAGGTATAAAAATTAAATTAATATATAACTTATATGACTCTTAAACAATATTGGGTCAAATGAGTCTTTCAATCATATATCATCCCGAAAAGATACCCTCGTTGTCCCCATTTCATTTCTGAAATCTGGACAATCTTTATTCCTTTGTATTGCCTGTTCACGTTTAAATTAATACAATAAAGTTTCCACCTACCATGCCTTTCTTCTCTTTGATTGCCCTCTTCAAAACAACCAAACGTATCATCCACTTTTAAAATAATATTTATAACCTAAATTTGTTTCTCCCACCTCGTTGTACCTCTCAGTCTCTTTCCATGTGAAACCCAACTGTTTCTTGTCTCAAAACTTAGCGTTCAATTCATTCTAAGGCAGTTGTTCTTTTTCTATTCGATGCTGACATTAAATGAGTAAGAATTTTATTAAAAACTATTAAAATCAATTATTATTTATGCCGCTTGAACATCCACATTCATAACTATGAAATATCTACTCATGAAAAACAGAAAACTTCATCCACAAAACTAGGAAAAAAACTCCCCACACAGACTTTCAAGTTGTGCACGGTAAACTTGAATATAACAACAAAATGGCCTTCAACCCTAATCTTTGAGGTTGTTACAATACAATATTTATCTTAGTTAATGTTATAGATTATATATATGTTAGTTTTAGTTTTATATTTGGAATAGATGATAATCTTAGATTTCAAATGAAATTAGATATATTAATTTCTCATCTAATTATCTTATTAGTTTTAAGTTTTGTATAAATATGGACTTACTATATTAATAAAATTTCAGTTCAATTACCTTGTTTTTAAAATATTTGTTAGTCTTTGTTAGTAATCGGGATGTTATGATTTCTTTCAAAGTAAATCAAAATTTATTTCAAGCGTTTATTATATGTACACATGGTGGAGGGATGTGGGTAGTAGTTTTTAGATTGTTTGCAGTGGTACATTTCAATCATTATTAATAGGCATTCTTAACATGCCTAGTTGGTTTTAGTGAATTATTACTAGTGGTACATTTACACTTTCAACAATATTTATTAATTGGTCTTCTTAAGAATTCTAGTCAAGGGTGGAACCAGAAAAATATAACTAGGAAGGTTGATGAATGAACCCAGATTGAACGTTCGAACTCAGATCGTTCGATCTGGGTTCGATTAGAAGAAGAAGAAGAAGAAGAAGAAGAAGAAGAAGAGAGAAGAGAGAGACAGTGATCGGTTTGAAAAAGAAGATGATGAAGAAGAAGAGAGAGAGGAGAGAGATGAACCACAGTGACAAAGAAGATGAAGAATAGAGAGAGAAATGAGAGGTGGATATGAATATTGATTTTTGTGTTTTTATTTTAAATCATTTTTTAAATTTATTTTTTTTCTCAAATTAATCTCCACCATCCATCTAAAAGATGGATGGTGGAGATTTAATTAAAAAATATTTTAATTTTTTTAATTTTTACTTTTTTTTAAATTAATCTCTATCGTCCATTTTCAAATGGACGGTAGAGATCTGATTAAATTTATTTAAAATTTTAAATTATTTTAAAAGAAAATTAAAAAAATAAATTCATTAAGGGGTAATTTCGTCTTTTAATATTTATTACACAGTTAACCATATTCCATAATGGTCAAACCAGTCAATCCGTTAGTTAGGGGAGGACATTGTAAAAAAATTAAAAAGTTATATACGCTTGTAAATATTAAATTTACAGTAGGTTGTGAGTAATTTCCCATATATATATATTGAAAAATAAAATTTGAAGGCCACTGCGGCCCGTGCTGGCACCCTCTTGGCCCCATTGCTACACTAAGTATTCACATTTATTAATTAATCAACACAACAATATACAATTTCGTGTGTCTTATGAAAGCAAAAACATTGTTTTCATTAATTTATTTAATCTTCTAATATTTGTTCTGGTCGGAAAGTGCCTTTCATGAGTTGTCCTCTCATCCTATAAAAGGAGGTACCGATCTTCAATTCCCTCCAATATATCGGTCGATTTTACAGTTAACTTGTCAAAGACATTGCTGTTATTTTCCTTCATTGCCAGCGATGCAACACCTATATATATGTATCTTCTTGTAGCAAGGAACATAAAAACCTTCTATTTCAGTTTTTTACATCCACAGTTAATAGTTATTGTCTCATCTTATACATCTTATACAGTTCTCCCTTCGAACTTTTTGAAAATTGGATAAGTTCATTAGTTTTCATTCAAATTTGACCTGAGAACAAATTGAAATACTATTACTTTCTTCCTCTATATATAATTCTTTTTCTTTTTCTTTTTTGGAAGAAGATTATAGTTCTTATTCTAATGTAGATGTTTCTATAGAATAATTTTGTATCAAAATTTAGATTATCAAAGGAGATTGTTTACACGTGATGTCTTTTGTTGGTTCGTTCAGATAAAATTTGAACTTTTCCCAGTTTCCATAAAATTATTGACTTTTCCTCTCTTGAGTATATACTGCATTGATTATGCACTACATAATAATTTATCTTTATATAAAGTAAGATGATCCTATTTAGAAAAACTTAAATCAATGTGATGGCAACTAGTAGATGACAGGTAGAAATCATTACTGTATGTAAATAGAAAATTTTTAAGAATACTTCTTCGTTTGTTGGTCTAAGAGATAAATATAGTAATTGGAGAGAGTACATTCTGCGGGAAAATTTTGAGCTGACCAAGAAATTAAAGACAATTTAATAGAGTTATGGGGCAATTAAATTTTGCAACAACTTTGTTTTTCCTTTCTTTCTCTTCACAGATTGCAGAACAAAAGATGATATCAGAGCCATTTGTTTGTTGCAGGATATGAATTTGAAGGGCCTGTTTTGTGTACAAATTAATATAGGATAGTGTGTGAACATATACGGTTAATTAGTCTTAAAGATAATATATAAATTAAGTCACTTCATCATTCGATATAATTCATTACTGAAGTGATTATTCGTTTGAATTGGTATATACTAGACATAAAATGTACTGATTTATTTTCTTTCAAAAAATTAAATAAAAATAAAACGTTGAATATAGTTTTTGGTAACTGGAGTTGGTGTGCAAACAAAGTAGTTGTGTGTGTGCTCATATCCGCTGGTCAATTATCACTTATCGGGGCACAAGTTGACGTAAAATATTGAACTCTGTTATTTAACAGTTTTCTTATATGTATAGGGGTTCCCACTTCCCAGGTAGCCTTTATTATAATTTAGGACACACATGACATATGCTTTCAGATGCTTCGTAAATCAAAGATCCATTTGTTTTTTGGTTGCTGTAAGACGAATAATAGTTTGGCATCATTTGCATAGGAGTGAAAAAACTTAGATGCAATACATTAAGCATCTTCCGTTATAATCACGTATGTGACATGATCAAAATAGAAACTAAACGATGTATTATTATTTGTTGCCTCAAAAGCTTGCTTGAATAGGAAGGTTATCTTTATAACTCCACTCCGTAAAGACATGTAATTGTTTCACAACTACACGGTACTCTTGCAATTTAGAAGTTATATATGGGTGTGTTCTATATTTATAAGAAGATCATTAATTATATGAATAATTTAATGGTGAACCTCTTTTTCAAAAATATTAACGGTGAAACACTCAATTTCACATACAAAGATCAGTGATTAAGCGTTTGTATGATAGACGAGGAACAATATTCTTTTTATAGTTTTTGTAATTAATTTTTTGTCTTCTTTTTACTTGAAATTTTAAGTTGATTTGACTAAGAGCAAAAGAAAACATTCATTAGTAAATGTTGAACTCTAAACTAGTTATGATGACTAGAAATGAACACGTATGATGAAAAGTCAAGTTAATTATATAGTGTAATTTGCAGAGTACTGAATTTAAAGATGTACAAAAACAACACTGACATATATTCTAATAATCTAAATGATTGCTTTTGTAAGAGAGATTTAATGAAATGAAAAAGTAATTAAGAATTAACTGCAATGATACTACAAACACAAATTTGAGCCTTTAAGGAACAATGAAGTTGAAGTATGGTGTTTCAATATTTAATTAAATCCAAAGAAACATTTTTATAAGATTTCAATGGTATATGCGTTTTTGAAAGAGAATATTGAAAGATTCACAAGCCCATGATATAGTTGGTAGTTGTGTTTTTAATGGGGAGGAAGGACAAAGTCGCAGCAAAATATAGAGTGGGAGACATAGACAGGAAATCTTATCTTCATTCAATTATGCTATGATTTTGACTCCATCAATCATATTTATACATTCATTTTTGACTGAATGATGTGCATCTGTTTTTTTTACGTGCATAATAGGAGATTGAAATTTCATTATATACATTTACATTTATAGATACTTATGAGAAAATTATTTAACCTCATATAGAAAGTAGACCTTTTTTTTATATTTCTAAAAATAAATTTTTGAATTGTATATATAAAATTTTTAACAGTTTTTTGCAGCAAAGCTAATAATTGGTATAATATATATTTTTCATTAAATGATACATTATATTTATCTTAAATTTAGTTTCATTTTAAACAATTTAACAGTTTTATTAGGTCAAGAACGCTCCCGAAACAATAAGGTATTCTTGGTCCTTCCTAATGTATAAAATTAGGGGGTCTGTTTACAGTAATTAACTAAATGCACAATCTTGTTTGCTCTTTCCATTTTGGTGTTTCCCTACAAAGTACAATAATTCAAATAAAAGTGCTAGTGTAACACCCTACAAAGTACAATAATTCAAATAAAAATGCTAGTGAACATCTTGAACTTTATGCATGGACGTCCAGGTGATCACGTTTTAATTTGATTACTGGACTTTGACTTTGTGCATGAGCACATGATCAAAGATACAGAAATGGTCCCAAAATTAGCAGCCATAGCGCTGTTCTCCAATGGTTTCTCACTACTCACTGATATTTATGTGGTGGGCATGCATTTAGAAGGGCAGATAGCAAGAAGGGTTGTTGAAATACGTGTGCATTGCCAATGCATAACAATAACTGTTGTGGTCCCCCCAAAAAAGCCATCCTTTCATTATAAATACATCACTATGTTTTACATTAGAAAGACTTAATAAATTTCCACTTGATTTCAGGAATTTGAAACCAAGCCAACCCTTTGGCTAGCTATAAATCTTCTGTACATAATCCGTTTCTTGTAAATTCAAGCTGAAAATTTCTTGTAAATTCAAAAGCTGAAGGTTTTGCATATAAAGGGAGAGCCACCTTGTCATTTCTTGGTCTCTATAGAGGGCTGGCATCGGTCTCTTTATGTCCCCTCCTCTCTCTCTCCTATATTCTCTTCACTTTCTCGTTCCTGTAACTTTCTTGAGAGACAGAGGGTTTGAGAGAAGGTGTTAGTTATACAATAAAGGGGGAAAAAAATAATGGGAAGGGCTCCGTGTTGTTCTAAAGTTGGGTTGCATAGAGGTCCGTGGACACCTAGAGAAGACACATTGCTTACCAAATACATTCAAGCACACGGTGAAGGCCATTGGAGATCCTTGCCTAAAAAAGCTGGTAACTTCTAATAATTTTCTCCCCAAATATACTTGTTTTGTCGGTTTTTAATTCTTTGAGAGTAGGGATTTTTTTTTTTTTTTAATAAATAAAAGTTGTGTGTTTTTGCAGGGCTGCTTAGGTGTGGAAAGAGTTGCAGACTAAGATGGATGAACTATTTAAGACCGGATATCAAGAGAGGGAACATAACTCCGGATGAGGATGATCTGATCATCAGACTACATGCACTTCTTGGAAATCGATGGTCTCTCATCGCAGGAAGGCTTCCGGGTAGAACAGATAACGAGATAAAGAACTACTGGAACACCCATCTTAGCAAAAGACTTAGAAGTCAAGGCACAGACCCGAATACCCACAGGAAATTATCCGAACCCATTCAAGACTCCAGGAAGAAAAGAACCACCAAAAACAATAATAACAACAAGAAACAAAATAATAACAAGAGCAACAACAAACCCTTGGTTCAACCAGAAAAACCCAAAGTCCATCTCCCGAAGCCTGTTAGAATTACATGTTTGTCACTACCAAGAAATGAGAGTTTCGAGTTCAACACGGCAAGTACTGTCTCACTTAGTCAAGGAGGAGGAGATGGTGGTTTGGGCACAGAACTCCCTTCTTACGGTTTCAACGATGGTGATCAAAATGGGACTGGGTTCCTTGTCGGTGTCAATGATGATCATGACCTAGTTAACGGTTCAGATTTCGAGTGTCAATCTCAGGTTTTCACGGGTGAAAACTCCCTGGAGAAACTCTATGAAGAATATCTACAAATCTTGAAGGAGGAAGATGATCAGGTCCAGTTGGATTCATTTGCCGAATCGTTGTTAATTTGATAAAAAAAAAAAAAAAATCATGAGATTAACGAAGCGAAATTGTGATGTGATCATCAGTTAATTGTATCCAGAGTGTTTTTACTTTGAAAAGTGTTTTTGAGTGTTCGCTTTGACATGCTTACCTTTCGTGCTCCTCATCTGATTAATGGAAACGAAGATTCTATATTTTATTGTTCAAGCATCAATTCGTCATCAAATTCATGATACGGTGATTGTGATTGTGGGGTATGGATGCGTAAAGGCTCCAAAATAAACTTGGTTAGGGACGGACGAGCGAATTGAATAAATCCAAATTTATGCTTCTACAAAAATCATTTATTGAAAGAATCATAGGAAGTAAACAAACGACAATAGCAGAGAGTGGTTACTGCATCTTTTAATGATAGAAAATCATCATTTGTCTATGAAAATCTCTATTAATTTTCTAATTACAGCGGATTTACGACAAATAATATATAATAAATGCTTTTAATTTAAGTCCTGTGATTATCAATAGGGAGTTTTGTCCAAGTGCAGGCTTTATTTATTTATTTATTTTTTTTTAATTTTTAAAGGTTCTCTAATTTTATGTAAAACTATATTCTCTTCTTGTATGCTTAAAAGATCTGGTAGTTTCAAAATTTAGTTAAAAATTTTTGAAAAGGTGTATTTAATTGAGACTTTTATAGATATATATATATTTTTAAAGTGAATGACTTTTATAGATTTCATGTATTTTTATTAATTTTTATAGACTTTACAAAATTGTGAATGATCTTTATAAAATTTTATATAATTCATTTTAAAAGATTTCCATAGGCATCAGTAAACTTTCACCAATTTTTATAGAATTTCAATTTAAACAACTTTCATGAAATTTTTATTGATTTTTATGGATTTGAAAAAAATTATAAAAATTTTTTATAAATTTTTATAGACTTTCATCTTACAAAAAGAAAATCAGAAACATTGATAGATTTTTATTGTTATAAAATACAATTCACAAACTATATTTTTCATATTAATAAACAATTTCTTGAAAAAAAAAATATATCAACATTGATGTTGATGAAACTCGACCAAGGTATTCATTCTTCTAAATTTGAGAAAAAAAATCATAGAGAAAAATGATCTCACTAATAATATTACTAGATTGTACATGCAACTTGACAAATATATATATATATATATATTATTATTTATTTAAAAAAAAAGTTAACGTCACAAAAAAAAAAAAAAAAACAAGTTGTAAAAGATAATTTCTGCCTACAAACTCAAACACTTGAAATAGAAATCTATTGCAATATGTTAGTTACAATTTATAAAGATAAATAATATTTATAAAGAGTAAAATACATTTATCACGAATATCATGAGTTTGGAGATGTTTAAATATGAGAGATTATAGAAGGTTTGATTCTATTCCTCCCACCAAAAGTCTAAAAAGTCTTTGGGAAAAATAGAATAGAAATTAAGAAATTTTTTATACATAAATGTCAACAAAAATCATTAAAAGCCATTGATATTTTACAATTATAATTTTTTCTTTAAAGTATGGTAATTATTCATGTTTGATATAAAATGTATATTAAAATTAATAAATTATATAGATTTAATTATCATGTTGTATTCGTATCAACTTGTATATGATCTAATTAATTTTTGGTATCAAGTACCATCTACTTATTACTGTAGTTCAACACAGCTTGATGATAAAAAGCTTTTATTCAATTTAATAATAACCAAGACTCGAGTGGCTACATCACATATAATATTGGTTAAGTTATTTTTTTATTATTTATTAAGAATGACCTAGATCTCATATATTTATTTATTGCCTATGTCAAAACTAATGACTCCAAGTTACTAAATTTACTTTGCTGTCATTAATTTAAAAAAAAAAAAATCCCTAGTAATTATTGGGTTATCAATTGTGTTACGCATTCAAGATCGTAAGTTTGAATAATCTCTTTCGTAGAAGTAACGTTTCTTATCAAATTTCATAAAAATACTGCCTCTTGTTTATAATTTGTGGCAAACCTCATCACTATAATTTGCTAAATTTACTTCAGAATCAAATATTGTATTCACCGAGTTCAGTAAAAAATTTGACATCCCGATAATAATTTGGTTGGTTACCAATTGTATTGTGAATTCACTAGTTGTAATTAAATTTGGTTGGTTATCAGTAGTACATTGTGAATTCAATACTACCACTGCAAGTTAACCATTCTCTACCGTAGACGTAAAATTGCTCATCAACTAGCATAAATTCACTACTTTTTTGTTTATGTTCTGATCCATGGATGGTAAATGGTTTGTTGCAACCATGAAAATTTTCCCAAATTCACTTGATTTAATTATTTGTTGTTAATATGGATGTGGATGTGAGAGGATGGTGGGACAGATATACATAGGGGACAGATGCATGTGGGTGATCTGAAATCGTAGATTGCAATTCTCACTTCTGATTTTGTTTCGTAATTAACAGTACCCAATGTAGTTCAGAAAATAAATAAATAAATAACAGTACCAAATGCATGACAGTTAAAGCAAAGGACGCTTTAACATCTAAGCAAAACTGCAAGAGTGCAAAGAATTTACATATCACTGGAGACAACTTCAGAAAACTTCTTCTAAGGCTTGCTAGTTATGAAGTTTTAATTACAAAATTTCAACATGTTTAATAATAAACGACTGAAAACGTTATTTTGATTGTTACTGTTTAAGTAAATTTTTCCCACCAACGATCGTAACTGCACATACTTTGCTTCTGGTTCTTGCCAATTGACAAGGACATGAAAAATGCATAGCTGTGATTTTGATAATTTTGGAAAATTAATTTGTATGAAAAGTGAACAAATCAATAACTTTTCTTCTTTTTATGATAATTAACATTATTGGAATTATTGGAATGCCCCGTAAGTGAATGAATCAAGTCTAATAAACGTAAAAATAAAAATAAAAACCTCATTTGGTCCGAAGACAAATTGACACAGACGAAACGTCGGTGTTGTATGCTTAGAGTGAATCAAAGAAATAATCATAATAATTGTTTTTGCTTTTGTATTGGATATGCAAGTTACAATCATTAATGGGTTCGTTTCAGTTCAGGGGTTAGATAAGCTCGTGATTAGCTTCTGTTCTTTGAAATATTGGTAGATGAGTGACAAGATGCATTTGACAAGCAAACTCTTTTAATTTACACAATTCAATCAACGTCATGTTACTTGGTGGCCCATTAAAATACCTCATTTGTCATCATTTGGGCATTCAAAGTTCAAACATTTGCTATTAAAACGAAAGAGAATAGACTGAAAATAAAAAAGGGGATATGAGATAGCAATTCGAAATAAGATACAAATATTTATATGATGCTTACTAATTTTTGGGAATTAAATTAAAAGTGCAAGTAAATTAATTTCAATTTTGAGAATTGACTCTTATTAGTTGAGATAAAATAGATGATTTATCAATGGTTTGAAATATGTTAAGACTTGCAAAGTAAATGTTAATATGCTGTCCGGAAATATATTCTCATTATACCGAAAGATATATATATTTTTCCTTTCCATGATAATCGAAGAAAACACTCTAATATATATTAATAAATGTGTATAATAATATTTGAATCTCTATCATGGATATGAAAGTAAAATACACTAACTACTTTAATCGTAATTTAATATTCATTTTGTATACAAGATCTATGTGATTGAATTCACAAGACTCTTGGAAGTCAAACAAAATCATTTTATTAATAAACACGTTATTGAAGTTTAAGTCTAAATGACATGCTAATTCATGAATTAAAATGATAGTATTTATCTTTTACATTTATGAAAGACGTTTGAGTTTACTATCATGATTTAACATATATGAAAGAAAGTTCTCAGTTTTCGTTGTGAGAGTAAATATTTCTAAATATTATGAAAATAAATCTTAAAAAATACATATACTATTTATTCTTAAAAAAATTCCTGTTAATATCAAATACCAAATCAGCTTTTATTAATATATATATCTATATACACACACACGCATATAAGCCTCTAAATTCCAACGAAATTGTCGGTGTGTCACACAAAACGAAAACTTCCCGTGATGTTCAAGCCCGTTATCTCCAATACCACCATCTAAATGTCATATCATGCCACAGAAAATACTTGGGATGCATGTGGTCTAATACATTGGTGCTTAATTCCAATGTCAAGATACTTGCACATCTATCTTATGATTTACGAATTATCATGCACTTCATATGGATTCTATATTGTACCTATACAATATACATTTTTATGAAAATTGAAAACTGCAAAAAGAATATGGACGCAAGCTTAAAAAATAGTAAAATATAATTCAAAATGTTGACACCTAATAACCTTTTCTTGGAAAAAAAAACAAAATTATTTTAGAAGTAACTCACACTAGCATTAATGTTTTGGTTTACTTAACTTTAAACAGGAGCGCCTTTTAGTCATATTGAGGTAAGATGATAGTGACAAGCAAATCTTGAGCCTATACATTGTCTGGCGGGGTTTTCTTTTCTTATGTGTACAGATTCACTGCAGATCCTTTATCTATCTATAGAACCGGCAAAATCCAAACCCCTTGGAACCTGTCCTTTTTAATGTATAATTTTCATTTCATTTCAAATTTATTTTCTTTATCGAACTACAAACATAAGTCTTCTGAGATTTGAAGTAAACCATGCTTGTCTACATGAACCAAAAATGCATTTTTGTGTCTTAGGGATCGTTTATTTTTTGCACTTAACACTTAATGGTGCTGAATTAGGTCAATTAAGTGATTTCTGTTTGTTTTTTTCAGTGGTCAAACCACTTAAAACCACCTCAAAATCACTGAAAATAAAAAGCTACATTTTTTACTTTTCACTGAATACCAAATTACTTGATGATTTTATAAATTTATTGTTCCAATTTTATCCTTCCCAAAATAATAAATTTCCTAGTTTGTTATAGTTTTACATTATAAAAATTTCTTTTAATACTTCAACAAACATATTTCCAAATTTAACCTAATTTTACATTATACATATTCATTTTAATTATATTTCTTTCAATATTATTTTTATTTAAATATATAACAATAGTAATTCAACTTAATAACGTTATTTTATTTTTATTTAATTTACTTTACTATAATAATTTATTTATGTATATATAGTTTTTTTTTAAAAAAAAATACTTTACTATAATAATTAATCACATTTTAATTATGAATAAAAATATTATTAATATATGCATAAAAGTGTTTTAGCTTTTGCTAAATAATTTATTATAATTGTTTGTATTATATTAAATAAAGTTACATAACAACTAATAGTAAATGATATAAATGTCAAATTACTAGTTTTCAGACAATTTTAACGTTAAAAAACAAACAAGATTACTATACATTCACTTGTAAAGGAAAAAAAAAAAAACAAACATGTTATTTAGATTTCAGGTTTCAGTCACTATTCAGTCTCCAGTCTTCAGCAGCACTATTCAGTCTTCAGACAAAAAAACAAACGACCCCTTAGTGTATTATATCGTAACGTTACTCAATGGAAAACTGTTGACTAATTTACTTTGTGATTAAGTGATTGATTACGTACACTTAATAATAGAAATGAATGCATTGACATTTAGATTAATGATAGATCAATTGAATCAAATGACACAGTTACTTCTATTAGTATATACTCCGATAAATTTAGTCATCATGAGAGCTAGTTTAAGTCATAGTTCAATTTTGTGAGATTATAAGACTTCGTTAGTTTGTTGCATCAATGTGTTCACATTGAAAAGTAACTTGCTCTCGCAATGGACCCACGGCGTGCTGGAACTATGATCTATGCTTTTTGGTGCTAACCGTATCTATTTTTATTATCATACTATTCACTCTATTTAGTTAGGAAGTTCTATCTTTTTGGAAAACTATAATATCGATATTATATCAACCGTATTTTTATTTTCTTTTAAAAACCTATCATCATATCAACATCGTAAGGAATTGACAAGTATAACTATATCTTAAAAAAACAAAAAGCCTTAAACAACTGTAATTTGGATCAATTCTCAAAACCATAAAAAGCTTTAATTTCACTTCTTTCTCGTTTCATTTTATCATAGTTTGATTTGATATATAGAGAATAAGATAAGTATGCATCCGATGCATTTTATATCACAGTAGCCTCCTTTTTGGTAAACATTTAAAACGTGAAGGAATATTCTAGGAAATATTTATTGGAATGATTTTATTCTTTAAAAAAAAATTGGACTGCTGGCCAACCGTGACGTCTCCCACTAAATGCCAATAATACTGAGAAGGCCCACAATTAATTGTATCAGTAATGTGCCAACCTACCACTACTTCTTCTTCTTCTTGGTGATTTTTTCTTTTTCTTTTCTTTTTTTAATTTTTTAATTTTTAAAATAATTATAATTTCTCCTTATAGTTTGACATAATAACCAAAAAACTTTTTAATTTCAGAAATCATTAAGAACTCTTTTGTAGTTTATAAAAATAGTCAAAAACCTCTGTCATTTATAAAAATAACAAAAAAATCTCCTGATATAAGAAATCATTAAGGGATTTTTTAGTTTTTTTTTTTTTCAAATAATAGAGGTTTTTTGGTTATTATATCAAATTATAGGGGTTTTAACTGATTTCTAAAATTAGGAGGTTTTCTTTTTCTTTTTTTAACTATAATACTAAATTACAAGGAAAAATTAGAATTATCCCCTTTTTGAATCCTTTAGAAAATTCTAAATTGGAAGAGAGCCTGTCAAATATGACAAACATTAAATACCAACAAGATTAATCCAATATTTTACTCTAATTTTTAGAACGTTTGAAAGTTAAATGAAAATTTCTCTATCTGATTAAACAAAAAATTTCTCATTGAGTTTCACTTAATGATTGAATTACATTAGTCAATACATATCTAATTCTGGAATTAAAATAAGTTTTCTCCATGCCTGCATTTTTAGTTAAAATATCGTTAATAAAGTTATTAAAAGAATAAAACTAATCTCCTCTCCCCCACTAAAAAAAAAAACACCCAATTTATAATATTTTAGGCTGTACATTTTTACAAACATATGTTAAATAAATAAATAAAAACTTGAACAATGTCTCTTGCTCTTACAACGCCATGAAGCTTCATCTCCACCATCTATACTGTATATTAATATAGATTACTCTTCATCCAAAACTATCCACAAAACCAAGAGAAAAATGTTAGGTTTCATTTATAATTATACAAAATTAATTGTACTTTGTCAATGATATTAATCTCTTAGTACCGTTATTGAAGCTAAATCAGTCATTAAGAGGAAATTTTAAATTAGAGTGTTACAAGATATCTAGGGCTTGTTTGGTATTGTATTAAAATAATACTATTTAAATTTACTTTTAAAAATGAAAACTGTGTTTTAAAAATGTAATTGGATTTGCTATAAATTATTTTCAAAAATTGAAAATGATGTAAATGTATTTGCTATCTTTTTTTAATATAAATAAAATAGCTGTTTACAATAGTTTGTTTTGAAATCGGTAATAAATGCAAAAAAAAAAGGGATTGTTTTTACTTTTTAACAATAATTGCTAAAAAATTGTTTTTCATTTAAAAAAAAGGATTTTTTTTTTTAAATAGTACCAAATATAAGTAAATTTGCAAAATAGCATTAAAAAATTAGAATGAGTTTTAATAGCGCCATCCAGCTTTTAGAAAACATTAATGACAAAATTGCCCTTGTTTTAAAAGGGCCATTATTTCTAGGCAAGAGAGAAAGTCAACCGAACAACCATGATATACGGGCAAGGGAGAGTAGACGAAGGCAGGAGGAGAGAGCCAACGGCGTTTGGAGGAAAAAGTTGACGACGAACAGATAACAAAGAATTATTCATGATATGCAAGCGAGAGAGAGTTGACGACAAATAAGGAGAGAGTCGATGACGGACACAGAACACAAGACAGAGAATGTTCATGAAAATTAACAAAGGAGGAGTCGATGGTGGACTGTTATCAAAAGGATAAAGTCACCTTCCTACCTAACCATTGATAATAGACCGAGTCGATTTTGCGAGAAGAGTTCGCGTGAACTCCGTCGTGAACTTTTTAAGTTTGTGACAACTCCATGAGCAATGAGTTTGAACTCAAATGAAGGAGATCCATTAATAGCAGTTTCACGCCTCCCCAATTGTTGTTCTTGATTTTCCAACAAAAGTCCGTGACGTGAACTCGTGGCATGAGTTCACGGTGCAAACTGATGCAACGGTCAAATGGTGGCCGATGACAGTTGTTTTTTCTTTTATCTGGGCAATATTCTCAACCATCGTCATCAACTATGACTACAACAACACCGTTGCCACAACACCACTACCATGGTGGGTGAGTGAAAAGAGAGACGATGAAAGGGAAGAAAGGGGGATGGTGGTGAAAGGGAAGAGATGGATGTGGGACGATGGTGAGAGAGATGAAGAGTTGAGAGGGAAGAGAGAGAATCGGGATTTTGTCCATTTAAAGCACTAGTGTATTTACCTATTTACCCTTAGCTACTAACGGAACCGTCATTTTTAACTCCAAAGCACCAATTGATATAAAATCATTAATGATAGGGGATTTTTTAGATATTATTTTTGAAATCAATGGTTGTTTGATAATATTTTGTATGTTACAGGCATTTGATAATATCCCAAAAATTAAATCAATCATTTTTTTTCTTTTTTTTTTTTAACAATATATCATAAACTTCTCATAAAACGCCCAAGGTACAAGGCTGCCGCTGCGGGAGCGGCGGGAACTAGAAGCAGCTTGGCGGTGGCCTGCTAAAATTAAAAATTAAAAAATTTTCGACCAGAAATACAGATATCGCAAAACCACCACAAAACTTCTGGTAAAACGAGCACTTACAATTTTTAAATCTTCAAAAACAAAAATGGCAACAATAACATCACCGTGGAAGCAGCTTCTTCTCAACGCATTGGAGTCCAATTCACACCTCAAGCACGTCTCCTACTTTCAACTTGTACGTTCCTATATGTCATTTCATTTCATTTCACTTCAAGTTCTGTTAATTTCGTGCGAAATTTGGTTTCAGGCAACTATCGGATCCAACGGCAGACCTTCGAATCGCACTGTCGTTTTTAGGTATACATACACTCTCTCTATCAAGTATGTATATATATATGGATGGATGGGAATAGAATTGATATGTGCAGAGTTATTGTGTATTTTCAGAGGATTTGAAGAGAACTGTGACAAGATATTGATCAACACTGATGCACGAACTCGCAAGGTTTAAATTTTGCTGTAAACTGCCTGAATTAAATTTTATAACTGTTGAATTTTGCTAGTTCAACTTTATATATTTTGGTGATTTTGTTGACAGTCTCTTGAAGTTGTTGAATTTTTATGACATTTGAGTGATGTGTGGTGTTTAGTTGGAACATCATTTTCTGGACTTGATTTTTGGATTGAAATATGCAGATTGAAGAGCTTAAACATTGTTCAATTGCGGAGGTAATTGATGTTTAAGGATTACACCTGTGTCGTTGTTTACTTGTTAGTTAAATAGTTGTTTTATTTGTGTTTAGTGATCCAGTGAATTGTGAACGATATAATTGTTGAATTGTTAAGGTTGATGTCTTGTTCTGTTAGGTTTAATTTTAAGTTGATGTGTGATGTATCAGATATGTTGGTACTTTACTGACTCTTGGGAGCAATTTCGAATCAATGGAAGAATTGATATAATTGATGGGTCAAATCCTGATCCTTTGAAACTGCAGGTGATATTGGATATTTAAGTGTTTTCATGTATTAACTTGTTTTTGTTTATATATATTGTAATTTTATGATTGTACATCGTGGCTAGGTTTGTTGCTGTGATCACGTTGGATGTGTGGTTTTGGTGCTTGATAAATTCTGTTCTTTTAGAAATATGTTATCGTTTAGGTTAAAAAGGTGTAGAGTTTGTAAGGAAACTTTCAAATGTCTTTGAAAAATTGTTCTGTAAAATCAAAAAGAAATATAATATCTTGTATTTTTTGTCTCAAAAATGTTTTTAGAAGTAATATTTAGAGACCAATATGAGGGAAGACCTCTATTAGTATTTTAGAGGACTAGAAGAACAATTTTGTCTGTTGCAATTCTAGTTTTGAAAGGTACAGAACATCTCATTTTTTAGCATAGACTTTGTTTTTGGAGATTGAGTTTAGTGTTTTTCAAGTTACTTTTTCCAAATTCAGTATTGGAGCATCTTTCCTCCAGTGTTCGGATTTGTTAAACAGAAGGCAAAGTTTTAAAACAAATAAATGATATGTTAAAAAATTTCCATTGGCTTTATGATGAATAGATCATAGAACATAGATCTAGCAGTTCTGGAGTGCATCTTAATCCTAGAGGAAAAAAATGTTGAATTAAGCTTGGTTGGTTGAAACTATGTTCCAGGCTGAGATCTTTTGGCATATGGTCTAATGTTGAGCAAGATAGATCCATGAATGGCGTGTTCTCTTGATCTAACTGCAACAAGGAATCAGTTCAAATTGGATGTTAGAAAGTAATGTTCTCGAAGAAGAATAATATCTCTCTTATTCATGTTCAAAGTATCTACAACAATATACAGGCGGTAGTTATACAAACAAATAAAGGAAATAATTGATACAGTTTGTAGCTCTAGGGTACAGAAACTACTAAAAGAGAAAAACAACTAAGTGTACAGATTCACAGAATATCTCACATAATTGTGAGATTAGTCAACTTTCCTCATAGAAGTATATTTCTAAATTTTTCGCCAATCAGCCTGATTTTTCAACACTCTCAAGCTTGGCTAATAAATATTCTCCATTCCCAGCTTGCTTCTGATTGCTCGAATGAATGAGTAGCAAGACCCTTGCTCAATATTTCAGCAAGTTGATGCTTTGTTGAGACATATGGTGTAAAAATAAGATTACTATCTAGTTTTTCTTCAATAAAACTAGATTCTGGGCACTGTTCATGGCTGATTGATTGTCACAATATGGCTTCACTGTTCCTTCCCAATTGATTCCTAGATCAATAACCAAAGTAACTCACAAATTCCATGTGCTGTGGTTCTAAGTTCTACTTCTACACAGGCACATCGGAGCGTTTCTTACTTCTTCAAGTAACCGGATTTCCCCCCAAAATATAAGGCTGATGGGAATTCAGTTTCTTGGCGTAGTCAAAACGTGTAATCAGATTCCTTCAGGTTGAGGGTTGTCTCACCAGGAGACTTCAAACCCTCCTGTACTTTGAGTAAGATGAATTTCCTTGTAATGGCCAATCACTAGATAATCTGTTGTTACTAATGATGTAAGTTTTGTGTGGAAATTGTTTATAAATTATAATAGTTGTAGGTGAGAATTCGAGGTAAATATCATTTCTCCTAATTGTTGTAAATTCCGTTATGTTCAGGTGATAATTAGTAGTAAAATATCATTACTTCTATTCTTATCTGGAAATCCAATGATAGTGTTTGTTGCTGCTCTGGTTTTCTGCAAAATGTTATTCTCAAATGTGTTTGAGTTATTCTAAATATTTGTTATGTTTAGGTGAGAATGAACAGTAAGCTATAATTATTCTTAATATAGGAAATCAAGTTCTAGTATTAGTTGCTGCTCTAGTTCTGCATAATGCTGTATTTGAATGTTTTATGAGATACTCCAAATACACCTTTCATTTGTTAAGTTTGTTGCATATTAGGTTTGGCTATCATGCTTTCATGAAGATTAATTTGGAAGAAAAACAAAATTACATAGCTGGAGTCTGGAGATACTTCATGTGTAACTTATTTCTGTAAAGTTCATAATGCAGATAAGAGAGAAGTCATGGTTTGCCAGTTCTCTAAGGTCAAGATCACAGTACTTGGGCCCTTATCCAGGTCTCCCTTATCTAAGTGAACAACTGCAGGAGATATCCATAGATCCTTCGGCAGGTCCTGTCAGTGAATTCTGCCTTCTGGTTCTAGATCCAGAACAGGTTTGATAGCTTCCTACACTTGCATTCGTTGTTTAGGAAACAAAGAAAAGAAGGGTCTTTAATACATGTCATGGTATTTTTGGATCTGCCTCTAATCCTTATGATTTTCATATTTACAGGTTGATTACTTAAATTTGAAGACCAATCAGAGGCTAATGTTTACATCTACTCAAAGTCAGACTGGAGAGAAGTGCTGGACTCCTAAGAGGATCAACCCATAATTTAGATCTTCTGCTATGAAAACTAGAATGTGAAAGCTAGATGCTACCTTGAAAGTTGAAACTTCAAATGAATTCCTTGTGAATGACTTTAAGAAACATTGAGTCATGCAATCTCACTAAGAAACACTGAGGCATGCCATCTCACAATGAGTTCATTCAATTTCTATTCTTTATATTCTAGAATAAAAAGAGAGATAACTGTAGGAACCAAGAAATATGAATGAAGCTGTAAGAATTTTGAATATTTCTAGAAGAAATTTGTACTGCAAATTGCCAACAGGTGTACTTACCTCGTTGATGTGATGCCCTTAGATGACAGTAATGGATGTGTGTGAACCTTCCATGTAAAGCATCTTGCCCGAATGAGTATCCCATCACAATATGTGAAGGAAACTGAAGAATGGAAGAATCCTTCTGGGAAACCTCAGCAAACTTGTTTCTTTACTGGGATTGTGGAATACTCATTTGAGCAAGATGCTTTTCCATGCAAGGGATAGCTAAATTCTCCATTGCTATTCAGGGAAGGATAGGACTAGTCTTATATGTTCAATCATTTGAATTTCATCTACCCCAATTTTTAATGTTGTGAGAGGTGGTTGCACCAGTCTTACTAAATGAAAATGGTTGTTGATATCATTTTCCTTTTCTGGAATCATCTTATGTTTGGCCGTTAGCTGAACATATACTAAAACAATTTTTCAAGACTTATTTTCTGTCTTTACTGTTCCCGTTGGATAGAGTAATTATGCTGATGTCCCAATAATTGTGGAAAATATTGGTGCTGATTACCTTGTATTATGCTACTTCATTTTACAAATTGTCATTGTACTTCATATTAATTGTATTGCTACACTCGGGTACTGCAAGTGTTATTAGGAGTAGATTCATATATTTTATTCAGGTTTTGTACCTATTGAATTGTGCTTGTATTATGATTCCTCTGTGTCATTGCAACTCTCGCAATTGTAAACATTCTCTAATATTTGTGGATGATTATCCTTGAAGTCCCTGGTGGGAAATTATTTTTCTGAAGGCCGTCAAATAATTCAGGAGGTCTGATGGAGATTAACTGCAGCCGATAGCAGCTTTTTATGTTATGAAGGTACTCCTCCATCCAGATTTACTTTATTTGTATACCATCTGAAGCTCAGAAATAGTAAACACTATCCAACTTTCAAAGGAGGTGTTTGGTTTTTCTGGAAACCGGTTCTATTTGTTGACTTTCTGACTTGTTGTGGAAGGGTGTGCTGCTCCATCTACCCAAATTTGGTTGTTTGCTTTTGAATTACCATTTATGTCCACTTATAATGCATTAATCATCATCATCGTCATTCTTGTTAATCATTACCATCATTATTAACAATCATTATCACCGATATTTACAGCATTGGCTTATCGTTCATGAGTTCCTGTGTTTTGTGATTGAAATAACTTGTGGATGTAGCAGGTAGAATCTTTGGCTGATATGAATTCCTGCCTAACTTTTAATGATCGTATGACTCATTAGCATTATTAAGAAAGAGAAAATAGCATGTGATAACACTACGAAAAAGACGAATTTTCGAATTGACAACGAAATATAGAAATGAGTTTTGTTAACATCATCATTGTTTACGAACTATAATGTGTAAAATAAAAATGTGAATTGTGGTCTTTTTTCATTCCTTGTTCATGGACATAAACATTGATGATATTAAAAAAACTTATTCCAGTTTATCACTGTTAGTGTGAAAATTTATGTCTTTTTTTGTATTAATATTTGACACGTAAAAAAATCCCTATTAAGAAATCGGTGGCTAGAATTTATATGGGTTCAACTGTAGATAGGAGATTTATCTGGGAACAGCCTCGCCTTTTGAATTTATATCATCTTTCGATCAATCCCCGAGACTTCGAAAGTAGTAATGTTGCAAACCTTCAGAACATGTGGGGCTTTTGTAATTGCCTTGGCAGTTTGTGTTCGCTTAATTTTGTTCACTTCCCAATCCATTTATAGGCAAAACACATCTTATAGCATATAGAATTAACCCAAACAAAGTGAATGAAAAGGACATTTTGCTGTTTTATTTCTCCAATCAATACTTTCTTTACACCCCACAATTTCATAATCTCAAAGAAATGAACCACCAAACATATTACACACTTGCTCTTAAAAGAATCCTTGTTTGGAAACAATTCATTTTTCTGACACTTAAAATTCAACATCTGGGCAAGTCTGCAGGAGGATGAGGAAGTCTCTCCAGCTCGCCTTTCCCGTTCTTCACTATCAACACTGTGCTTAACCCCCATGACTGGTGTATATCAATGTGACAATGCACAAACCAAACCCCTGTATATTTAAAAAGAAACAAACGAAAGTCAATGCAAAATAAATAATTCATTTGGTTCAAATGATAAATTTAAATATTGGAGCAAAAATTTTACCTGGATTGTCAGCAGTAAACCGAATTGCAGCCCATCCACCTACTGGAACTCCGATTGTGTTCATGTAAGGTGGATCTACCAAGTTGAAATTTGTCGTTTGAGGGTTATAGTTTCCGTTACCGTAGCCAACTACATAGAAGCTATAGCCATGGAGATGAATTGGGTGGTTTTCAGTGGTGACAGTTCCCGTGTCTTGCAAGATGATTTGGACCCTGGTTCCATATTCGAGGACCTTGGCCCTGGTCCCATTCATTGAGTTTGTGTTATTAGGGATGTTATTAGGTGCCCCATTGACAAAGTCGTAGAATTTGAGGGGAGCATCAGGGAAATCATCGGTGTAGTAACCATCAATCTTCTTATAAAATGCTTCCAGAACTGAAACATTAGGCTTAATAAAACTGATATTGTTCATTGAAGCAGCCATGACCCCATTATTAATCCCTCGGCAATTTTGTCGGGGTGCCTTGGACCTGCATTTTTGAACGTTTAATCCAACGGTGAGAAATAGGTTAGTGTCTATTTCTTTTGGGACATTAACATGATTTAGGCTCTTTAGTCCATCCATGACAGTTTTAACGGCGAGATTATCATTAAAGCTTGGTAATTCAACTGGAAATGACAAACTATTGGGCAAGGCACCAAAGTATTGGAAGTAGGCAACTGCTGATATGTTCTGAAATGAAACACCCTTAGCTGACATATAAGGTCCCATGGCCATGGAATATTTTCCGATGGGCTGATCAGCTGTGACCAAGACATTCATAGTCTGTCCTGGTCCAAGCATCAGACGGTTCGTGGTGAACGGCTTTGTGTACTCAGCATCGGCTTCCACAATCGTTAGTTTGTGATTGGCAATGGCAAAGAAGTTCTCCATGTTTAAGCCTGCGTTTATTAGCCTTAAGAGATATGTCTTCCCGGGCACAACATCAATCTTGTACACATCTGATAAATTAATCATAATATTACATATAAGACAAACGAAAATGCAAAGAAAAGAAAATAGACAAAAGTATAAATGTCCTAATTACTAGGAAAGCAACTTGGCCCAATGATAAAGTCTAATCCATCCACCACAACACCTTTAAATGGTGGATTCGACTCACTAAAATCTCACCAATGTGTGGATAATTTTTCTACCTTTGTGTGGATAGCGTTTTCTCTGGGAGCAAAGATGTGGACCGTATTTTTAAATTCTATCTCAACTGATGTCAACAAGTAAAAAATAATAATAATAAATTAAATGTCCAAATTACCATTGCCAGAGCAGTTGTAGTTGGGGCCAGGGTGGCCATTAATTGTAAATGCATTCGCAGGTGGAGGAGCTCCTCCACTCGCTAGAACTTGCTGTTCAAGTTGTACAACATCTTGGAGCCAATATTCCCCTGACACAATGCAAAGTACATTTGAATTAATATTATGTAATGAAGCTACATTCAATCTTATATTTATAATTTAATTGAGTTTCACAGTTCTTTATATATATATATATATTTATTACCTAAGATTATGATGTGCTCTTCATAAGGGTACTTAAAAGGGTAAGGGACCCCGGTCTTTGGATACACAATAAGAGCACCATATACGGTGCCTCTAAGCCAAGAAACATGAGCATGCCAAAAGAAGGTGCCCTTCTGTTGATACATAGTGAACTCGTAAGTGAAAGTCTGTCCAGGCTGAATTGGGCATTGGGTAATGTATGATGGTCCATCGAACCAGCACGATAGCCTCTGCCGGACACCATGCCTTAAAATAATGATCAATAAAGAAAACGTTAAAGGAGAGTTGCTTTAGCAAGTTATATTGTGATGATGGTTTAATTTATTTAATAATTACCAGTGAATTGTAGCATTGTAAGGCGATTGATTAACGACTTTGATGATGGTTCTGTCATCTTCTTGAGCATAAACTACTGGTCCTGGAAACATATTGTTGACTGTCACGATTTCTTTTGTGTTGCATAGCTTGGTGACTCTCATGGTTTGTATCTGATTGAAACATCAAAACATTCATTAGAAATAATAACCAATTCTAATAAAGAATTAATATTAACTGATGACACACGCATGCATATATATATATGTACATATTTAGACTAGAGAGTAATAAAAGGGACCTTGAATTCATAGAACCTGGTTGATCTCCCCACAGGCCACTGAGCCATAATAGGCACAGTGGAGGCACTTAATAATAAGATTAACCAAAGCAACAATATTGAAGTGGTTATCAAGCTAGCCATTAATTTCAAAAGAGTTGAGAGAGAGAGAGAGAGAGAGAGATAGAGGAGTTGAAGTGGAAGCTGAAGTGGGGTGGAGGGGGGATTTTAATAGAGAGTGACAAGTGAAACAAAGTATATTTTAAAGGGTTGCAGAGAAAGAAGAAAGGCTTTGTCTAGTTGTATTATGTTTGTCAGCTTTCATGATTCCTCTAACATGCTTTCGTGATAATAAGGTGTTGGGGGCGTGATTATTTTATGTGACCCAATGTAGGGAAGGTTTACCCTTATTATCTCAGTACTCTCTCTCTTACTGTTTGTTTTTTTTTTTTCTCTTTTTAATCAAGAAAAGAGACATTTTATTTTATTTTTCTTTTTGATTCATGATTTGTCAACATTTTCCCTGTGAAATCATGTCATTTGACTGAGAAAAACATGCACTTATACGTACATGCTTCTAAACAATGGTTTTTTAAAACCCACCCACAACAACTCCCTGTAACTTGACTGTCTCTAGAACCTTTTTTTTTTCTTTTTCAATTGCTGTTACTGGACACACATCGACCAATGAAATGGTAGGAAGAAATAAAGCAATAAAAAGATACCTAAAAAACGATTTTGCTTTGCATTTGTTGCAGTGCTCAAATAGAGTAAAAGTTGAGTGAAGGATGGGCTCATTTGTTGTGCTTTTTTAAGACAAACTCTTTTGCTCAATCATATGCAAAGTGTATGCACGCCTTCCTAATCCTGCTTTTATGGGGGACTCTACTCTCTACGCCTCCCAAAGATTTCTTCCTTTTCTCTAACTAAGTTAATTATAAACCTGTTTATCTTTGCTTGATTTTTCATTAATTATTATTAGTATATCTTCATTAGATTGCTATACTAATTATTGTTTTAGAATAATCATTATAAATGCCATCAATTCTTACCCTTTTCATGCTTGAATCTTTTTGGGTTAGGATTCTCAAATATGATTCATTGGAGGTGCCATGTGATTAATAAATCTTGTCCATATTTTACACTGTCGCATATGCTGATATGCACTTATTATGATCAATGTTTATTGTCCTCAAAACAATTAATGTAATAGGTGTCACTTTGTTTTTTGTCATCCAAACCTAACTTGAGGAATTTTTGCACTTTGTGGTCTAGAAACGACATCATTATCATTTGATAATGAATCCATTTTATTCACCTTTTTCAAGTTCTTGACTTGAATATAGAAGAAGTTTGCAAATTTCAGGTTTTTTTGCAAATTTCAGATTTTTCATTGACGGGCTCTCATACACAACAACTTTTGGATAATAAATTTTACTTACTATTATATTAATGAACTTCAAAACCATTTGAATTTGTCATAATTAAACATATTTCGAAACAAATGATGAATTTTTATCTCAAACTTGATAATGCCATATTAGATGCAACAATCCACATGACAACTTAGAAGGTTTCAGAACCATCAAAGGACATGTATACATTGAAATTTCCTTGATGTGTGACAGGTTTTACCAGCAGTAAATTTTTCATTCATTTGCAGGGAGTGACCTGATTGCTGCTCAAATAAGCAGCAAACACAGACACAACGCTGGGACAATGGTTGAAAACCCTTGCAAAAAACCTGTACAGCATTGCCAAATTAAGAAAAAGTGTAACTCAAAAATTAAATATATTCTCGACCAAATTTGAACCATTAGATGATTGTGTCCATTGAAAATGATGTTGTAACTTCAGTATCACGCCGCAGGCAGGCCTGCCTGTGAAAGTGTCAGGACCTCCTGCTCATTTTATAAAATTATATATAACAAAATAGAGAGTTTATATATATGTCAACCCTGCACTGCTATACACAGCCTCAAGAACTGCCTAGATTGTGTATGAATGTTGCAAATTAAAGCTATGCTACTTCAAGGGAGCAGTTGGCTTAAAAAATGTATAGGTAAACAAAATAGCTTTAGCAATCTTTTAACTAATTTAATTTCTTTATTTTTCGAAGCAGCAATCAACCGATTAAATTACTCAAAAGATTCCAACTGTTACTTGGACCTTTTGCCAATTCCTTTTATTAACATTTATTATCTTTTAGTGTTGTTGAATTTTTAAACAGTGTAGGGTTGTCTATCAATGTCAAGATCTCAGCTAGTATGAATGTATGATCATGCATTGATTTATTTTTTGATCATACATTGATTTATTTTTTGATGCATGGATGCTTATATGAAATATGTTCATGATAATTATTTTCAAATTAAGGATTGGCATCTCCTATTAGTAGTTTATATATATGCCATTATGCCAAAAGAAAAAGTTAAGCTCCAAATTGAAGTGTTGACTTCTTTATTTCTTGACACTGTTCTCTATTGCAACAGCATAACTAACTTTAAGAGTAAAAAAATAATGGACATCAACACAGCTTGAAAGAAAAATCAATAGTCAAATATCACTAAATATTTTTATTTTCAGCCTCTTGTTTTCTTTTGATCAGATGATATATAGATAGACTATAAGTGTGTGTGCAATTAACAAACCACCACCCTTAAAGTTAATTAAGCTATTAAGAATATTTTTTAATGCTGTTTAAATGTCATGAAATAAATAGAAATGTGTTGTTCATTTATTTTAACTAACAACGAAATCATAAAAGCATAGCGGGATATTTTCATGCAAATATTATCAAATAATCAAAACATTTTTCTGTATAAACACTTTCAAAGCCTCAATCTGTTTAGTAGCAATTACATTCCATTGTTGTAAGACGTGGCAGGGTAATTTTAAAAAATAACAATAATCAAATACATGAACCTGAACCTTAACTCACAGAGCCAAAGGTAATACCAGACGATCATAAGATTTATACAGGTATCATGATGTCCCTCGTGCCCTCTGTTTTACCTAAAATCAGAAATATATATATATATATATATATGTATGTATATCACAAAGTTTTATAAGGGGCTCGGAGTACTATAAATCTTTCAAAGTAATTGGAATTATTGTCCAGTTGTCTGTAAGTACCTGATTTCAATAGTTAGACAAGTTGACCTGCTGACCTTTTTCTAGAACTTATGTCAAGCAGAAAAGTTTTATATATAAATCAAAAGATTATTGGTTAACTAAAAAATCAAATCCTTTTGTTTAAAATAAAAAATCTAGCATGACAAAATTTAACTAATTCTGATTATTTTGGAAGTGATGAATTTAGACATGTTATATTTTATCATACAGTAATGTGGTGGGATGCCGACTGATTAGTATTGAAAAAGCCACCCGACAACACCAAATCCAGGCTAATACAAGAAATCAATGCGAGGGAAATTGTGTTCTAAAACGGAATCATTAGCTCAAGAAATTTTTGCCCAAGCAGAATATAATAAAATGCTATCATTTAATTAATTAATTTATTTATTGCTAGCTTGTTTGTTGAATTAATATTGACTGTTTACTATTAAAATGGCTACAAGAGCCACTCAATGTATACGAAGAAAAAAGATGCACGTGGCCCAGCCTATTGACATCGTTAATTGTTGACTAGTTACCGTTAATATATACTTCACCACACTTTAAAAAGTCTACAAGTGAAAACAATTTGCAAATAAAAATGCTCGTGGGGATAGTCCCACCAGGACCTACTCTTTTTGGAGTGAGAGCGTGCCACCATCACACGGCGGACGTAGGGACAATCTATCATTCCTGGAAATATTGTTTTTTGAAGGACCAAATTTACTGACATCAAGTTATAAACATCCTAAAATGTTTAATGTTTTTATAATTTAAGCAGAAACATGATTAAGAATTCGGATGGTCAAAAACAAAACCGATGCAACCCCGAATGGGAATTGGGGATTTCTACTTCCTCAATCTTGCATTAAGGTTACGGAATTCTTGTCTCAAATAAAGGAGAGAAGCTATCATACATCATATACATGGAGGATCTTCTGTTTGCTCTAGTTTATGCTTAAAAATGGAAACGGGTATTGCGTATCCCCTATCCCGTGTCACCCTATTTACATTCCTCTTTTACGGAAATGGATTGAATTTACTATAAAAATTTAAATCTAGTGACAACGATCAACAACACCATAAACATATTTTGAGTAGGAATTGTACGATGTAATACAAATCCATCACCTGTTCGGAGAATGATTTTGTCAATAGTTGATATTTAATAAGGGTCATTTTTTAGCACCCTTAATAAAGAAAAAACCAAGTCGATATTTATGTTTCTTTTACACTCCCTGCTTCAGCCAAATCGATAAGGTGTGCCCTAAAAATAGCAAAAACAAAGCAATTGTGAAGATTTCAATATCCAACTCGATCTTTGCTTGCCATTTTTTTTTTGCTCAATATTAACTGTGTTGTTAGGTACAATTAAACCCTTATGAGTTATGATATAATCCTTCCAAATTACAGCTTATCTGGCAAAATATGACAAACTTTATTTCATGCAGCAAGTAGATATATTCCATTTGCTATACACTGGAAGCATAAGTTAATTGAGTTAGAACACCAAAAATTATAATAAAAACAAAAACCAATTAAATAGACAGCTAATCGATAGAGTACCTCCAATACAGTGAATCGCAGACATTGAATTCAGAAATCTGGTTTCCAGGACCTTTCTGGAGCTCCCGATGAAGCTAAAGACTCCAATTTTCCGCGTCAAATAAAAGATCAAGAAACTATTTGCAGACAAAGACAAACTCCGAAACAAACCATTGTAACCTCTTCACTATCTTCTAAAAACTTAGCCAATAAGAAAAGAAACTGAATTTTGGCCTCCCAACAAAGAGAGACTAGATCAGTAGAAAAGAGAATTAGGCCTCGTTTGTTTGCTGGGATTGGATTAAATTTTATCCAATCCCACGTTTGGTGCAGACAAATGACTCCGGATAAAATTATCCCATCTTGATTTTATCCCACTGCAATGGGATAAATCCATCCCATTGAAATGGTGGGTTAACTTTATCCCACCGGTGCTCTCTCTCTCACCGACCTCGAACCGGAGCTCTCTCTCTCACCGACCTCGACGCGTCCTTCGCCGATATCACGCCGTCACATCAACGTCCAATTGAACAATCACAACGGCGATCGCGTCGCAGCCAAGTTCGACGAGGTTGTGCTGGAAACGGTGCTGGAAACGCTACTGCAAACGGCGCTGCAAGTAGCTCTGCAAACGGCGGCGCTCGACGTCAATGTCAGAGACAAGAGAAGATGACGGTGGAGAGTGAGAGGTATGACTTCGCGACGGAGGTGAGAAACGGTGGAGGGATGAAAGAGTGGGATTCGATGCAGAACGGTGTGCAGCAGAGGTGAGAAGCGGTGGAGGGATGATGGAGGGGGGGCTTGATGCGGAGGACAGCGGGAGGAAAGAGATGGCGGTCGCCGGTTTTGTGATTTCGTAGCTGTGAGAAGCGTCTGGAAAAATGGTGGAAAATGGCTTAATTTAATACTGGTTTTGCACAATTTCTAAAAAGTCCCTGAAAAATTTCTTTAAAATCCAAGTTTATACCCACTATTTTTAATCCTATCCTACTTTCACCAAACATGGGATAACATCTAATCCAATCCCATTTCATCCCATCCAATCCAATCCAATCCAATCTCATATAAATTATCCAATCCTATCCCGCGTACCAAACGAGGCCTTAGAGTTGAAAAGATTCCTCAATTTTCTTGCTGTTAATCTTCTTCAAAAGCAACACAGAGATAGACTCCATGGCAATGAAAGATATGGGTTTTTCAATGAGGAAAATACAGTGTCCAAAAAGTAGGATTTTGGAGGAGAAGCAAGCAAGGCTCTACATTATCAAGCGCTGCGTGTTGATGCTGCTGTGCTGGAGAGACCATAAAGAGGATGATTGAATGGATCTTGATCCATCTAGTATGTTACCTGAGAAATCTGAAAGCAAATAGATAAGAAATTAAGGGAAAAGTGACGCATTACTAAAAAGGGGAACAGCAATGTTAGATTGTTAGTGTTGCAAGCATTTCAAACTATTTTAACCTATGTAATATCAATAAGAATTACAACCATAAGTCCATGATCCATCATGTATTTTTTGTTTTCCAGCATTATTTTTTTTTACGGCATGTTACTTGTCTATATTGCTTTAACAATCATCCTACCACGTACCCTTGCATAGGGTAGCATGGTTAAAAAAAGTTCATATATCTTCTCTCTCTCTTTAGTTTGTCAGATCAGAATCCATAATTGGTTCACAAGATCAGATTATCAGACTAGCATATGATATGTTATAATATCTGCATTTGGAAAAAGAATTGCAATAAACTTTCACAGGTAACACAGGCTAATAATTCGAGACACAAAAAGCAAGTTGTATTTTATGCTACGGTAGAGATATTACTTTGGCAGCAAAGAATAATACAAACATCTAAAATTCAAACAACAAAGTTTAGCTTCAAAATTTTTCAATCAACTCCAAGAGCAAGAGACATTCAATAAAATAGTTTGCAAGCTATTAGAATTACTAAGATGCAAAAATAGAGTTTACCTTCTGCTACAATTAAGTCTTTCTGATGTCACTTGAACACCATGTTGGACCTGATTAAGCCAAACAGAAAACAGTATTGACATCTAGAATTCAGTCTTTAGCAACTCTTTAGCAACAAGATTTCTCAAAAATCAAAATATCCTATTTTTGAAACACTCCTCAAATGGTCACTCTTTAACAGTAAAAGAAGTGATTATAAATTTTGTCGTATGCTACAGCAAGATTTTCATTTTGGCAGCATCAGAACACCATGTCTTATTATATTATGCCAGACAAAGTAACTATAATAGCATCTAAAATTTGATCCAAACTAAGAACCAAGATCCTTTTCCCAAATCCAAATGATAAGACAATTCATTGAACAAACTCACTAACTACTACAGATGAAGAAATAATCGATCATTTGTGGTATAGACTGCTGCACATGCAAGCAGTCACAAATCTCACTTTTGGCATCATCTGAGCACCATGTCACTCTGCATTAAACGAAGCAAGCTAGAAGTTTGAAATGTAAATCTCAACCTACAGCCTCTAGCTGCAAGATAGCCGACCAACTACAAACTACAAAACACGCTAAGTTGTATCGCTGTCTATTTGAGTATTGCAGACAAAATAAAACAAGAAATAGAATCAAATAAGACACACAAATCTGAGCAGTTTATTTATTTTATTCTATAGGTAAGGCAAATTAGTCTCTTTGATTCATCAAAGATGATTGTATAGCTTAAAATATTCTGAAAAATATACAAGAACTGTAAAATTCCACAAAAACAATCCCCAAAATCCAATCTGTGAAATATGCATTTCATTTAATGTCCGAAGTCACTAATAAAATTGTAGAAGTGCAACAAAGTGCATTCAGTTATCTTTGTTAGCACAAATATTATCAGCCTGTAAAATACCACGTCAAAATCTGGAAATCGTATAAACCTTCCAAACCTAAAAGACAGATCAGAAGATCATAAGGCACCTCAAAGTCCAACTCTAAATTCTCGCATGCACATCCATTTAGAACTAAATCCAAACAAATTTACAAAACAACAAAAGACTACTACGAAAACGTCTATCAAGCCAGTTATCAAATTAAGAAAAGCCGATTTCAATACGACTCATCCTTATCCTCCTCATCATAATTATCACAGAATTCAATTGAAAACCCAATTTTGCCACAACATTGATGCCTGTAAACCTAACACAAGAAAATGTCCATCAGAAAACTCAATCATATCACAGAAAATAAATCAAAAATCAAATCATTAAGTTTCCAATTAGGCTAAACTCGAGATAATATGATCCATACACCATTCAATTTATATAGCAAAAGCAATTCAAATTGATGAGTCACCACATGTTTCTACAAAAGCTACACGCTTTGATACAAGCTCTTATAGATAAACACAAAAACAATAATATAGAGAAGAATTTCCAAAGTTTACAAAACACAACGAACCCTAATAAGGATCAAACGGGCAGCTTGTTGACATCGGAGGTGGCGGCAGGGTGGACGTCGAGCTCGAGAGCGCCATGGGCCGTGGGCCCAGAGAGCATGAGAGGTCTGTCCTTGGCCTCCTCCTCGTCTTCGGGATCGGTAGTGCTGAGGTTGATGCAGGAGCAGCGTTCAAGCGAGGCGAAAAAGGCCGTGGCCACGTTGGTGCCCACCCAATTGGCGACCCGATCCAGCTTATCACAAGAAATAAAGCTGCAATTCTTCTCCATCGCTAAGTTGATTGAAACTGCTTTGGTTTTGGTTTGACTTGGGGACTGTTAATGGTTTCGCCACACACACACACACACAGATATAGGGAGGCCAATACCTTTTTCTTTTTGTTTGTTACTATGTAATGTAACGGACCGTTGTTTTTTAGTCTTATGGTGCACGTATCATGCGTCTAAAATGTGCCTTTGCCTGCTGTAAAGGTTCTCGCTAGCCGCTTGCCTGTTAATATGCCGTGTAGTTTAGATTTTAAAATCTCTTTCATTTGTTAATTACAAATCCATTTTTATTTTTTTTAAAGAAAATCTAGTTTGACTTTTTCAATTTATTTAAAGAAAAAAATAATTAAGAGTTTATTAGACTAATTAAAATTAATAAATATTAATATAGCTAAGATAATTAACCTAATTTGATAAATAAGTTTAGCTACCTTACCCAACCACTAATATTACTCATAAATTGTAGCCCTTGAATTGGTTTTAATAATTATCCTTACAATCAATTTAAGAGCTATAATTTATGAATAATGTTAGTGGTCGAGTAACTAAATAAAACTAGATTTTTCCGTATTTACTATTTAGTAGTAATGTGGCCTTTTTATTAATATAAAGGAACATGTACATTGATGGCAGATGATTAGTACACAGGCTACCATTGGACTTTGATTGATCATTGGAAGGCTTCGTTTTCATCTTTGTTTTTTAAATTTGGGCATGGAATAGGAATAAGGTTGGGTGTGAAGTTGTTATTTCAAACTTCTCTTCCTTTCAATATTGGCATGGAATATGATTCAAGGCCACATTATACACCATAGTGGTAATAAAAAATTAATTATGCGATTGTCTCAGTCAGAATGAGTAAAAAGTAATTTACCAGTCCCTAAAATTATATTGCTGTGTGCCGATCGTGAACAGGTTAGAGCAGTCAATTTCCGTTTAAAAAAATTGTTGATGATATGTATTATCGAAACCAATTACCAATGTAGAGTTCAGCATAAACGATATGGTAGTTAACTCGATTACTTAAACAAATTGAGGTAATCTGTGAAGCACCATTCACTGATTTCTAGTTTGTCTGCTGTAGCAAATGAAATTACCTTTCCTGTTTGAAATCTGTTAAGTTCATTTTGTCAAAATGATGCTGAGCGGGTGAGCTTTGGCTTGGCTATTTTCTTGTCCTCCTCTAGAGAAATCATTGAGAGATTGGAAGGGTTCTCAACCATCAATTTTGCAACCAAGTACCCGGCAATGCTCCATGTCTGATGTTTCCTTGCCTGCTTCCCCACATAACGCCCAGTCTTACCATCATAGTACTCGGGCCATCCATCTTTAGAGAGGCGCTGCTCTACCAGCTCTATTGCTCGTTTTGCAATTTGAGGCCTTCCAGTCTTGATGGATGCCGCGGTAAGTAGCCATAGCAGAACTACCAAAAAAAAAAAGGACAAAATAGCCACTTGTCAAGCAGAATGGACACACAAAACATCAGGCAAGAAGATGATCGACAACCTAGACTGAATTATAAGGTGAATGGAGAAGATTATTATTCACTGTAGCAATGCAAAAGTGATCAGAGACATGAGGCAGCGATATATGCAGCTGCAAGTATCCTGTTTATATGGAACGAATTCAAAGAACCTCAGGAAAAAGTTTGTACAATTGGAAGTGAATTGATGGCACCACAAAAACAAGTAGGCTATGGAGGTTTGGGGGCTTGCCTAAACGGAAGGTTACCACTGATGAATCTCTCATCTGATAGAGCTATTAGCCCCTGGTATTGATCATTAGTTATGGAATGTTTTTTATTGTGAATGCAACAATGTATTGCTAAGTCAAATGCTAGTGTAGTGCATCAACAAAACTCAGACAATGATAAAACACTATGCCTTCTAAAAACTAAAATAATTCATGCTCCAGATTTCCAAAACCTTCTCTCTTTCAAACATAAATACCTATTGATTGTTGGTAGCCACAGTTTGATAAGGGTAAAAACGTCTGGCTTCCCTTGCCAGGGACCTGCTGCTTGTTGGGGAGTATTGATATTCATAATACCCTCCCCTCATTACTAGGATAATGTACATGGTTTTTAGCTATAACTCGTTCAATTAATTAGTTCCTATAGGAGTAGTTCAAAGTTGTTCAAAAGGAAATGAATGCCATTGAAGTCCATTGGATTCACAAAATCAGCAGAAAAAAGTGCTAAACTACCATAATTAAGATGCAAAAATTCACACTCAAACTTCATTTGTTTGTTGGTAATTTCTAAAATATACATAATCATAGATAACATAGTGCGAGCATAGTGTTCATGACACTCACCTGGCCAAGATCCACCATTATGGTAACTCCAACGTGTGTTCTTGGGATCGAATCCAGTGACAATCCCCCATTCATGTCCCTGCAAGGCAGGGTAAGAGATTTTCAAAGGCATCTCTCCAATCAAGTCATCCCAGCGCTCCTCAATCAAATCCATAATGGCTGCTGCTTGTACAGGTGTGGCTAGTGAACTCAAAATAGCAATGCAATTCCCAACTAAAAACCACCGGAAGTCCATGCGAGCTGGGCTTACATTGCCAATGAAATACCCTCCTCTCAAGGGCATGAAATCAAACACCCACTCAGGGATGGAATCCGGGATGACATTAAACTTGTTAACAGCAGTGTGGGAGTACTCCTCAGTTTTATAACGATAAATGTTATTTAGCTGTGTAAAATCAAGCCAATAGTATTTCTGAATATGATAACTAAGAGCTGTTATCCTCTTGTCAATTCTCTCAATCAATTCCTTGCCATCACGTTCGGGTTTCAACATCTGCCTAGCACACCTCAGTGCAAAATAGAAAAGTGCCTGAATCTCAATCGGATACCCATATATTCCCTGTCCCAAAACAGAGACAAAATTTTACAAATCACAATCCTATAAGTTATCATCATAAATAGCCACAAAGAAACTAGAACCTTTCCAACTCCAAGGTCCAAACAGATTGCCCATGCAAGCATTGACTGTATAAGAAAATATAAAGAAGACTCACCATCCTCCTGTCAATCATGCTGCACCCATCTGCACACAAAAGTGTAGGGAAAGTGTCAAAGCCATCCGAGAGACAAAGGTTGAGTATCAACCTCATCCCTCTCTGCACCTCAGGAAGTTCTGCTAGTGTAAAATCACGGGTGCACTTGGTATACGACCTCAGTATAATAATCCACCAAAAACCAGAATCCACTGGTGCTACTCTTCCTATGGCACTCCCACCAAAATCCGCCACCAGCGTCTCCTTACGCTGATGCGAGTCAAATAGTACCTTAAAACTAGCAGGCATCACCCCTTCCCCAAGAGTGAAGTTATCAATCCTCTTCTCCCAACCTTGGAGGTGAAGAGTCTTTAACAGAAAATTCTTTACTATTTCCGTCTCTGGAGGAATCTTCATCAAACAAGCCAAACCAGTAGGAACAAAATCCCTCACAAAAACCTATCAATGTGAAAACACTGCATGAATCACTTGAAAGAAATTAAACCAAAGAAACAAATCACAATGAAATTAAACCTGATTGTAGTTGAGAGCCTCGGCCATGGGATCCATAGCGGCAACTGTGCCCACAGGTTTTTCTTTGAAGTAAACGTAAGATTTACTGAGTCTATCCCACGCCTCTTCCATCATCAAAGCACCACCCATCTCTCCGTTTACTTGTAGACCGCCAACAGCCGCTCTCAATGCAGCATCAAAGCCCTCCAGGTTCGTGCCGACACTCGGACATGGCTTTAAGGTCGTTGCCTTTGGCTGCAGAGTCACATTATCGGACATAATGCTCTCGCTGCTCTGCAGTCTCACCGTCTTCGTCACCTTCGCGGACTTCACTGTCTCTTCGCTCTGCAAAGCGCACAACGATTCTTCACCTTCTAGAAATGCTGAATCTTCTTTTTCTCTGGATTCTTCTGTTAATCTTGACGCTTCAATCGTTATAAAATCCGTTGAAGGTTTCTCAGGAGTCGTTGTTGGAGATTTCTCGGGAGTCTCTAACTTCGTTGAAGTCAATTCCTGTTCGAGATCTTCCAAAGAATCCAACGCTGTGGTGGCTTCATCGACCGAAAATTCTTTGTGGAAGAATGCCGCCTCCTCTGACTTCAGTTCTTGATGATTCGACGAAAGTTCCTGCTCCGTCAAGTCTCCGTTGACAGCGGAAGAATCATTTACCGGTTCAGGTTCCGATTCCGAAACCGGTTTCGGAGCAGCCTCCGATTCCATCTCATCTTTCAAGAGTTCTCGCAGCGTTTTCGACATTCTATGAAGATAACAAAATTCATATGGTGGAAACCACAGAGAGAGAGAGCAAATGTAAACCCAAAACATACAAAATGTGTGATATGATAGAAATTTCACAGAGAGATTTTACCTTCACAGTTGTTTGGTGTTGCCTTAGATAGAGAGACCGATTCTGTTATTTGAGAGAAGTCACTCAAATGTTCAGAGAATCGGAAAGCATGGAGTCGTGTTTTCTGTTTTGGCGGTTAGAGGGACAATTCAAGAAGGCAGTCCAAAGAACAACAAGCTTTGGTTTCTTGTTTATTTACCAATTTGCCATTGCACTCGGGTGAAACTGTAGAGATGTTTAATGAGGGGCATTTTGGGGATGTCAACAGCTGGCGATCCTTTTAGTTATCGAGGCGGGAAATTGCAGCTTGATGTCATGGTGCGCTAGCTGAGCACAGTGGTCAGTGAAATGGATCAATATTTTCCACTATTTATTTTAAATCATTCGAACTTTTTTTTTATTAAAGCAATTATTTGACCTGTTTTAATCAAAACAATTTATTTATTTATTTGTTTTTTTAACATGTCTTCTCGCGAAGGCAATTTTAAGGTGGTCGTTGGATGTTAATTTAACATTGTCATTGATCATGAGAATGAATAGTTAAAAAAATAACCATAAAATTATTTGATGAAATAGAAAGCAGAGGCATGCGATCATAAAAACCCTTTACAAAATTTCAATATTTTCCCTTTATAGTTTAGTCAATAACAAATAGACATCATTTGATAGTCGTCCAATCTTGATTCTAAAAACTGTCACAAAACCCCTATTAAATCTCTTAAAAATGTATTTAAAAACAGTTATGATCATTCCTAAACTAGGCTAGCCAAAACTTAAGATTGAATGGAATCTATGGACCGAGGACAAAGACAAATTTCGTTATTCTAGCTCACCTGCATTTCTAAATTCATAGGCATCATTTATGATGTCCCTAGAAGTGATTTCGTCCAAAAAAACATCAAAATTGCTGCACGGTAAGGGCATGCCTGCAGTTCTCTCTAATAAAAATTCAATAATAAGTTGGGATCGAGTGATGTATAGTCAACTGGGCAAAGAAAGAAGAAACGCTAAAAAAATCTTTTTAACATGGAGTTCTAATCAGCTGCGACACCCAATTGAAAATGACAGCATCATAGGCAAACTGATTCACATCAACCCAGAATGCCATGGAACAAATAACAGAAACAAAAAGCTTTAAGCTGAATTCTCGTTACTGAGATAAACTCATATATTACAAGAGAAACTTGTCATATGCCCAAGCGCGTGTCTACAAAATTTATAACCATTTAGTAGTCTACTGCTAAATTCATAAGAGCAATAGCTACAAATTGCTTGCAGCATGAATTCCAAATCAAAATATAAAGCATTCCACCATTTTTCAGTTTCTTTTACAACCTCATTATGTAACCATTGAAAAGAAAGAAAACCAAGAAAAGTGAGTAGAGGTGAACTCTTCCTACACCAGCCAGGCTCTATTTGTCAAACTCCCATATGACGCCTCCATCCTCTGAAAAAACATATAAAAATTAATTAGCCATAAAAAAATTTTGAAAGCAAGGATATATCGGAAGGTGGTTTAAGACAAAATTTCAAATTCAACATGTTAGCATATTCATAAGGTCTGACAAAATTTGACAAAAATTTTTAAAACGTTACTACTATTTTAGGCAAGAGCCTAACTGAAACTCTGTTCAAAAGAAGTGATATCATTTTCAATAATGAAAGCAAGTAACTTCCAAAATTTGCAATGGCCAAAGAAAGCACAATTCCACGATTCGTCAAGGTCAGATTTCTTGATGGATATCCTAAAAATCATTTCTTCTACCTAATTTCCTTTCGTCCAATTATTATTTAACGTTCAATATTCTGGTTAGCAATTTACAACATGCATCCACCCACAAAGGCCATACATACAAGTTACAACATACCAGAAAACCTTTCTGAAGACTTTCCTAGGGCACATGTCAACATGAAGTAACCTAGAATACGTCAAAGCCCTACAAATTTGGGAGGGGAGCCTCATAAAAGTGCTACTATAAGACATACCCCTCAAAACCCTTACAATTGCCACAACCTTCCAGAAATTTAAGAAGTTGCCTAGCATGCTTATTCAATTCCCTAATGGTCTAACATAATTCTACAGCCATAATCATTTTGCTATATAAAGTCATGTTTCTTCAATGACCCGCTTCTTTATCTCTATATGTTTGTTCACAAAATTCACATAAGTGCATAATCCTAACCTTTCATTTACCTTCCCTCTAAACAGCGGTGAGTACAAATAATGCCCCAATGAAATCATTTGCATATCCTTTTAGTATAATTGAACAGATCTACACTCTCACTTTCATTAATTATTTTTGTGTGTATATATATATATATATATATTATAGCCAATTATTTTTGTATTGTTGCATCAAAATATATATGCCATGAGGTTTTAGCATTCTCTTATCAAAAGATTCACCATAGCTTCCTAAAACACAACCCGCTATAAAGCAAAAAAGCAAGGTTTGACTCCTCCCTAAATGGGAAGCAAGGGATCTGGGAATCCAAAGCATACCTTTAATTTTCTTGTTTATCCAGGTCTCTAACAGCATCCCAGCACCAATTCCACCAGCAATCCATGACCCATAGAAGGCTATAGCAGAGGGCAGGGATTTCCGCGGAAGGAAATAATATTCCGGGATTTGCCTAACCTTTTTCGGTAACCGCTTCTTTATAACCGGTTTAACACCTGCACTGGGATCCTTCTGCAATTCACCACCAATGGCTTTCCAATCAACCCCTTGGAATGGATCTTTCGGCTGCTCACTACCCATGTCCCTACAGTTTACAGCTCAATTCTGCGAGTTCAAAGATACAAATTGCCGGCACTATGAGATATAAAGTGACACTATAAAATTGCTAAAATTAAAGCTAAAAGGGCCCAAATTTTCTTTTAAAAAAAATTGGTCTTCCGAAAAACAAGCCAGATACTTAAATAAGTTTGAAACTAACAAATATCACAAGCGTTGTGCCATAACAATACAGATGAATCCAATAAGCAAAAAGAAGAACATAAAAACAAGCCCCTGATCACTGGGAAAAAAAATGTTGCAGAAAGACAAGTTTAATCGGAGAACATAAAATAGCAAGAAGCAGTATTAGTGTGAGCAAAATCTAGACATTCTCAAAAGTACTTATATGATCAAACAAGCGATTCTATATCTAACTTAACCTCGATTTGAATGATAAATTAACAACTATTTCAATTAAAAACGTTTTAACTAGGGATGGGAATTTGAAATAACTGAAATTCAGATCCTACGCCAATACCAGAATTACTTTGGTGATCAAAGATTGATAAAAATGAAACCCTAGGTTAGGTAAGTAAATATAACAACGAAACCTAAAACAAACCTAGATTTCGAATAGTGATTGCGGCCACGGCGGCAGGCGGAGTTGGAAGGACAAGATCAAAAAATGAACAACGATTCCGTTTGGCGAAGTTAGATAGATGAATTCATCACTTTGAAACGCACTACTTCAGAATTTTTTGTGTTTTTTTGAGAGAGCACTACTTCAGAATTTAGCGGGAGAACGGAAATGATAAGGAGAGTGATTTTTTTTTTTTTTTTTGAAGCAGAAAGAGTGATATTTTTTTAATGAAATTTGGGAGGCTGTATTTAATTTTGATTTTTTTTTTTATTTATCATGTTTTTTGAGACATTTATTACAAAAAAAAAATGGTTGGGCTGTTATGTTTTTTTTTTTTCTATGTTAAGTCTTAGATGAATGATGCATCAGCACTGGTCTTAATATTTTAGTGCAAAAAACTAAAATAAATACTATAAAACAAAATCAATAAATAAAATGGATTCCTTTATTCATGTAAATAATTATATATATAAATATATAAAACCTATTTTATCATGTTTTTGGTGTGTCGATAATATTTTCATTAAGAAAAAATAAAATATATACATATATCATCAGACAAATATAAATATATAACATAAATATATTCATATAATGATAAAAAAAAAAAAATCATTAGAATTCATAAACAAAATTTATCAATTCATATTGGAAAACTCATAAAACATCAGGTAAAATATCTTTTTCAACACTTTGAGAAGCAAATTTTTGGATTTTCACTTTCTTCACTTTAAATTGATGATGAAATTTGAAATTTTTAGCAAATTTTTAGATTTTCAATTTCTTCACTTTAAATTTATGATGAAATTTGAAATTTTTAACCACTAAAAAAAACAGTAATTTTGAGTTATATTTTTTACTTTGACCGTCGAATATGTGAAATAGAAAAGTAATGTAATGTTAAAAATGATAAAATGGATTTATATATGGATAAACTATCTCAGTTTTGAGGTCTTTTGTATGTTATAACTATTTGTTAAAATAAATTAACAAACATGAGAAATATTTGTTCAAATAAATTAAACAACAAAAATGAGTAGCTTGGTAAAGTAGCAGCCAAAGCGTCGTCCTGGATTCTTTACAATCCAAGTTCAAACAAGAACAATGGGCACTTGGGTGGGAGAAACAATAAAATGCCCATTTGCCACACATCTTGTTTTGAGACTTTAGGTATTATTTAAAACATTAATTATATATTTACTTCATAAATTAATTATAAAAATAAACTGAAAATCTGTAAAATTTGAAGTTCTAAAATTTAGGGGTTCAGAGCGGTCGCACCTCTGACATATACTCAGGGTCGGCCCTGATATGAATGTTCGAAGTTTGCTAAACTTTAATAATATCAAATCAATCCTTATAAAAACATGAAAAACAACTCTCAATAATATATGCCCCAATTTGCGATTTTAACAAAGATGATATTTCCCTTTCAAAAAAAAAAAAGGATGGCACTTTATAACTTAAATCATTATCATAATATGATAACAAGTTTTATGATTTTATAAATAAGAGAAGGACTATGAACTCTATTATAATTCATATATTACGTAAGGATGGTGTTTCTAAAAGTCAATAATATATTAATATTTAATATTTTATTTCAAAAAAAATAATATCAAATATTTAAATGTGTCAATCGATTAATTGGTATTTATAATTTATATCATTTATCAATTTATATATTACAACTTAAGACATTTTGCACTAATGTTGCATCTTTATAACATAAGTGTTTTTTTAGTGTAACCAATAGTAATAATGTTAAAAGATGAATGAATAATATTTTTCATATAGCAAAATCCAATTTTGAGAGACAAAAATAAATATAATATTTTATTTATAATTATATATTTTAATGTCTTTTGAAAGCTAATGGCTTTAAAAAATTATAACTACTATTTAACAACATTAATAGTATAATAATAATAGTCTAGTAGTAGTTTTAATTATCACTTCCCACACCTGTGCTTTAAAATGTGTAGGGTTTATATTGATTGCGGAGTGAATTTATATAGAATTTCAACGTCAATCTTTGTACCATTTCAATTCTTTAAAAAGTAAGAGATAATTTTATACCAAATTAGTCTGCCCTATGTAGTATTTCGAAGGATAAACTTAATACTAAATAAAGTTTTACATTGTTTATGAAGCAAAATGTTAACAACTGAGCAATAAAACATATAATTCGTATATGATACCAAAGTGATAAAAGGGTAAGAATCAAATTTAACTTGATGTGGCTGATGATAATCGGTATAATAAACTCTAAAATAATTTCGTTAATAATGAAAATCAGAAATAGTTGATGATAATCGGTATAATAAACTCTAAAATAATTTCATCCATAATGAAAACCAGAAATAATTCTATGACGGGGAAAAGGAAAAAAATCAAAGATGTATTGTGTCATGTTACTTTATTAAATTAGTATAATTATTTATTATTTTAGAGAAAAAGAAAAAACTCTTGATAATTACAATGAAATTGTAGTTTAACCTCTAAATAGCAAACTTTTTATTCAAATGATTTTGTTTTAAAAAGGAAAAAAATCCTAGCATATTCGTTATCCACTGATGATGTTAAAGGAATAAGATGAGCACATAACTTGAACAATAATAACATTAAACTTTAATCCTTTGCTAAAGTTCATTTACATATTGTCAAATTCTATTAATATATTTTAGTAAGGAAGTTTGAAGTTGAAGCTACCGTACGTAGTTAGATATTTTGACAAACACCATGTCTCCGAGATTTGATTGGTTTCTTAAAAATTAGAGGAAACTTCATTTAGTCATTGAGGTTTCGAAAAATATCAGATTTGTAAATTTATTTTGAAAACAGCTCTTTTCATCTCTAACATTTTTAAAATTCTTCAAAAAAATCTAAATCATCAGTCAATTGACGATCAATGGTAATAGATTGTTTGAACGAGAAGAGTAAGATAGTCTTTTCATGTGAAAGACTAAGATCATGACACTTGTATTGCTAGGATTTTAAATATATAAAAAAATTAAAAAAAAATAATTTAAATAATTTATTATATACTTAAAATCAATTTTATAAAAATTTTGAAAAAAAATTCAAAAAAAATTGAAAGAAAAAAGTTGAGATATTAGATCTCTATTGTCCATCTATGATAGATGAACGATCGAGATCCAACTGGATCTCTACCGTCTTCAACGCATCAAGTTAATTCATCAACATTATCAACAACCCAGTTCATCAACATCATTTCCCACAGTTTTCAATATCATCAACAACGTCACAACATCACATCTCCACCGCCTTCAACGCATCAAGCCAGTTCACCAACATTATCAACAACTCAATTCATCAACATCATCTCTCATAGTTTTCAATATCATCAACAACGTCATGACATCACAACATTATCAACATTATTATCTTTTACAACAATGACATCATCAATAACATTAAGAACCACAACATCAAAACGATTAATCAAAAAAAAAATAAAAATTCAAGACTATTTCGAAAAAAAATTAAAATTAAAACAGGGAAGCTACTAAGTTCTATGAATCCGAAGATTTTATCTGAGTTCGATCAAACCCAAAATCTCTCTCGTTTTGGGTTCAATCGAACCCAAAACCAAAGGTTCTAGGTTCGATGGAACCCAGAACTATCGAACTCGAATCCTCAAGTTCTGGGTTCGATCGAACCTAGAATCTCTAGTTTTCAATTTGATCGAACCCAGACCACACATCAATAAAAAAAATAAAATAAAAAACTAAAGCAGATGAGAAAGAAAGAGAGAGATAAAGGTTACTACCGCTACTGGGTTCTTGACGGAGATTGTTGGGTTCATCAACGGCGATGGAGGTGGCACCGGAAGGAGAGAGCGAGAGAAAGAGAGATGGAGGAGTGAGAGAGAGAATGACGACGATGTAAGTTGAGTTTTTTTTTTTTTTTTTTTGGAAATATTACAAGTTGAGTTCTATTAATGCTCTTCAAATTTTTTCTTAGTTTGGTTTTTTGTTTTTAAAATTTTGGGATGGGTTTAAATTTATTTTTTTTAAAAAATTATCTAGGTTGAAATTTGTTTTTTTCTTTTTTCAAATTATTGTTTAAATTAAAAGAAAACAATAATCATATTATTATACGCGTGTCAACTTTTTATTAATCAAATGATATGTAATATTTTGATTTTATTATGATAAAATGGTCATTTATGGTGATGACGATAATTGAGTCTTTTTAATTTTTCTGTTTGGTTTACTATCAGTTGACTGATAGTTTCAACTTTTTTGAAGAGTTTTAAAAATGTTAATGTTAAAAAGAAATACTTTCAAAAGAATTTTAAAAATTTGATATTTTTAAAACCTCTAGTACTATAATAAAGTTTCAGCTAAAAATTAAGATACCATATGATTTTTCATATATTCCACCTCACAACAATGATGTGTTAGGTCTTTTGTAGAGAAATATCAACCGTGATTACTATAATATTCATCGTCCTCACCATCTGTACTGTTTGATTTCCACAATAAACATTCTCTCGTACAGCTAGTGTTATTCAACAATATTAAAAAAAAAAAGAAAAGAAAAAGAAAAAACACTTAAACGACATTAATCTACCAGCGCATCCAAATGGATTCGACGCTCGAAATCACATCAACGGAAATTCGTGCTTCAAATTTAAATACAATTTATCTCAAAAGAAATCTCGAGGAAGCTACCTCTAACCTCTCTACTCTACACGTGTCACCACGAAACTCCGAAAAGAATATAAAAAAAGCAAAAGAAAAAGCAACAGGATAACCAAGTGAAACGGGAATAGAAAAGAAGTGGAGCGGTGGGCCAGAGAGATAGAGAGTAACAGTATCAGAGAAGCTGGAGAGAAACATTAGTGAGGAAGCAAAGGAGCGTCAGTCGAGTTGGTGAAGAAGAACCGCACTCCTCCCTCTTCAATGATATCTTACAGCTCATTTAACGAATAACGCTTCGCTGTCACTGTTTTTTTTTTTTTTTTAATTAATTAATTTTTTTATATCATTATTATCAATGGATTTCGTATCTTTGTTTGTTCCTTTTTTCTTTTTAAAATTGGTTATCAAATTGAAGTACTCGAATTCCTTGATCATGAGACGTTTCTTCCAAGCGACTTTTCACCACCTCCACCACCGACATCACCATCATCATCAATTTTGACCTACTACTTCCTCTTCTATATTTCTTCTCTTTTTATATTATTTTCTATTTTTTAGTTTTTATAATTTACAATCACAAACCAAGCTAGAACCGATTTGGCTTTGTTTCTAGTTATCGAATTGCAGCAATGCCGGGTCTGTTCTCTGTTAAAACTCCCTCCAAAACGTCGCCGTTGCACATTCTCGTTCCCGATACCCAAAACGGAACCACCACTACCACCACCACTAACAACAACAACAAAACCCCATCTCCGCTTACGAAGCGAGTCTCATCTCTATCGCCGTCCAATTCGCGCGTCAAACCCGCGAAAGGCGGTCCTGAAAAGGTCACTATCGATGAGACATCGCTTGACAACCCGGATCTAGGTCCGTTTCTACTCAAGATGGCCCGAGACACCATCTCTTCTGGCGATAGCCCGAACAGAGCCTTGGATTACGCAATTCGGGCGTCCAAGTCGTTCGAGAGGTGCTCGGGTTCGGGTCCTAGTCTGGAGCTGACCATGAGCTTGCACGTGGTGGCGGCGATTTATTGCAGTTTGGGTCGGTTCGAGGAGGCGGTTCCGGTTTTGGAGCGGTCCATTGAGGTTCCCGATATCCGAAACGGGTCGGACCATGCGCTCGCCAAGTTTTCCGGGCATATGCAGCTAGGCGATACGTTTTCAACGATGGGTTTGCTGGATAGGTCCGTTTCGTGTTACGAGTCAGGTTTACGTACCCAGATTGAGGCTCTCGGGGATTCCGATCCAAGAGTTGCCGAGACTTGCCGGTAAAGTTGTGTTGTGTTTATCTGTCATTCGTTACTTTTTCTGTTAAGACTTTAACCTTTTTGAAACCACCGAAGCGCACGTTAGTTTATGAAATGGCGGGTGGCTAATGTGCGCTGGCGCTGCATTCGAATTTGGAATGGTATTGCACTGTGTCCTCATTTGGATATCGTTAGAAGCGCACGTGTTCCGGGTTCAGGCAGGACCCATATTTCCTTTAGTTGTTGAAACTGAGCTTGTTAGCTCTCGTCGTTTGTTTCTTTAATTATTGCTTGGGTGGTATAATAACAAACATTGGGATTTGGGACCAATGTTTCTGTGCACTATCGTGACAGTTTGAGATATTAATTAATTGATTAATTTATTTATTGAAGTATTTATTTATCTATAAACAACAATCAACCCAATATATAAATCTAGTGATTGCGGGTCCCTTATGTCTCTCTTTCATTGGTGATAGAACTGTCAATCTATTATGACATGAGATATTTTTTTCCCGGCATAAAAAATAAGCAAGGTATGAAAATAGTACTGAAAAATGTTAGTTTTGGTGTAAAAAACTGAGACTTAGTTTTCGGTACTATGTTCAAAACTCGCTTTTTTTCTTTTATGTTATTTTTTGGTGTCACTGTGTCAGTGTTTGAATCATTGAAGTCTCGATTATCAAGTGGTTGTGAGATGTGTGATCGGAGGACTGACAGATGTTTGAGCTAGTTGTTGTAAATGCCCCAGTGTGATTGCAGTCCCGTTAATTTACTATTGAAATTGCAGGTACTTAGCCGAGGCTCATGTTCAAGCAATGCAATTTGATGAGGCAGAAAATCTATGTAAGAAGATCCTTGAGATCCACAGGGAGCACAGTGAGCCTGCCTCTCCTGAAGAGGCGGCTGATCGTCGCCTTATGGCTCTTGTTTATGAGGCAAAGGGGGACTATGAAGCTGCCCTCGAACACTACGTTCTCGCTAGCATGGTAATGATTGCTAATGGTCAAGACAATGAGGTTGCTTCAATCGATGTTAGCATTGGCAACATTTATATGTCCCTTTGCCGCTTCGATGAGGCCATTTTTTCCTACCAAAAGGCGCTTACTGTTTTCAAAGCTACAAGGGGTGACAGTCACCTCTCTGTAGCATCAGTCTTTATCCGCCTCGCAGATCTATACTTTAAAATAGGCAAACTCAGGGAGTCCAAATCCTACTGTGAGAATGCCTTAAGGATTTATGCAAGACCAGTGCCTGGAGCTGTTTCTGAGGAGATTGCCAATGGCTTGACAGAAATCTCAGCAATCTATGAGGCCTTGGATGAACATGAGGAGGCGTTGAGCCTCTTGCAGAAAGCGATGAAGTTATTGGGAGACACTCCTGTCCACCGTAGCACAATTGCTGGAATAGAAGCACAGATGGGTGTGATGTTCTATATGGTTGGGAGGAATGGGGAGGCTCGTTCCTCTTTTGAGAGTGCTGTAGCGAAACTTCGGGCAAGTGGGGAGAGCAAATCGGCATTCTTTGGAGTTGTGTTGAACCAGATGGGATTGGCTTGCGTGCAGCTATACAGGATAAGTGAGGCCATTGAATTGTTTGAAGAAGCAAGGGGGGTGTTAGAGCAGGAGTGTGGTTCATGTCACTTGGATACTCTTGGTGTATATAGTAATCTTGCTGCAACTTACGATGCCATGGGGAGGTAATCCATTTCTGTTTTATTTTTCTGGTTCTTTAACTATATCATTGCTGTGAACTATGGTCCATGTTGTAATCACTTGTTTAAAGTCTAATATTTTGGGTCACAAGTATTGTTATGTAGGTTTATAGTCATCCAACATAGACCTTGACATCATTTTTCATAAGCTGTCACTTACACATCAGAAGGCTTTCAGACCCATAATGGATGATGATCACACTTCTGCTCGTAATATATGTGCATACTGGGTGACCATGATTCACCAACTTCTACTATGAAATATTATTTTCTCATTTCTTTAGGGTTAATATCAAGTTAATCTTGGAGTTAATTTATGCATCTGACAAATTTTGTCATCGCACGCCACAAATAGAATTGTAGATTTTCTTAATTTTTGTTATATGTCATCAATGAAGTGCCCTGTGACCTATATATAAATTCTGGTTAGCTAAATTCTGAACTGTGCATGATTTGGTTGTGGTATCTAAGGTCTCTAATCAATTTTCAAGACAGCATATTTATGTATTTGATTGTTGAATACAGAATTTTGTTGTTTCATACAGGGTAGAAGATGCAATTGAGATATTGGAGTACATCCTTAAGGTGAGAGAAGAGAAGCTTGGAACAGCAAATCCGGATGTTGATGATGAGAAGAAAAGACTTGCTGAACTTTTGAAAGAAGCAGGAAGAGCCAGGAACAAAAAAGGAAAATCCCTTGAAAATCTTCTTGATTCCAACTCACAAAAAATGAAGAAGGATGTTAAGAAGGGGAGGTCAGGATTTGGCTTTAGAAGTTAAAACTCTACTAAAGAATGTCTATTTCTTCTCAGCCTCTATTTTCATATACAGGATTGCGTCAAGATCATGGTCTTGAAATGTGCGGGTCCTTCACATGTCGCTTATATTCAAATCATCTTCTTTCTATTGATATCTATTGCCTTGATAGTTTGCTTGTTGCTTTTAATGTTATTGACGTCGTATTGACGCTATTCACTGAATGAAAACTTAAAAGCTCAGATGCATTGGCCTTTACTTTTCTTGACTTGACAAGATTCTAACCTAGGACTCATCACTCCAATCACAAACCACTCTTTTGCTGGTTTGAGTAAGTTTCTAAGAACTATCTTTCCCAACTAATGAAAAAAAAAAAATGAACAAACGAAACTGGTAACAGACAACAGGAAAAAAATGTTCAACGTTTTATAAAACGACAATAATAAAATTTAGGTCGGTTAACTGTGCAGTTTCAAACAAACACAGATCAGCCTCATAAAAAGTTAATTTACCAGTCAAGTGGACTATGTCTAAGGAACCTTCATCACAGTTTGTAGTCCCATTGGTGTCGAAAACTTGTACTCTAATTCCACCACGTGATATTAAGATTTTTCTACACCAAATGGAGGTTGAAAAACTTCATATAAAACATGGAAATATAGAAACGACAAACGGACTAGTACTTGTTTCAAGGATTGTGTGCAAAACAGATCGGCTCCATGTATTCTTCTTCCAAACTGGAATGTATTTCTCCAACTTTGAAAATACAAGTGCTTTGATATCTACCCTTTTAAGGGCATAATTAATAAAAGAAAAGGGGGGCAAAAACGAATAGCAACTCCAGCTAAATGGTACTTGGTCATTATTTGTGTTGAAATTAATGAAATGACAAACAGTTAGAAGTTGGATTGCACCTAATGAGACTTTTCCCGAGAGTGACAGTGACTAACTTCGTTATCAATCTCTTACTCTTAGCTTGTTTGGGAAAAATCCATATTGGTTACTACTGTTAAGTCTACTCTGCCAACAGTCGGCTTTTTCAATTTTCAACACTTGATCATCTAAAAACTGTCTTCAAGTGCGCTTCCCCGTATCTCTTGCACTCAACTTTTGAAATTTAACATACCGATGAACAAGACATATGCCTATCATTTTCTGGGCAGCTTCCTCTCCCTTGCCCATTATATATATACTTGTTTTGTAGCACAAACCCGCACGCCTCGTAAATTTGGTACATGGCTTCTCAAATGAAGTCCAAACCCAGAACCCATCTACCTTGTGCTGCTTGTAAGATGCTTCGACGTAGATGTGACAGTAATTGCATTCTTGCACCCTACTTTCCGAACGATGAGATTGAGAAATTTGCTAGCGTGCACAAGGTGTTTGGAGCTAGCAATGTCATCAAAATGATTCAGGTTGGTTGTTATAAGCTTAATTGACCATAAAAATATATATAATATTATATTTCTCCAGGAATTCTATTGTAGTGTTTCATTGCTCATTTTGTGAAACATATGCTGTGTTGTTTTTGGTGTCAGATGGTGGAGGAGACAAAGAGAGAAGACACTGTTAAAGCATTAGTCTATGAAGCAACAGCCAGGCTGAGAGACCCTGTCTATGGCAGTGCCGGTGCTACTTGTCACCTGTATAAGATGGTTCAAGAACTCAAAGTTGAACTAGAACTGATGCAGAACCAAGTTGTGGAGGTCCAAGAACAAAGAAATCGGTTGTTGGGGATTCTGATGAATTTTCATCTCCAGAATCCTGTCTCTTCCATTAGTGACCACCCCATGTTTGATTCTGGTGATTTCTCTATTGATGATGGAACTCTAGCCTATGATCCTGTTAAATTCCCTATAGAGTGTGACTGGATTTTGTAAGGGCACATAAGTTCCCATTCCAGTTTTGATTAGTTTAAGTTAAGCTAGGCTATATTTTATTTTTTATTTAGTAAATATGTAAAATATTAATTAAGGAAGAATATGTCAAACATGTAAAAACTATTTATTATATATATCATGTAGTGATGGCTTTGCATTTTTTTTTTTATCCCTGTTATCTGCTGTTTTTATTCTTTGATTAATTTTCAAGCTATTAATTAGAAGTTTATTAGAACCCATATCACAGAATTCTATCTCTTCCAAATTGGAGGCTAATTAGATTTGTCATACTAAAATAGCTCCCAGAAATACGACTTGGTTAGACTACAAAATTTCCAGACAAGCATCGCTGAGTTTTCCTTTCTGCTGATTGATTCTAGCGAATGCAATAGTTCATATAGAATTCTATCAGTTTCAGTTTTTCAAGCCTCCATGACTACAGACACTACAGTAAAGAGCTGTATAAGATATAAATTGATCTTGACTCATTGGCATGGAAGACTAGATGACACAAACCTGTAGAAGAAAATATGACTTTTTTCATTGTCACATGAATCATCAAAATAGACTTGAAGCCGCCCATGCCTAACTCGACTGTAGATTCATTCGTTAGTACAATTCTGAGTCACTGCTTGGAATTTAACACGTACTTATCGTACAGAATTTTGAATTGATGATGGCTAACTTTGAAGTTTGAACTTTCAATCATAATTTCAATGACTAACACACAACATGATCTAGTAGCAAACTCAATTATTTGATGCATAGCATGTTGCTTGTCGTTGTGTCTAATTTGCAATCAGCTGTGCTATTTAAAAAAAGAAATAACTGTATTTCAAAAAATAATAATAATAATAACTGAACGCGCATACATCTGTCATCTAGGGAGTAAAAAATTACTGCTTGATAAAGAAAGGTCCAAAAACAAATTTTAACTGCTTGATAAAGAAAGGCCCAAAAACAAATTTTAATGTATTAACTTATATAAAACCTGTGAATAAAAATTATTTCATTCTTATTACAAAAAATTAAAAGTTGTATCTGATTGTTGGCGCGGTTGGCCAAGCCACAGCTCCCATACCTTATATGGCTACACTGAGAAATAATACCCTCTACTAGTTTGTAGGGACAGCCTCACACCATGAGGTCGATTCATACTGTATAAGAGTAATTCCTTGAACTACGCTAATAATGTCTCATTCCGGTTTGTTACTGTAGTCATTTGGATCAATCTTGTAATGAAAAAAAAAAAAGATCATTATTTTTTTTTTTTTATGTTTTTTTAAACCATATTGCATGAATTTATTTGTTAATATACACAACGGTAAAACATTTGTAAGCACCAAAAAAAGGGTAAGTATTATATGGCTGCTTCTTTTTCAAGCTCTTTTTCACTCACTCTAATCAGAGCGCAACAAAGTCAAAAAAAAAAAAAAAAATGCAAGAACCGGAATCAAGCTCTGATTTATCAAATGCAAATCCCGCCATCGATCCAACCCGCCACCTCCCGCTGTCTCTCCTCAGATCCGAATACGTTCCGGCGGCCCCGACCAGATCCCCGTCCACCCTAGACTGGCTACCGGAATTTGCCGGTTACTCATGGGTCGCGTACGGAGCCTCGTCTCTTCTGGTGATCTCTCATTTCCCATCTCCTGTCTCCCAGGACGAAACCTTAATCGGTCCCATTTACCGGCAAGTTTTCGAGCTCTCCGACTGTTCGTCTCCCGTAACTGCCGTTTCCTGGTCTCCGGTGACTCCTTCAATTGGCGAGCTCGCGGCTGCCTCCGGGAATCGCCTCTCCGTCTTCACGTACGATTCAGGGAACTCCAAAGGTAACTAAGAGTCTCTCCCTTTCTGAGAAAATTGAGTTTTGCTTACTTAAATTAGAATGGTTGCAATCAAATATCAATGCAATGAAATTTGGATTGAGAAGATTTTATTTCCGTTTAGTTACTGAAGAAATAACTACTCATTATGAATTTGCGCGAACAAGTACTGGCTCGTAGTCTTGCAAGTGTAGAATCGGTGTTTGCATTTGTTAGTTAAGTGTTAGTTTCAACTGTGTTGGAATAGACATATGTGATGCGATGCAATTATTTATGATTTTGGAAACTGAAACAATTGATTGTTATAGCTAATTTGTAGTTGTAGATTTGGTTCTGCAATATGGGTTTGGCTGGTATAGTGAAGTTTGTGTAAATTTATGTGAATACAGTATGTTTTTATGTTGTTGATTATTTGTATGAGAATTGAGTAGATTAATGATTTTTTTTCCTCATTTATGTATCTTGTATTCAAATTTCTTTTACTCATATTCAGGTTCTTTTTGTTGGAGCCAGAATGCAGTGCTCATACAGTGTACAAAGGTGGAGGCAATCGGATGGACAGGCTCTGGAGATGGGATCATTGCTGGTGGAATTGAGATCATTTTGTGGAAAAAGAAGAACAGGTTCTGGGAAATTGCTTGGAAGTTTAAAGAGAATCTGCCTCAAAATCTGGTTTCTGCAACCTGGTCTATTGAGGGACCTTCAGCGACTGCAGCTTGTGTGAGTAGACAAGACACGGGGGGATCTAGTGAGGCGGGCAAATGTGTTTTAGTGTGTTTCAGTGACGGAAAGTCTGAATATGCGAAAGTTGAGCTACGTCATCCTCAACCCATTACAATGATTCAGTGGAGGCCATCAACGCAAATGCTATCCCAGGGAGATGCAAAACGCTCGTCAAGGCACATTTTGCTGACATGCTGCTTAGATGGAACTGTGAGATTATGGAGTGAGATGGACAATGGAAGAGTTAGAAAAGCTGGCAAGGACATTAATGATCCAAAAACTGTTAAAAGGTCTTATTCAGTTGCTGCTGTGATTGAGATAAATCAGTCCCTGAATGGATCATTGGGCACAGATATAGCTTTGACTTGGGCAACTGAAATCAGGGGCATGTTTACAACCACTGGTGGAGCTAACCAAGTCACTGCTGCAGGAGGTTATGAACTTGAAAGGACTGGCAAATGTGAGTGGTTGATTGGGTTTGGTCCTGGAATGTTAGTTACTTTCTGGGCCATCCATTGTCTTGATGACATCTCCCCCTTGAGGTTCCCCCGGCTCACTTTATGGAAAAAACAAAACTTAGAATTTGGGCATCTTCATAACACTGGTTTTTCAAGTTTCAAGGAGCAATTACTTCTTAATAAAGTGGCTATCTCGAGAAACTGCTTGTCTGGCCGTCCAGCTATGTGCTCTCTGATTCATTTATCACCTTGTAATTCCTTGGTGTGGTCTTTATTACATACTCAATCAGACAATGTAGACGATGCATCTCTTAGTAAATCCCAGCCAGAAAATTTTTTGTCATGTTCGGCTACTGGGATTTTAGAAATCAAAGGTCACGCTGGAAAAATCTTACAAGTTTCAGTACATCCTTATGTGTCTGAATTTGAACTGGCTGTTTCTTTGGATTCCAACGGGTTACTATTATTTTGGTCGCTCTCCGCCACTTCAAACTGCATCTCAGCCCTTCCAACCTTGATTCCAACTTGGAAACCCTGTGGAAAACTTAGAACTCAAGATTCATGTTCCAAATATACAAGCTTGGGGTGGGCGCCTTCTTTAGTTGATGAGGATAGGGTTCTTCTTATGGGTCATATTGGAGGTATTGATTGCTTTGTAGTAAATATTTCTCAAGGTGGAGGGGGTGAAATGGTGTGTCACTACATATGCACTATACCTTTTACAGGTCATGGTCCTTACAAGGATGGTCCCACTAATATCTTTTCTGTACCTCTTCCTTCTTGTAATATTAAAACTATTAAGTTCAATAAATTCATGCTTTTGGGCATCTGGATGAAAGGGTTTGAGGCTCTATCGTGGGAAATCACCTTGCACTCTTTTGATTTGGTAGGAAGCTTCTGTGAATGTAATATTGATGATAATAATTCTGTTAACTGCAGCTTGTGGAAGTTTGAAAGTACTTTGTCCGGTAAAAAATATTGCCTTGGTGTCAAGCTTTGTTCATCCCACTTTCCTGAGCTTCAACCTGACAATCAGGTTACAAGTTTTGCTGTGGTCTGTCCAAGTAATTTGACACCTATACAGCAGAAGTCAGTTTATGACAATGAAATATGCAGCAAAATGCCTGCATACATTATGGCTACAGGTTTCTCTGATGGTAGTTTGAAATTGTGGAGAAGTAACCTTGGCGGGCCATCAACCCCTCACCCACCATGGGAGCTTGTAGGTATGTTCATTGCACATCAAGGTCCCGTTAGTTCTCTGTGTTTGACCGACTGTGGTCAGAAGATTGCAACTGTTTCTGCTGCAAATCATTCAAATGCTGTCAGCACTCTTTGTATATGGGAGTCTGTATACCTTTCAGGTTTAGGGAGTTTCATGTTGGAGGATACATTAACCTTCGATAGAAATGTTGTTTCTGTAGATTGGTTAGCATTAGAAAATGGTCAGTTCTTACTTGGTGTTTGCATGCAGAATGAGCTGCAGATATATTCTCAAAGGCATTGTGGTGGGCAGACTTCTTTAAACTCAAAAAATTCTTTGAACATGCAAATCTGGTTTTGCATTGCATTTGCTCGTAGTTTTACTGCAATTCACGACTTCTTTTGGAGTCGCAGGGCTTCAGCTATGCTTGTGCATGGTAGTTACTTTAGTCTATTTAGTTGGTGGTTGTTTCTTGTAAATAAAGTACATCCAGCCAAAGGTCATTTAAATCTTATCTTGGACAATTCTTTTTGGCCTGAGAGGGGAACAAATAAAGAAATCATTCCTGGAACATTTGCTGATTCTGACATAGGCAATTTCAAAGAATCATTAGTTGAAGTTTGTAGTGGACAATTCAATTCTGCTCCTCCAATGAAGATTAGTATTGAAGATAATTACCTATCAAGTAGTTTCTTTGTTGCAAGTGATCAAGAGAAATGTAGTTCATCTGTCATGCTTGGTTTCTGGAGCATGTTAGACATAGCAGAGAAGTTAAATGGACCTCTACCTGTTTATCACCCTGAAGCACTCCTTCTGAATATATGTTCAGGTACTCTTTTCATTTTATAAAATGGCACTTCATTGTTATGCTTTGAATGTCGGTGGTTTGGCTGAGCTACTGCAATGCAGGATGGGGTTTTCATTTTAGATGCTTGGATAACAAGTAGACAGTATACACATTCAATTCTCTTTATTGTAGTCTACTCAGCAGTGGAAAAGTTGGTGGTCTTTTACTTGCGTGCTTTTTAAATAAAACTGCTGGAAGTTTTTTTCTTTTTACTGCTTTGGAAGATTTTTTTTTTTTCCCAGCAACAATCTCTCCTCACATTCACCATTCTCATTCCATTCTAAGCCATGTGCTCTTTCTTTATCTTTCCCATGATATATTATACGTGAACAGTCTTGTTAATATGAGGCAGGAGGAAGACTGATTGATGGACTTAGCTGATATAAATAAGAAAGAAAATCTATTCTGCTGTGAATTCAGTTTCACTCAGCAAGAAATAAGTATGCCAAAGAAACTAAATAAAAGAGACTTTGCCTAAATGCCAAAGAAACTAAATAAAAGAGACTTTGCCTAACTTTGGCACAAAAGTTCACATCCTTTGAAGGACATACACTTTAGACCTTGAGATGCAACTATTCAATTGTCAAATAATTTTCAGCTATTCTTGGTCAAGTTGTCAATTTTTTTTTTTTTTTATTATTATTTTGCAATACCGACTGAACATCAGTTTGCTATCAGGGATTGTCACCTGCTTTGATTCATATTTAGAAAGCTTTTGTCTGCATTTTGTATTATAAATTGATTTCAGCTGATGTTATATTACTCAAGATGATTCTCATTTTAATGTGTTTAGGCAATTGGAAACGGGCATTTGCATCTGTGAGGCATCTTGTTGACTACCTGACTTCTAATCATTCTGAGAAGAGAGATTGCTATGCTAAGTCGAGCCATATTGTACCGCAGATTCTTTTGTCCAATTATTTTGAAGGGATTCACTTGAAAGGTTCAACTGATAATGGATTTCAATGGAGTGGGGTTAATATATTAACGACATCTTCTTCACAGTTTGATAGAGGATTTATTCCTTTTTCTTACAATTTGGAGTCTGATGCTTCCAATTATATTTCTACTTCATCATTACAAAAATCTGAAGTTAGTGGCTTTGTTGAGTCTATTGAGAATTTGTACAAGGTAGCAGCAATAATCAACCCAGAGAAGATGGAAATCCTTGCACTTGTAGATCTACTCAATGAACTCAGCAATATGCATTCTGCTTCAGCTTATCAAAATCTTGATGAAGCTGGGCGAAGGTACTTGCTTATTTGGTTGATTGCATAGTTGCTGCCACCTTGCATGGTATTGTGACATTTAATGCTAGGTGTACTGTCCTAATGGTTTAAGATTTTTCTAAAGGGCCTTAGTTCTAGTGGTAATGGATTGGCCGGGGCCTCAAACCTTGCCTAGTATCAGTAACTATGGATGTGTAGTGTCAGTTTTTTTAAATGTTTTTGTTCTTACTGACAAGTATTGATTAAATTAAATTATGCTGGAGGGAAATTAACCAAATGTGCAGAACTTATATAAAAGATACAACTCTCTTAGGCACATTGCACTTGCAGATGATATTCGAATGACATCTCAAAGTGTTGTGATTAATTCTCAATCCTCAAACATGGGCTTTAAATTTTTAACCTTTGGTTCTTTTTGCTTTCAATTTCCTTTTTAGCCATTCATAATCATAGCTGCATCTAAGGATCTGCCCCACGCTAAATCAGAGGAGCACTGTCCCATGGAGATGAATATTTCATCTGTTTTATTTGAAGAAGGCCCAAGATTTGTCAAATTAGAGCATTGAAGATATAATTATAACTTCAAAAATTGGAGTTTTTTTTACAGTAATGATAAGAGATGGAGATTAAAATAGTTTGCGCTAGAAATTATCAGTTTTTGTGCTACTGTTACACTGGAATTTCATATTTGTAATATTTAATTATGTTCTTCAGCTATTCATGTGCCTATACAATATGATTATTCATATGTATCTTTCGAAGGTAATTTTGAGATGAAAATAGTTTGTGCTGGAAATTATCAGTTTTGGTGCTACTGGTATACCGGAATTTCATATTTGTACTATTTAACGATGTTCTTCGTTGCTATTTATGTGCCTATGCAATATGGTTATTCATATTTGTGTTTCTAAAGTAATTTTGGCTTTCCTTTGTAATTTCTTATCTTTTATGAAGCATAATCCTCATTGTTTTGATAGTGGTACATAAATCTTTTTTCATTGTTTCATTCTTTGAAGGTTTTGGGTGGCAGTAAGGTTTCAGCAACTGCATTTTTTCCGAAAATCCGGTCAAATGGCTGCTGTGGCAGAGTTGGTTGTTGACTCAAGGCTCATCGGATGGGCCTTCCACTCTGACTGTCAGGAAACTTTGTTTGGTTCTTTTCTATCCAATGAATCATCTTGGCGAGAAATGCGGGCTTTGGGAGTTGGGTTTTGGTTCACTAATGAGAATCAGTTGCGCTTAAGGGTAAATTTGGGAAGCTTTTACTGCCTTTTTTTTTTCATAATAATAAAAAGAAAAAATTCTTCCAACTTTAATTGTAACAGGACATCATCCATATTTTGCACTACCTGCCTTTTATTTGTGTTCAAATTTATTTATATGTCTCATATCTATCCGTGTGCATGAGGTAATTATACTGGTGAATATTGTTGTTACTTCATGCAAGACATTTTTTTCTTCTCTGCCTTCTCCTTTGGAGGTTATGTTGGGCATATATATAAATATACTAATTCTTTGGCCCCTTCACAACTCCCTAATCAAAGAAATTATATAATGTTATCTCTGATGCTGCTTTTTATCTATAGATGGAGAAATTGGCGAGATTGCAATACCTGAAGAAAAGAGATCCCAAGGATTGTGCACTTCTATATATAGCATTGAATAGACTTCAAGTTTTGGCTGGTCTTTTTAAAATCAGTAAGGATGAGAAGGATAAACCCTTGGTGGGATTTCTTGCACGCAATTTTCAGGTATTGGGTAAAGTTATATGCTATGAAATTATTGATGTAATTTTTGGCACCTGTACAGAACAGTTTGGAAGTGCTAAATGTAACAAATATTTTTCTTAGAAAAAGTGTTTACTGGTTTTTTTGGTCACTGACTTACAGTGTCAGTAATATCTTGCTTGAAGTCCCCAAGTTTCTGGTCTTTATACATGTTGTTCGCCGTGTACTTGATGATATTGACAAGTTGAACTGAAGTCATTCGTTGATGTATATACAATGTCCAATTTTGATTCTGTTTTTGCATTAACTACACTTGCAGGAGGAGAAAAATAAGGCAGCTGCTCTGAAGAATGCTTATGTCTTACTTGGGAGGCATCAACTAGAGCTGGCCATTGCTTTCTTTCTGCTTGGAGGCGACACTACTTCTGCAATCACTGTCTGTGCAAAAAACCTTGGGGATGAACAACTTGCACTGGTAATTTGCCGGCTTGTGGAGAAGCATGGTGGACCACTGGAGCGTCATCTTATTTCAAAGTTTATACTTCCGACCGCAATTGAGAGGAGAGACTGCTGGCTTGCAAGCCTTATGGAGGTTCCTCAAATATGATCTCTCTCTTTATTTTTTACTTTTTCATTGTTTGTCTTTTTTTTATTTTTCCCTTTTTGTGTACAAATAAACTCTTTTGTATATCTAGCTGCATGTAGGACCTTTTGTAGTCCCAAATTATAAATAGCTTGCTTTTTTCTGCAGTGGGAATTGGGGAATTATTCTCAGTCTTTTCTGACAATGCTTGGTGTCCAAGTGCCTTCTGTAATAAATAAATATGCTCTTTCATCCAATAATGTCGCTTTCATGGATCCTAGCATTGGTTTGTACTGCCTCACATTAGCAAACAAAAATCGAATGAAAAATGCTCTTGGGGAAAGAAATGCTGCAAGCCTTGGTAGATGGGCAACTTTGATGGCAGCTACTGCATTAAATAGATGTGGACATCCTGTAAGTTGATTTTATGGTCAATGTTATTTTTGTTTGGATTATATATGTTGGAGGGCATTATAAATTTTGTTTAAGTGTATTATTGTAGTATCTCAAAAAATTTTAAGATTCATCATCAGTAAAATCCATCCAAAAGTTAAATTAAGCTAATGTAATTGATCATCTCTTTTCTTTGTTAGCTTGAAGCTTTGGAGTGCCTTTCATCTTCTCCCAGCCTTCTCGGGGTTACAGATCAAGGGAGTGAATCAGATGTTGAATCGTCTCAAATTCTACATGAAATTCTAAAACCTTCTGCTAGTGATTCCTCTAACTGGGTGTCAGGTGATGTTGCTTTGCATCTGGAGTCTATTACTAAATTGGAATTTGCTCTCCAGTATTTTTCCAAATTGTTAAGGGAGCATCCAAGATGGCCTGATCAGTCTGGTACACGTAGTGCATGCTCTATGGATGTCGAGATTCATCAAGATGAGAAATTACTAGAAAATTTTCAACACAAATTCTACACTGGACTTGTGAGTGTTGGCAGGAAATTTTCATTGGATTCCTTCAGCTTAATTAATATGGTATGTAATTTGTAGGCTATGATAATTGTTGGCTTGTCTAACTGATGCTTTCTGACATTAACTGTTTTTCAGCCGCGCTAATTTATTTTTGTCTTTTCCATTCTACAGATTTTAGTCTACTTGTCCAACAAAGGGTTATTGTTCATTGGATATGATATTTTACGGGGATATAATCGTGAAGGGCAGTCACAAGATGAGAGCAATATGATTGACAGCTTCCTCTTATATTCTCCTCACTATAAGCAGCTTTCGAAGGCTACAGAAGATGTCTCCTTCTTTCTTTTGCGATTTATCGCTGCCTCCAGTATTACTTGCTCCTATTTGAAATCATATTATATTGAAAATGATGGGCATAGTGAAGTTAGATCTGCATGTTTAGATTCTTGGGGATATTACTTCAAATGCGTCATATTATCGTTGTGGAGTTTAAGGGCTTCGCTGAGGATATTTTCTGGCTGTTTTGCTGAAGATCTCAGTCTGGAATTCCTCACTCTCCTTGATATATATGAGTATTATGTGCATTTTGCCTCTGCTTGGTTCCAGAGAAACTCAAAAGGTCTTCTTCTGATGGTGCAACCTCTCATCATAACATATACCAATGGGCATACTCCTTATGATGTTGATATGTTAAATCTGAAAAAAACATTCCACCATATTGCTGAGTTGGTAACCAATAAGTTATCGATTGACAATGTAAAGGGAGCCCTTCAGGATTCTACATGTTTTGACAATAAACATGGTGGAGCTCTTAAGCATTCGATTCCAGAAGATGAAAGATGGCCAATTGTGGGGGCTTGCTTGTGGCTACATGTGTCTAGGTTTATGAAACGTAAGCTTCTTTCAGTAACTAGTAGACTTGATGATTATAATTTTTCGGGTCTTTCCCATGGCAACCTTCCTTCTTGGTTGTCTAGGTTGACTAATCCTGAATCTACTAGCATAAGTATGATAGATCGTGTCAATCTGCTATCGTTGATATTGGCCAAGTTATTGAAATCCACGTCGTCACACATCTCTTCTTATCATGTAAAACAACTCGCATCATTCCTGCAGCAGAAACTAGAGGATGGATTAGACAGTCCAACTTGTAGATGGCTAGAAGAATCTAGTCTGTCTCAACCCAGAGCCCTCTATCAGCATCTTAATCAGGGTATTGTCAGTGTGGACATTATGAATAACAAAGATGAAGTAGCTATATCTGAATTGTTATGGGATATTTGTGCTGATCCTAGTATGATATCTGAAGGTTTTGCTCAAGAAAAAATAAATTGGCCACATTATATTAACTGTAAACCTTTTAGAGGATGGAGTGACCTAAATGGGGATGTCAGGGTGGATTATGAAACTAAGATGAGCAGTACTTCAGCTAATGGTGAAGTTGGATCACCTGGTAGGAGTCGTGTTCACGGTCCTACTTTCTTTAGTTCCTGGCAGAAAGATACAAATATTGCAAATGAGGCCACACCTTTCCAAACCCCTAAAGAAATATATAAGAGAAATGGGGAGCTTTTTGAGGTAACTTTTCTTTCCTATTGTCACCTTTTTGGTCCATCTGATATATTGATTACCTTAATTGAAGGCTCTGTCCTCAAATGGAGTAAAGATGGTAATTTGATCCTGAAAACCAACATCTTTGGAGCTGTGTCATAATTGATTGTGACTTAATGTTTTACATTAAGCAGGCACTGTGTATTAACTCCATTGATCAGAGGCAGGCTGCACTTGCAAGCAACCGAAAGGTTAGTAGAGCACATGATTTCCTCTATTGTTCTGGGGAGTTGGATCTGACCCATGTTAGTTGAAATTTCTTTTGTTTTCGGTAGATTTCTGCTATTTCATCTATATCTTCTATACTTCTTTTCCACACTCCAATTTCTTGGATTTGTTGCCAAGATAACTGTTTCTCTGTGACAGTTGCATGATCAAGTTGTTGACCATCTCTGATAGTGCGTCGTTATATGTAATCTATCTTATTTAGATCTTTGAGTTGGTGAACTACTCAATTCATTAAAGAAACAACTTTAGTCATGTGGGTGTAGGACTTGCCAGTGATGTCTTCCTGGACATGCTCCTGGTAGCTGTGTCCAGAACGAAGGGATGATAATTTAAATTTATCTGAGGTTAAGCCTTCCTCTGCAAGTAAAAATTAAAAAAAAAATTAAAATTAAAAAATTAAAAAAATAATTGAATCTGTGCCTCCTAAGAAATAAGATAATTGAACTCTACTTTGCTGTTTGAGCTTCACTGGATTATAAAATATGTAAACATGTGCAATACTCTCTCAAAAAAATAAGGAAACAGATATGTTAGTGATAATTAACTTGTTGCTGTTTTTTGTCTAGGCAGAAATCAATAGAAATATACGTGAGTTGATGTCTGTGGTTTGTTTCTTGTTTAGAGCAACTTTTCTCTGTGGCATGATTTATGTTTGTAGACTCACTTGCTAACTGGACGCTTTTCATGGTAATTTTATCCCTTCTTTTTTATTGTTCTATTAATCCTTTGTCAATCACATTTTTTAATCTTGATCTGGTTCTTTTATCTGTAGTATTCATGTTAATGCTAAAAGTGGTTATCTCAGTTGATGTTGACATTCCCATGAAAGCAATGCATGATTTTGGGGGATAAAAGAACTAATAATGAGATTCCTGGATCAGAAGAACCTAATATGAGCTCTAAAAATAGTAGTCAAAGTCATTTTGATCTTTTGTGAAAGAGTAATGACAGTTGATCCTTAATTATTGGCTAACTATATGCAATTAGTTTTGATCCTTTTGCAAAGACAATTTTGCAAAAGGTGGAAAATTGATGTGTTGGTCATAAAAGCTATTAGCCAATGTTCTAGCTTCTTCTCATTGCATTGAGAGTTGTATATCCAAAATGTTACTATCAAAATATATTCTCACTGTTCTTAGAGGATGCTTTTTATCAAAAAGAGAAAAGCATTCCTTGAAAAAGGTGTTCATCACATGAATTAATTATGGTTGTTAAAGATACACTGTAAACAGTTTCCAATATTTTGTAGAGCAGAAACTGCTAGCAAGTCATATGGATCTTTCCACCTTAAAAAATGCACTCTTAGAAAATGCATGGGTATGTGTGTGAGCAATAAAGTCAACTTTCACTTATGTAGGTCTTTCCTTGTTCCTCATATGCACCTTGATAATATTTAGTTCAATATTACAATGTAATATGTACACATCAATCACATGCTTTATCAAATAAAAAATACTCAATTCAGATTTTGTGATTCAGGGAATAATTTTCTTTGATTGGGAGGAAGGGATGTCATTAAGAGATCAATCAGCATATATCTGGTCAGATGCTGATTGGCCACAGAATGGTTGGGCTGCTTCAGAATCAACCCCATTTCCAACATTTGTTTCTCCTGGTATTGGTCTTGGGACCAAGAAAGGGGCTCACCTTGGGTTGGGTGGTGCAACCATTGGTATGGGTTCTTTAGCAAGACCAGGGAAAGACTGGACTGGTGGTGGAGCATTTGGGATTCCAGGTTATGCTGGTATTGGAGCATCTAGCTTAGGTTGGGAGATCCAAGATGAATTCGAGGAATTTGTTGATCCACCGGCTACACTGGAAAATATAAGCACAAGGGCTTTCTCTAGTCACCCCTCAAGGCCTTTCTTCTTGGTTGGATCTAGCAACACACACATTTACTTGTGGGAGGTATGAAACTCAGCTAAATCATCATCATTTGTGTAATCTATTTTTGTGATATTTTGTTTCATAAATATTTGGAATATGTGGGTTTTCCTTCAGGACTTTTTCCCTTGAAAAAATCTTTCAAGTTTGTAAGATACAAAAGATCTTCCTTCTTGAGGTCAAAATTAAATATATCTCTTCCTCATCCACTCTTGGTTTGAGGTTCTGGTGATCCCAGGTACGGAGGTTCCATTAGAAATACATTGAAAAGGAATGGGGAAAAGTATCGTCAAGTCAAAATGCATGCCCATGATTTTAGCTTATATTGTTGGTTTAGTACAACTTTGAGTGAACTCTGAAAGTACATTAAGCATTATACATGTAGTGGAAGCCAGATCTTACATTTTACTGACTATCAAACTATTCTATCCCACTATTTCATTACTGGTTCTGCATTAGTGAAAATCACCAGTACGAATGCTGCTGCAAATGCAAAGAAGATGGGTGTGTAACTCATGAATCATGTTTAATTATTATTGGAATTCCACCAAGTCGGTTAGTAGGATGTATGTGGCTGACATGAAATGTATCAAGTGCAGTTTGGTGAGGATAAGGCTACTGCAACTTATGGCGTGATGCCTGCTGCAAATGTTCCTCCCCCATATGCTCTTGCATCAATATCTGCTCTACACTTTGACCACTGTGGACACAGGTTTGCTAGTGCTGCACTGGATGGAACTGTGTGTACATGGCAGCTGGAGGTGGGAGGAAGGAGTAATGTCCGTCCAACTGAATCATCCCTCTGTTTCAATATCTATGCAACGTAGGTTATCTATTCTTTTAATGAGGAAATTCCAATCTTTGCTTTATTTTTTGTTAGCTTTGTTTGAAGCAAACTAATAGGTGCATGAATGGATTCTTACTTTTCATGTTAATTTTTGAAAAGACATACCATAACAATAATAATAATATCTTCAACTCTTTATATTGGTGGAATGGGACTTGCACAAAATCTATGGGTAGTTTTCCTCCTATAGCTTCTGGGCGGATTTTGATTTGCACTTGTCATTTTGCACGAAGCTTATAGTGGTTGCAGAACCATTGCTCAAAATCTATGGGTAGTTTTCCTGCTATTGCTATAGGTGGCTGTTTGCTCGTACTTTTCATTTTGCGCTGAGCTTATAGTTGAGAAAATCATGGCAAAACCATGATGATTTTGGGAAATGAATGGGTAGCATATGTGCATTGTTTGTTTAAACATATAAGTGCTGTATAATTCTCTTCATATTCACTCATAATTGTTTCAGTTTCCTCTCTCTCTGACACCATTTTAATTTTAGGATTAGCTAATAGACTTAAATTTGTTAAGATTATGTTATTCTGGTCTTTTGTAAACTAAATAGTCATCAATCTATTGCTATCATGATGCAGGGATGTCACTTATATTACTTCGAGTGGGTCGGTCATTGCTGCATCTGGGCATAGCTCAAATGGTGTTAATGTTGTTATATGGGACACATTGGCTCCACCTACAACCTCTCGAGCTTCCATCATTTGTCATGAAGGTATTTCCCTTTTTATTCCCTGAAAAACTTTGAAACTTTGCAAATCGGATGGATGTTTTGATTTTTGTCTCCAAGTTTCTAGAGAAATTGAATAATGGTTGATTACTTTTTAAACTATGAAAAAGGTACAATCCACTTCGTGGTCACTCTCGTAGGTAGAGAGTCTGTTTGGTCTCCAGTTGCAAAATTTATTTTCTTGATATATGAGGTGTTTTTGTGGCTCCATCATTATCAGAGTTGAATGTTAACCTGACTGTAAATTTTGGATGTGGGAATCAGATTGTCACTTCTAGTGAAGTTGAGATGAAACCAAAGTTGACTAGTTAAACAGAATGAAAAGCTGTCTGCTACGAAATCATTAGAATAAGTGCTAAGAGTTCAAATATATATCTCAGCTTAGTATTGTCAATATGTTGTTTATTCAGCTTCCATAGGTTCAGAAAGAAGTTCTTTAAGTTTAGCTGTTCTCCAATCCATTATCATACCAAACTTCTGTTTTCATGTGAAGGTGGTGCACGCTCCATTTCTGTGTTTGATAATGACATTGGAAGTGGATCTGTTTCTCCCCTTATTGTGACTGGTGGTAAAGCTGGTGATGTCGGAATTCACGACTTCCGATACATAGCAACCGGGAGAACTAAAAGGAACAGACATTTGGATAACAATGAACCTAGTGTCAACTCTTCTTTGAATACTGATAGGCAGACAGGGTTTGAGAATAAATCTGGAGACCAGAATGGGATGCTTTGGTATATTCCAAAGGCTCACTCAGGTAAAGGCATTATTGCTTCAGTCACAATTTGCATATCAGTGATTCGTTTATCTAATTTGTTTATTTTTTGATTTTACTGAAGGGAGTGTTACCAGAATATCAACCATTCCAAATACCAGCTTGTTCTTAACAGGAAGTAAAGATGGAGACGTTAAACTTTGGGATGCTAAAGCAGCCAAGTTGGTTTATCATTGGTCAAAATTGCATGAAAGACACACGTTTTTGCAACCTGTCTCCCGGGGCTTTGGTGGAGTTGTTCGGGTATTTATTCTTGATTTAGAGCTGAGACTTCCATTTCAAATTTTTTATTGGTGGGATGTAAACGTAGTTTAGGAATTTGTTAGAGTCAACTATGTGTCTACACTGAAGCAATATCATGTTTAAATGTCGCAGGCTGCAGTAACGGATATACAAGTTGTTTCACATGGTTTTCTTACATGTGGCGGAGATGGCTCTGTGAAGCTAGTCCACTTCAAGGATCACCAGCATAGATGATAAAGAATTTGAGCAAGTTTCGTTTGAGCTCATGAGAAATCTTGCCGAATTGTGAAATGCAGAAAACTTCATCTACAGAAAATTTTTGGTCGGTGGATAGTGCAAGCTCGGTGCTCTTTTTTCACATCTTAAATTCAACCAATCTATATCATATATGGTAAAACGTACATACAAATTACATGACCATTCGTTTTTTTAAGATTTGCGTAGGAGCCTTGAGAAACACCCAACATTTGGTGCCATTTTATTCAGGGAGGGACACAACCATCATTTCTCTTTTTGAACAAATCATGTACCTCGACCTTAAGCCTGTGCCTTGCAGATGTTTGTCAAGTACCAACCACATCACAAGAGAAACCAGCACAACACGCATCGTATCAAACGTTCCTCTTTGCTCTCCATGTTCTGGTTTTTGTTCTTCTATCAAGCTGTGTGATTCTGCTTTATGAAGTTCTGTTCTCAGCGAGCGGGAAGGCACTGTGGGAAGTTCGGTTCCATTTTCTGTATAATAAATAAATGAAATTATCTTGCTTTGTATGTATGTGTATAATTTAGAGCTGACATGTCTTGCAGTTTGATCATATTCAGGAGTTATAAACCCCTTGAGTGAATGTATATATGTACCAACAGAGAATTTTTTTCAACGCTGTCTGTTTGGCACTTGTTCTAGGCCACACTGGAGCTAGAATAAAGAATTCTGATTTGTTTTCCACAAAGTGGACATAAAATAAAGCCATAGAGTGATCGTACGAGTCACAGAGTGAGAGCGAGTGTGCAGTTTGTGTGCTGTTGCATTCCTGTGGGCTGTGTAGTGTGGGCAGAGGTGGAAACAACCCACCATAGACACACGTCACAGCAGGTCTGTGTGTCATCAGTCTGCATGAGTTGAGTGCAAATCGCAAACTACTATAAAGTCAAAACAGATAATAGCAGTATCAATGTCTTTGTGCTTTATTGTAGTGCCGGTGCTTTAGCTACATTGCTTCCACATACATTTATACTGTTTACACCTACCATCCATCAATCTTGATTTTCTTTGCCTTCCTCGTTTAGAAGCTGACTCATGCACGCCATTTTAACTGATTATCTGATTTAGAAAAATTGCTACATAAAGCAAAAGAAGATCTTCCAAGAAACCATGGGCACACACCGAATGATTGAATTCTTGTAGCTCACCTTGAAAATTACTTCAACAAGTTATAATAATTAAATATGAATATCAAAAGTGTGCTTTTTTACCAAATGAATTATGGTTAAAAAGGACTTGTTCAAAACAATAATTATTTTACTACCCATTCTCGAACACCATATCATTCAATGGTCAAATTTCTGAAAAAACAATCTCTTATTTTATTTATATTTCTGTTCAACGTGGAATACTACGTGGGATCAAATTGAAAACAAAACAAAATGCTGGTTTTCGTTTAAAATTTATTTAATTATAACTATCTAATTTTTCTTAGGAAAAGCCGAAATGGTGGGTTTGGATTGGGACCCAGATTTTCCTACTTGTCCTATAGAGAAAACATCACTTATATTGGACAATAGACATAGAGGAGTCTTATCCTGTTGGAGCCCGGACCCACAAGCATACGTGTACGATCGTGATCAATTCAACGACTCGTTTATTAAAATCTCTTTGGTTTCAATTCTTTCACGTAGACCCCAGTAACCAACTATTAGAAAAAGACAGGTCGGTGTGGCAACGGCGTCGTATTGTGACTTCCTTCTATTATTATCTTTTTGATCAATCGTACAAGAGATGTGTTGTGGAAAAACCGAAAAAGACACGATGGAGAATGATGATAATTGATAACCGTAACCCAAAAAAAAAAGGGAGAAACTTCATTCTAATCCCTAAGGTTTCACGAAATATCAAAATTTTAAGTATCTATCAAGAATAACTCTTTTAATCTCTAAATTTTCCAAAACTCTTTAAAATAATTCAAACTGTCAATCAACTAATGATCAAACCAAACAGAAAAATTCAAAAGATTAATTACCCTCATCACTTAAAATAACCGTTTTACCCCAATAAAACCAAAATATTATATATTTTTCATCCAATAAAAAGTCGACACATGTGTATATAATTATTATTTTTTTAAATATGATTATTTTTTTAATTAAATAAGAATTAAAAAAAATGGCAGAAAAATGATAATTTCTTTTCATTCTCTCTTCCCTGAGATTGCAAGAAAAGAAAAAAAAAATAATGACGGGTAGATCGACGATCTGGTGCGTCGATCTGGTTCGATCGATGCACCAGATCTGGTGACGATCTGGTTCAAACCAGATCGAGGCGCGATCTGGTGCGACAAACCAGATTGTCGCACTTCCAGATCTTGTGACGATCTGGTTCGAACCAGATCGATGAGCTGATGAATCGATCTGGTGCGATGAACCAGATCGTCGCACTTCTAGCTCATCGATCTGGTTCGTCAGCGGCGAACCACATTGTCGCACCTGGTGCGAACCAGATCGACGATCTGGTGCATCGACTTGGTTCGCACCAGATCGTCCATCAGATAGTGCTAACCAAATCGACAATCTGGTTTGAACCAGATCGACGAACCAAATTGTTTGGATTTTTGTGTTGCGATGAATTAGATGACTGTTGTTTTCTTTGAATGTTTTGGTGAAGAATATGAGTTTTTGTTTGTGTTGATAATGATGATTCAATAATGGATTTGTGTTGATGATGAAGGTTGATGATGAATGGTGACTTTGTTAGTGAAGAAAATGAATTATTATTATTTTTTTTCAAATTAAGTTATTTATTAAAATTTTCTTATTTTTCAATTCTTTTAAATATTTTAAAATCATAACCGTCCATGTATCACACCCTTAACATTTCATACGAAAAGACCATCTTGCCCTTCTTATCTAAACTATTTGTCATTGTTGATCGTTAGTTGACTGACGGTTTGGACTGTTTTGAAGAGTTTTAGAAAAGTTAAGGATTAAAAGAGCTGTTCCAATAAATGCTTAAAATCTTGATATTTCGCAAAACCTTAGGGACTAAAATGAAGTTTCCCCAAAAAAGTTAAAAAAAAAAACAATGAAATGCAAAACATGACACCACCACCTCTTACACTTCTCTCGGGTTCTTAGATTCGTCATCAAAAAGTCTCTTTAGATCCGGAATCAGATGGTTCCAACTCATGCTTAGTTTCCTTAACTGTAATTGGATCTACAAAAATACCCAACTCGCCAATCTTGATTCGATCTTGGTCTGCCTCTCTTCTTGAGTTGTTTTTATTTTTTTGTTCTCTGTTCAGTGTTTTTATTTTTTTGGGTTGGTTACTTCTATGTTCGTGTATTGGTTGTTTGTTTGTTGACGGTTTTATGTTTTGGACTTTTGACATGGTAGGAGTTTTGCTGCAAGCGTCATGTGTTCTTGTTTGTTTGGTTAGGTGTTTTGATTTGATTTGATTTGATTTGGGTGGTTCTTTTTAACAACTTTCTCGTTGATTGTGTTGGTTATAGAGTTAGTTGAACTGGGTATGATCTGTTGTTGGCATTTAAGCCTTTTTAGGAAAGAGAGATAAATATTTATGTTACTGGATGAATTTACTAAAGAAAGGGAAAATTTTACTGTTAGATATATGATACTGATATTTTGAGTTTTGTTAAATGTTGTTTTTTATTGATTTGGTGATATGGGCTGTACTTGCTATATGTTTTTATTAAAATTTAGTATGGGAACTGGTTGAATTGAAGTTTATTTTATGGTTTTTAATAAATCGGGTTATAAATTGATGTTCGTTCTGAGATAGGATAATTTTTCGGTCTTGCAGAAGTGAAAAGAGAGGGCTGCTTGGGGAATTTGAATGTTAATTATGAATGAGACTAGATTGAATCAGGATTCAAGAGTAACTAAATTTAGTTATATTGAAATTGCTTACAAAACACCCTTATATTACTGACAAATGTTGTTCAGGAATCTTCTGTTAGCCGTTTGGAATTACTTTGTTGCTTTTGCAAGTATGTTTTGCTTGTGGTTTTACCTGATGAGACAAAAGAGTATTGCTGAATGCTAAGCAAAACTGATTAGATGTCAAAACTTGAGGATATTTTTCAATTTTCATTTTTCTTCTTTTTATATTGGTACTTGCACATGGGTGTCTTGTTATAAGAGATATTTACAATTAAATTTTTCTCTATGAGGGAATCCTTATCTTTGTAGGATGCTTGAAGATTTGGATGGCGTTTTTTTTTTTTTCCTCATCAAGTGGTTGTTTGCACTTTTCTTTCTATTATTTTTCAGTTCGAAAGCGCAATTCCTAGTACATGTGGTTTCTCTCACGAGGACCGGTTAAATTACGAAATCATTGCTGTATGCTTCTGCAGATTTAAGGTTTTGTAATCTTTTGATGAGCTACCAGGCTTTACATCAGAAGTCTTTTTTATATACTAAGTTCTGCATTGGTTAGGATCTAATTTCTGTTTTCAGACAAAATGTGCATTTGTTGGTTACTAGTGTAATTGTTACCTTCAAATGTGTAGCCTATGAAATTCCATTTTAGAATATGTATTGATTTATTATGTTGGATTGAATAGAATGATATGCTTAACAGTATTGTTATATATTCTGGATTAATATCTCGAAGTCCACTGATGTATAAGAAGTTTTCTTTCTACAGATAAATGTATCTAGAGTGTAATGGCAGCAGCTGAAGCAAGGGCTGTGTGGCAGAGGACAGCTAACCGTTGCTTTGTCCAAGAAGATGCCAAACGCGCTCCCAAATTAGCTTGTTGCCAATCATCTTCTTCATCATCCAAACAGGTTGATACTGGACCTGCAGGTGCTGCAGATGCACCAGATCAACCTAGTGTAGGTTTCATGCCTTTAAACAGGAATCCTTCATATTCCAATCTACCTCCTGATACAAGATGGTGGCTTCAGCTGCAACCTAACTATGGGTACCAAAAGGGTTTAACGTCTGAGCAGTTAGCCCTGGAAGCCGAAATGGAAGCCTTAAGAGGTGGTTCTTTAGAACCTTCTGAGGTCCGTGGAGATCACCTATCAGACAAGACAGATTGTACCCCTTCTGGTGTTCATAAAAGTAGTGAGGTTATTCCTGATGTGCATGACAGAATCTCTGGTTTTTCTGTGGAAAGTGATTATGAATTTAGAAAACAAGATGTAGAAGCCCTAGATTGTAAGATGGCCCAAGAATTTCTTGAACTTATGGACACAAGGGAAAACTATGAATTTGTTGAAACAGATTCTATAGGATGCCCAACTTCCAAAAAACCCAACGAGCTCTGTTTTGATCCAGAATCTCCCTGGATCGGGAGTGGGAAGACTGAGCCATGGTGGCGAACAACAGATAAAGATGATTTGGCCTCATTGGTTGCACAGAAGTCGCATGACTACATGGCAAATTGTGACCTTCCTCCGCCACAGAAGATGCATATTAGGAGATACCCATATGCTCGGTCTGGGTGTTTTGACCATGATAATACGTCCTCTTTGGATTGGAGATCTCAAACTGGTCATATCTCCAATCCAACTGTTCATGCGCAGAGCTCTCCAAATTCTGGAGGAGTCGCTGTTGAAGAAGGGCACACATCATTTGGTTCTGACAACTCATTCAGGTACATTTTTATCTCCTACTTTTCAAGTGGTATATTCTCAAATTATGTTTGGGTGTGCCTGAAGTTGATATAAGTATGTTGTAGGAAATTTTCCAATTTTATAAGGGAGTCATAATCATATGGATATTAGGATCTCTAGCAGACAGTCTCCAGGGTTGTTAATCTTGAACTGCATTGAATTTGGTATTTAAATGATATAACTCTATATATATTTGTAATCTGTGTGTATATACACATTTATGTCCATGATACCCAAATTCCATGAGCCTAATTTTGTTTGTTGAAACTTGCAACCTCGGTTATAGATATCGCACAACTCAGGAGGGCATCACAGAACCACAAGCTTCAGAGAGTGATCCTTGCAAGGCTCAGCTACTGGAGGCACTCCGCCACTCTCAAACACGTGCAAGGGAAGCTGAAACGGCTGCAAAGCAAGCCTATGCTGAGAAGGAGCACATCCTCAAGCTCTTCTTCAAACAAGCCTCGCAACTTTTTGCCTACAAGCAGTGGTTCCAACTGCTGCAGCTAGAAACTCTTTATCTTCAAATCAAAAACAATGACCAGCCAATCTCCACTCTGTTCCCGGTTTCCCTTCCATGGATGCATCAAAAAGGCCGAAAACTACGAAAGAATTGGCAGAAGGCTGCCAAGGGTAAACGACGCAAACAATGCCAACCAAGAAACGACGTGTCAAAGTATGCAGTTGCCTTCGCATTGGGGTTGGGTCTCGTGGGTGCTGGTTTGCTACTCGGATGGACTGTTGGGTGGATGTTACCTTTCTAGACTGTGTAAGGAGTAAGAACATCAACCAATTCGCCCATTTGTTGTGAAGATTGATTTACGAATACGAAGAGAGGTGTTTGAATCAAATTTATTCCCGTATGTAGTTTGTTAGATTTCTTAGTCTTTGTATCTATTTACAATTTTCTTTTTGCTCTGTATGTACTTTTTTTGTAAAAATGATTTCGAGGAGCTGTTCATGTGTATATATTGGTTGAACATGGCATCGAATTGCCTGCCTGGTCACATTTCTCTTATCCAATCTGGGTGTTAGATTTAGTTCTAGTGTATATATCCCCTCCCTCTCTTGCTCTGCGTGCGCTGGCGCGATTAATGTATTTGAAACCTTTTCTTGTTTATTGATGGTGGATGTGGACTTCCTGGTACGACGTGTGGCTTATCGTGGCTGTGAGATAATTTCCATTTTATTCTTTGATGGCATGAGATGATTTGATTATGACTCATTTTTCTTTTTTTCTTTTTTTTTAAGGTTTTGAACATGACTCATTTTTCTTTTAGCTAAGTCAGTTGTGTACTTTTTCATTCATACTAATAATTCGGTTTTAAATTTTATCAAAGTCTATTTTATAAGCAGATGTAATGTTTCTCCTTATGAGAGCAAATGAATGGTCATGTAAGTAAGTGATTAAGGGGGGTATATTAATCTAAACTTTTAATGATTTTTGTAGTTTGAATATATTTAATATAAATTTGTAAAGACTCTATAAAAGTCATGCGATATTCAATATAGACTTTTAATGACTTTTAAAAAGTATATAAAAGTTATAAGGTATTCAATCAAAACTTTTTAAGAGTTTATAAAAGTTATGAGGTATTTATAATGTCAATGACTTTTATAGAATTTAAAATTTTAATTACTTTGATAGACTTTTGGAAACTTTTATGTTAAATTTATAATAATCAAACTCCACAAATTTTCTTACACTCTCCTCAAAACCTTTTGTAGACTTTTATTGTTGATTATAAAAAGCAAACCTTATAATCTCTTTTATATTTAAATCTTCCCAAACTCAATAATAGTTATAAGTAAAAATATTTCACTTATTTTTAAAACACACACACACACATATATAAAATGTATATCATATTATAAATTGGTGAAAGTTTAGTCTATAAAAAGTATATGGAAATCTACAAAAGTCTATGGAAGTTTATGAAAATCTTTCGTAACTTATTTTTAGAAGTCTATTAAAATTAATGAAAGTCTTTTAAAGAAGAATTTATAAAAGTATATGGGAGTCTTTTATATATTTGTAAAGTCATTAGAAGTTTATAAAATTCTAAAAAGTCATAAGTGAAAAAAGCTTGTGAATATTTTTCAAAATCATAATTAAATATTTATTATCTATATTTAAATATTTAATTGATAATAATAATAATATATTGATTAACAATTAATTAGAAATTTTGTTTATCGAGCATATTTTTCTACCAATTAATATAGTTTAACAAACATTTACCATTACAAATTGAAGATTTTTAATCGAGATTCTGTGTTATTTATATTTACGTTGTAGATATTATAGTATAAGTTCAAATTGTATATATATTTTTTTAATTTCTCAATTCTTTTTAAATTTCGATATTGATAAGTTTAACACTTTTATATATATATTTTGATAGTCGCTTCGTCCAAAAGAGAAAGACTAATATACTATAGTTTCACTAATAAATAAAAGTGAAAAATAAAACGAGTCGAGTCTAAGACCAAGAACAAGCGTAGACAACAAAAGTGTGAGATCAATTGGTAAATAATGATGTAACTCGAGTAGCAACGTTGTGGTAATGACGCTGTCTTTCACTGCCTTTATCTTGAGGTAGTGACTTTTATACTCATCTCATAATTTGTGAGCTCTCTCTTTCATGTATGTAGATTGTTTCTCCATTCGATGTGAGTTGTTTCTGATGAATTATTTCTTGAACCGTGCCACCAGAATCATATTTCAATTGATTCCAACTGTTTCTTAGATTAGTAGTAGAATTAGAAAAAAAAAATAGAAAATAAATAAATAAATAATGATCTCGAAACCCGACCCGTTGGGGCCCGTATACACCTCCCATTAAATGGTAATGGAAGAAGCAAATAGATCCAAAGCTGCGAAAAGCAAAGACCGAAAACAAGTGCGTAGACAACAGAAGTGTGAGATCAATTATTAGAGAAAGAGAGAGCAAGGAAGATGCCAGCGATGGAGAAGCTAAGGATGTTCGTCGCACAAGAGCCAGTTGTGGCTGCTTCTTGCCTCATTGCTGGTTTTGGTACGCCCCCCTCCTCTCTCTTCTCTATTTCACTATTTTTAGCCGAATTCAGATTTCTCCGATATATATGTCTCTCTTAATCAATCGATTAGTCGCTCGATTTTATGCAACCTCGAAAAAATTTTGTACTTTTTATTTCAGTCAGATGCTAGTATCTCAGGGCTGCCTTTTGTGTGTGTGTGTGTATGTGTGAATGGTTTGAAGTAAAGTGCTTGAAATTTTGTGTTTCGAATTTTGGAGGTGCAATTAGGGATTTTTTATTGATAGGGGTTTTCGTGTGAGTTTTAGTGGACAATATGAATGCTTTAAGGTTTCAAGTTAAATTCAGGAATAGATAGTTTTTGGTTTGCTCCTATTGATGTTATTTGTCGGTCAGAATTTGTGTTTATTGCATTTACTATGATGCACTTCGATCGATAATAATTCTGGTGAGACTTGAATCTTGGCTTCTTGCTTGATAGGTTTTGTTGAGTGCCTCCTTTGGATGGTAATTGTTGTTTGTGTTTTATGTCAATCGAAATGCATATAAATTTGATTTATTGTGGTTGGGAGAATATTTCAAGTGCCATTAGAAGGTACAATATTACTAATTTTATTAAGAAACCACAAGGCTATGTTTTGGGTATTAAGCATACCCAATTGTGACCAGTGGAGTTACACGGAAAAAAGACTGCGAAACTGTAGTTTCTTGGTTTAACCAAATAATAGGTGCGTGTGTGTGTGTGCCAATGTGCCTATATGTATGTTCGATATATGAGATACGTGAAACATGGGATGGAGTAGGTTTCATTTGCTCATATATTGTACCTTGCCTTCTATCCTTTTTTATGCTGCACTGGGTTAGAGGCAACAATGTGTTGTGTCATTAGTAGAAAAAAGTGGTATGCATGTGGCAGTCTGTGGTGTACTGCTGTATAATGTAGATCCAAGTGAGATTGGTGTGACATTGAAAAATTGGTAGGCAACATCATATGGTTTGTACCTAGGGGGGAAAAAGAATACAATAGTTTGCAGTTTCTGATAAAATTGTTAAGTTCTTGAGTTGTTCGAAATGAATATTCCATGACTCCATACAAAGAAGGTTTGGCAGTTTATGGGTCCACTTTATGTAATAATTGTTTTGTGAACATGGTGGAAAAAGTTTCAACTGTTTGAACTTCTTGTATCAGTCGTAACCAGAGCCTAGGACATGATCAAATTCACTAATTGGATTGCATAAATTTTTCCTTTTAATCTGTAAAAATAACTAAACCGATGGTGCATAATTTGCTTTGCGGTACACTATTAATGTGCATGTGCTTGCTGAAAAGTGAATGTGTAAACGCATGATGCAAAGAAGTATTATTCTTTGTTGTATAAAACTGAGCTCAATTATATTTGAAGTGCTTTAGGTTTTACTTGCATTAGTAAAAGTCCTCTATGTGTTGATGGGAAGGAATCTGCAAAGAAATAAATGTTTATCTTTCTGGTAACCGACTTATCATGTTCTGAAAATCTCAGGCCTCTTCCTTCCTGCTGTTGTAAGGCCTATGCTAGACTCCTTTGAATCATCTAAACAAGTCCCTCAACCTGCTTTAAAAGATGTGAGTACTGAACTTCGGATTATGATTTTATTTCTTTTCATTCATAGAGAAATTGTGAATATGTAGTTCTGTGCAATTTGAGTTTTAGTCTGTAACTTGCTTCAGCAATTTTTTTAACTGAATGCTATTCAGTGCCTTGTCAACTTAGAACACTACATATAATGGCCGCTCGAAGGAGTATGCTATAATAGTTAAACCCCTAGATAAGCATGTTATATTGGAAAAATTGTTTGCATTGAGGCCTAAGCTTTCTAAGCTGTAAAGTGGCTGTTGCAGCATCCGAATTTCCACCTTCTATTGAAATATGTCGACTTAAGTCAGACTCTCATTTTCGGACCGCCATGAAATTACTGAAATGGTTTGACTAAAACCCTCATGTCTAAATGTGCTGCTCACTTGTTTCCACCGATGGAGAAAGATTAGAAATTAACAACAGTCCCTTAATTGGGTTGTAGCATTGAAGATAGGCAAAGCCTGTTACATACTGACACCAGAGTAACTTTCACTCCTTTACAATGTTTTCAAGGGATATTGTTGCTTTTTCATCAGGTTGTTCTGGTCAATATATTCCACACTTTCACTTCTTTTAAAACTCTTCTTGCATTGTTGCAGGTGGTTGCAGGTGTGACTGGGAAAAAGCAGGGTTGATAAGATTCGCATAGTCAAATTGAAAATCTTAGCAATTTCTCCTACTCGCCCCTTGTGCTTCCTCTTTTTTGCCATTTCTGTTTTGATGTCGTCACCACCAATGAAATAAGCCCGACCTTTTATATGTGGAACACTAAGAGATATCGCATATTTGAACATCATGATGTTTTGTGTAAGCATATGAATCTTTTATGTTGTGTTAATTTTTAAAGAGTTAAGATTTATTGGAAAAACCCTGCATTTTAGGTTGGGTTTGGGAATTCAGTGCTTCCTTCGTCAACACCAGTGTTATTTCTGTTCTATTGGCTGCATTGAGTGCAATCGGATTTCCATCACTTAAGCTGTTTGAATTAATTAGGTTTTTTTTAGAATTGACATACCATGGATAATGTTTTAGAAGTATCTTATAGTATGGTGGTGGTGTTTTTTTCATATATTATCTTTTCGAAAAGATTGTGGTGTTGTTTTATTGGTTGTGACTTTTTTTTTTTTTTTGTTTGGAAGTGGTTGTCATTCATTTAGTTACTGAATACTTGATGACAACGAGCATTCCTGGAAAGAACTATACAGTCCAGCACATTTGGGGCAAAAAAATTTAAAAAAAAAAAAAATGACACTACCATGTTACATTTTCCCGACTTATAGGGAAATGGAGCCACATACTTGAAACATTTGTCCTTACAAAAGTTACCATTGGCCTAGACGGCCGGCCGATGCACTTATTGTGCCAATATTTGACCATTATTAGGCTAAAAGGTCTGTAAATAATTCACGTAGATTCATATGCCACAGATCAAGATTAATACTTGCACTCCTAAGCTAGTCCAAAATCTTGCGGAATCCAGCTACAGAAAAAGCAGACAGTAATGAGCTGTACATTTGATAGGTCGCTTCCATTTAACAGAAAAATTATCACATAGTGACAAATTTGGTACAGTACAGTAATTAACTGGCAGATGTTATGGTGCTTGACGGAGGATCAGTCAACTGAGAAGCCAATCTTTCTTCGCTTTCTTATTCTTCCATGGAACCACTTGCTTCAACCCTCCATATACAGTCGCCTGCATTTGTCGAAACAAACAGTGAATTAAAATTTTTCTTCAATGTTATCATAATTAGTCAGCACTAAGAACTAAGAAGTCATAATCTTTAGCATTGTACCAGTTGAGACATGACATATTAGTTAAAATTCTTCCAAAAGAAACAACAGGGTGAATTTTTTGTCTCGAAAAGGTTGTCACGGCAAGATATTCCATCCAAAAGATGAAATCTGAGTTCTACTTTTCTATACAACTTTTTTCATAGTTCGACATTTCCTTCTACTCAAACCAAATGTGAACTCCAATTGAAGAAAAAACAGCGAAAAAAGGGGACGCCCACATATTTAGAATACTTTCACAGTTGTGACTGCTGACGAGTGGTTGGCTGAACCTTAAGGTAACACCAACAACCCAAGGACACTTCCATGCTACCAAACCTACACTATCCTCCGTAGGATCCGCAGCCTCTATCACTGTAACCGGAGGACCTTGCTTTAAAACTTGATCCAAACCAAACCTACCCTATCCTCCGTAGGATCCGCTGCCTCTAACACTGTAATTGGGGGACCTGCTTTAAAACTCGATCCAAGTCGGCAGCAGAGAGAATAAATACATAAAACCAATTCTGGGAAATTTATTATTATGGCTCTAGATATTTATCTAAGGTCATCATTATCATCAGAACCCAACTGCATAAAAATGTGATATGAATTATACATATGTGAAGTATCAACCTATTGTAATAGCACAATTATCAATAACAATTTTGTGATTTGCGTTATACATATGTGAGGTATCAGGCTATTATATTAGCAAAATTATCAATAACAATTGTACCAAAAAGAGAGATGCTTGATGATTCAAGGGAATGCCTAGCAACACTACTAAAAAAAAAAACTTGACAAATGTAAAATTCAAGACAGGATATGGATTAAACGAAAGTAAAAAATTTACCCAGAAGTGAGACTTGGGAACAGGAACAGATAGAGTAGAGAAGCTGCCTGCCCTTTTGATCTTTGTGACCTTATCATTTGTGGTTGTAGTACTACTAGTACTAGTACTACTGCTCCCTTCACCATCTCTGCTGGATTCACTATCTCTATCCACAGAAGAATGGAAAGACATAACTACCCCCACCAACCTCCCTTTTATTACTCTTCAACACCCCTCTTCTCAAAGAACCAAAAACGCCTCTCTCTTTGTGACCTCTCTTCGAGACCAAAGCACCCAGCTGCTGATCATCATCTCTCTCAGGACTCATACTCCTTCGAAACGAACCGTAACACTCACTACTCATTCTAAACGAAGAGCCCTGAAACCGAGGCCGACCCTCATAAGGGCCTTCAAGGACTGTGGTGGGTGAGGAGAACTTGGAACCATTTGCATCCATTAAGAAGAGTCTTGGAGGCAGCTCCAAGCACTTGCGTGGAAAACCATTGTTCAGGTCTGAATAAGTGGTGAGAGCAGTGCATGGCTTGGGCTTGCCTGGCTCTTCCTCCCAGCGAAATGGGACCGAGGCTGACGTGTGCAGCGGTGGTGTTAGCATTCCTGATCGCTCCGGTGAATCCATGGCTGTCATTGAAAACAGTGGCAGCTGTAGAGTCGAGCTTAGCTCTAAGTCTGCTTCAGACCCCATGACCTCTCTCTCTCTCTGATTATGTTTATGTGTTTTGTCTGTCATATATGTAGACTTATTGGTAAATAGTGGAGAGACAATCAAGACAGTGAGGTTGACGAAGGGAGGTGGTCACTAGAGAAAAAGCAAGCCACATTAATCACCCATTACTTGTCACTTTATGATCAAAATTACGAGGGAGATGTTACTAAATGGTTGGTCCTATCTTAATATCGTGAACGTTCTCCAATCAAACTTGACTACCTCCCACGTCAGCATCAGGATTTGAGGCCGCGTGGTTGATATTTCTCATACGATTAGCCGACTTTAGCTCTGTCTAAAACCGCCCATCATCATTTAAACCACTCACACAGAGTTGGCCAACTTGTTTGCATGTAAAACTAGAGTGGACTCCAAGTTTTGCAATCGCAAAAGAATTAAAGTCAATGTACCCCTTATCAGCAATTTTTTTTTTTAATTTTTTAATAATTAAGTGACGAGTTAATATTTAAAAAAAACAGATAATTAAAATTATTAAGGGTTATTTATTTTTTCTATTTTAAAATTTAATAATATTAAATTATACTTATTATGTTATTTTCGTTAGTTTTTTTAAGTAATCAAACCACTTAAAACTATAAAAAAAATAATTAAAAAAATTAAGTAAGAATTTTTAACTTTCCACTTAATTATAAATCATTTAATAATATTTAAAAGTTTTTATTCCAAATCAATCATCCTCAAAATAATATAATTTCTAATTTTCCTTATTTTATATACTCAAATTTCTTTCTTTTTTTCCCTTGATACTTAAAAAATATATATTTGAAAAAAAAAAAAACTAAATACATCTTATCTCAAATTATCTTATAATTAAACTAACATATTTTAATTTATAATTTAAACATTCATTTTTCTAGTTTTTTTCTTAATATATATTAAATATAATATGGTTAATACAACTATATTTTTTAATCATGTTTTAATTATGAATAAAACATTATTAATGTGTATAAAAAATGTTTTAGAATTTATTAAATTATTTATTTTTAGATTTTTGTATTGAATTAATTAAAATTATATAACAACAAATAGTAAAAATGTATAAATGTCAACTTACTAGTTTTTAGATGATTTAAATTTAAAAAACAAACAAGTTTACAACATATTTAGAGGTAAAGAAAAAAAAAACAAACATATTGTTTAAATTTCAAGTTTCATTTATTATTTCGTCTTTAGTTTTCAATAACACTGTTTAGTCTTTAAACAAAAAAACAAATGATCCTCTTAGATTTTTTCTCTTTTATGCATCACTTAAATGTAAACTTCTCTCATAAAAATATTAGTACCAACAAAAGATTAGTAAAGAATCCTAATTTTATGTTTTTTTATCCTAAAAAAATTGAGAATTCAACTTTCAAGAAATGCATATTATTATTTATTTAGGTAGTTTTCTTCATTTATTATGGAAATAATCGTCTCTCATTTATGAAAATAAATATTTAAACGTATAAATAATATTTAATTTTAATAAGTATTAATAAATTTATAACATATTGGATGTCAATTTGGGGAATAAAGAAATAAAAATAATGATTATAGTGATTAAACAAATTTCATGGCAAAGGTAAAAACATAAAAAGACACTATCACATTATTTGATTAAAAACTTGGTTTCAATTTAGATAAATTGATAGTTATAGTTAATTAATTGAGTAATGTATTGAAAATCATTAATCATAAGAAGAAGCACTAAGAATGGTTAGATACTAGTTGGCATCATGATATCATTTACCAAGATACCAACTCAACCTACCCACTAATTTTTAATTTGAAACAAAGAGGGAGATAGTGAAAGCACTAAAGCATGAACAATATCATATCAATGTCACCCCTTTTCATGGGTAAAGGAGAGCAGGCTGATCTGCTACTGTTCCTAGCTTTACAAAAAGTGTTATTGCTTCAACTTTCATTCAAATTAAAAACGTGGCAAGGAAAAGTAAACTATCACAAATTTAAACCACTAAAAAACCTCTAGTGTTGGCTCTACGATGGGGGTGTGCACACAAGATTATTATTGAACTGCATTGGATGCCAATGTGTGGTGCAGAGTCTGCTATGTTGCAAGAATAGACTTGTTGGACTCTACTTGATCTAAAAATTGTCCACCCAAACAAGTTTTAATAATTTTTTCCTTTATTGTGCTACCACACGTTCTGTATATTCTTGTACAAAAGGACAAGTGAAACATCGAACATGTGCCTGTGAATGTAGGTCTACACTTGAAAAAGGGTTTTGTCCCAATTTTGTACTCCCCGAAATTTTAGGGTTAGTTTGTTTTTGATTGCTAAAGATTGAAAATTAAATCATGATTAAAATTTAAAATCTAAATGATATGTTTATTTTTTTTTATTCTTTATATTTGAGTGTATAGTAATCTTATTTATTTTTTAAAATTAAAATTATCTAAAAATTAATAACTTAATTGTTTATATCATTTTACTATTAATTGTTATATAACTTTATTTAATATAACACAAACAATTATAATAAATTATTAACAAATATTAAAACAATTTTATGTATACATTAATAATATTTTTACTCATAATTAAAATGTGATTAGTTATTATAGTTAAGTAATTTTTTTAAATTATATATACTTAAATAAATTATTATAATAAAATAAATTAAATCTATATATTAAATAAAATAAATAAAATTTGTTAAATTGAATTACTGTTGCAACAAAAGTTGAAATTCTAAAGTAATGTCTATTTTAGTCATTATAATATTTCATTAATTACATTTAAAAAGAAATTGTATCATATAGAATTAAAATGAAATTTGGAAATATGTTATTTTGGGAAAGATGGATTTTGAATAATATATTTAAAAAACCATTAACTGATTTAACATTTAATGCAAAGAAAAAAATTATAGTTTTTTATTTTCAAATGATTTTTTAGTTATTTTAAATGATTTGACTATTTAAAAAAAATAAAAATTACTTAATAAGCATAATTTATATCCATTAAATGAAAATTGATAAAACACAACCGACGTTTTAGTAATAGAGAAGTACTTATTTTCAAAGATAAACTTACAAGCAACAGCTTATAAGTAAGTCATTTTCATTGCTGCAACACTTGATTTTTCTTTTTTTCATCTAATCTTGCCAAAATATAGTATCTACAAGAAACGTGTCTTATATACTTTTTTTGAAATTCTAATTCTATATTTTTTTGACCTTTTTGCCTGTAAACATTCGTATTAAGGAATTTATAATTAAATATACATTAATTCTGAGGTGAGCAATTGTCAAGTATGATGAATCAGAAAATGAAGCCACTGGAATGGAGCCAGCTAGCTGCCAGCCCAGCCTCACCGATTACAAAAGTCAAAAGGGAAAGTTGAAAAAACAAAAACAAAATATATATATATATATGTATGTATATATATCATTTTCAACTTAAATTAAACGATAAAGCATGCATAAAGCAAGTCAGTCGCGTAAAAGATCGAGTACATCACTCTCCTTTGACTTTGCATCGCTTTGACAACTATCTCCAATCTAATAATTTATCTATTTTGCAATGTGTAGCATATGTAGTCAACAAAGACAATTTAGAAGAAAAGATGAGAGATAAAAAAGGTGCAATACGTGTAAAGTGTAATTAATTAGAACAACGACCCTCTTACAATGGGTGACCACCCAAATTAATTTACTGATATGAGAAAAAGAGAGATTTCTACAAATTTTAAGAAGTTTCAAAGAATTTGTTTTCTTTCAATCATTTTGCTTAATTAATTGAGCCACTCTTTTCTTCAACGTGCTCGGGGAGTGTGCCTAGTCATCCTTCAGAGCCAAAGAATTAACGAAGGGATTAATTCACAGTTTTGTTTGATGAATACACAAATTAAATGGAAAAAGAGAAAATAATTAACATAAAGATATGAATTTTGAGGAGGAGAAAGGAAAAAAGAAACTGGAAAATCGGTGGGTCTACCACACACTATTTAGTAATCATAATAAGAAATTGGTGAATCTAAGTGGATTCATACTTGTTTTGTCTTGTATAGGCAAAAATCTTAATATCCATTAAAAAAGTTAGTATCATCAATAATGATTGTCAGGTTTGATGAGCCAAGAGAACTATAATTGAAAGCATTGAATCATCACACACGGCCCACGGTGCCCATAACACGTGTGGTGCGTGTGTCATTGAATTGTGTGTTTGCAGTCTTGTTTTTCTCTTGGACGGGGCACTGATAAATGCTAATGATTTTCCACCAAGCACATTAACTTGGTTTGGGCCGGCATTGAAAGCCCATAAAACTGAAGCCCATCTGGTTTGCGCCAACATGAAAGCCGAAGCCGGAGTCCATCACCTATTTGGCCAACGTGAAAACCCCGAGGCCGTCAACTATTGTGCCGGCATGAAAGCCCTTGTCGGTCAACAATTGGACGGGAAAAGGGCCCATTAAAATTGATAAATGCTTCAGTTTCAAAAAAAATGATAAATGCTAATGATTTTGTGTGACGATGTTCCACCCATTAAAGTCGTTTGTACATCCCAAAATTGTATATGTTTTAAAATTCCAGTAGCATCCTTGAAGCAAATTGTTAATAATAACTTCCTACCTTCAAACTCTTGCCACTACCATCTCTGCTAAGCCCCACTACAACCTTCAAACTCTCTTCTCCTCCTCCTCCTCCACTCTTTCTTCTCTCCACCACTCACTCTCTCACCTTCGCTTCTTCTTCGTATCAAACCCTCAAATTGCAGCCCAAAAACCCCCACTCTCACCCTCCCCAAAACAACGCCGTTTTTCACTCCGACCGCCAAGACCTCACTCTGGGCGACTGCTTGGCCTTTGAAGACAGTGCTTTCGAGAACTCCCACGTCCGAAACAAAGAGGGGGGTGCTTTAAGAAATAGAAAGGGCATATTTTTAAATTAATAGAAAGGGCATCTGTGTTTACCAACTTGGTATTCAAAACTTTCTGAAACTTCTTCCCTGGTATATGCACTTCATTGGCTGTTAATTGCAACATTTATCTTCACATAGTTGTTGACAATGGTCCAAGATCTAAATTGTTAGGTCTAAAAGTGTGGCAGTTCTCGTGGGGACTGCTCAAGCTGTGGAAGATACCGTGTAACATCATTCTTGTTTTGTTTTGATGCGGTCCCTTTTGCTAAATTTCTCCATATGGTTTTGAGAGCCTTACAGAATTGTTCTCCTAATATATTTTTTAAATTAACAGAAACGGCATATTTAGTATAGAGTGGGTGCACTTTCAAAAACAATTTAAAATAATAATAATAATAACAATGGGGTGCACAAACAAAAGGGGTGTTCATACAACTTTTGAGGGGTGGCAAAATAGCCCCTCAGTGATTTTTAAGCTAGCGCTTCGGCTTGGTTTGGGCTGGCCTAAAAGCCCATAGAACTAAAGCCCCATCTGGTTTGCGCCAACATGAAAGCCCGAGTCCGTCAAACGTTGGGCCAACAAGAAGCCCCTAGTCCGTCAACTATTGGGCGGGCAAAAAGGGCCATTAAAACCGCGGGGAAAATGTTTTGCGGGGATTGAACCCGACGTGAATCGAACACGCAACCTTCTGATCTGGAGTCAGACGCGCTACCATTGCGCCACGGATCCATTGGTTGGTTCTCTGGTGAAGCAATTTTATAATAATGTAAAGCAATAGAATATTTTTTGAGATTTGGCCCCATTTGTGATAAATTGTAATCAAAAGCCTTGCAAAGCCTTAGAAAGTGACTTTTCTGATAAAAGCAAAATAGTGACACAGTTGTGGTTTTCACTTTTCCCACAGAGCAGTCTCAAGTCTCATCTCGTCTCAGACACAATCGAGCATAGCAGCATTGGTATACTCACTCTCATCACTCTTCGTTTACGACCGTCAATCGATATTATTTTCCATTTGCTGCCTCCTTATGTCATAAATGTTATCACTGAAAGCCCCATGACCATGAGACCATGCCAGGGCACAGTAGAAACAGTACGCTCCAAAAAGTAAAAGAAAAATTAATGCATGTTTTGTCGTGAAACCACTTGAGAGAGCATCTTTCTGGGCCTCAACAACAACCTACCAAAAACTAATCAGACTAGTACGGCCCACTAATCATAACAAACCCAGAACCATAAAAACCCTCTCTTCTCTTGCATCACGAGCCATTGGACCTGGACCAACTCATTATTATCACATGCCAGTTTGGAGTTGCAGTCTTGCAGACGACAATAACTGTAACATATGTTCCTTGGAGGTCCCGCCCATTTTTTTTCTCCACCTGTATTTATTTGCACTCTGCATCCAATATTTTAGTGGACGACATGCCATTTCATTATATTTCTGCAATCACAGAAAACGTTTTTCAAACACATGAAACACACTCTGTGCCCCCCATGCCTTTTTTTTTTTAAATATTTTCTGCAATGATTGATGATAAGCTCCCTGTATTTTATGTTGTTTTTACTTTTTCCACAAATGACCAGTTTCATTGTTCCATCATCCACACATAGAAAACACTCAAATTATTTAGCTTGGAAATATCTACAGTATCTTGTTTGTTTTCACCACGATCTTGGTAAAGAAATGTAGCTACTACCATCTTGCCTCACCAAATTTTTAATTATAAACCCTTTTAAGTCTTCTTTAAAACACGAGTTGGAATTTTTGACCAAGAAAACAAGAAAACTTGTAACACTTTGAATTCCTAGACAATAATAATGCAACCATATCTTGTACGTCACCATCGAACGGATTTTACACCTTTTAAAAGTTGTTTTCTTTCTCTCCTTCATTTGACAACAACTTCCTTTACAAGAAGTAATCTTCTTGAAAACAACTCTTGCCTCCATTTCTTAGACAAAAATAGGAAGCCAAAAAAGCCACCAGCATGCCACTTCCATTTTCTACATACATGTCAGCATGCTCACCGCTTTTTTCAAGCTGTCCTTCCCTTACTCTTCTTCAAGTTTTCTTCTTCTAATACTTAATTGATATTTGAAAACAATAGGTAACAGAAATTGTAGGAAAAGCATGTACATGTATGCTTACAAGCTGCACCATATTGAAACCATACCATCCCACGATGACGTTATACACATTCTATTACTAAAACCTGACCAAGTTACTCCATTTTTTTAACATAAAAAAGTTTTATACAACCTCTTCTACTCCAACCCCTGTCCATTACATTCACTCTTCTACTGTTTTTGGGCAAGGCTCCAAAAAACCTGAGCAAATTAAACTACCACCACCACCCAAACTGAAAAAAGAAAAGGGACATGGAAACATGTAACGCTAAGATTTTTGAACTTCATGTTTCGGACCTATGCTCTGAATCCAAGCTTAAGACTGTCCCTTCACCCTCCATAGATGATGCAGCATTCTTGCTTCTTGCAGTCAGCTTCTTCACTTCTTCACTAGCGTATATGTAGATTTTTTTCACCATCTTACAGAACTCCCTGCAATGAATGAAGAGAGAAAGACCTAAAAATCAGCATTAATTTAACGGGGAATACTATAGTATTAGTGAAAGTGTGTGGCATCATCACTTCACTTACGGCCATGGATCATCCCCCACAAGCATCATATCACCCTCATCATCAGTAAAAACCACCGCCCATTTATCATGAGGAAGAAGCTGTCCTTGGATCTCAAACATCTTTTCTAGTTCATCGATAAGATCATTGTACCCGTTCAACACAGTTAAGTCAACAGCACGACCAACAGCGTTTCCTTGCATTTGAACCTTCTCAAAATCCACAAATTTTAATGTTAGTCAGATTGTATAAAATTACAAAGAGGAGCTAAAAATGCTCTGATTTCACCTTTGTACGAGTTCTCATGGAAGTAGTTGAAGCCTGCTTGTTCTGCGACTCTTTCAGTGGCATTTCCATTGTCACTTGATTCAGCTCCATAAAGGACTTTGAACTATCAAAATTTGGATCCTTATCAGCAGTGCAGGCAGCTGGAACAGATCCTTTGGTGCCACTGGAATCCATAGTTAGACTTGTAGCTTCCTTCCCTAAAGGAGCAGCAGCATTAGAGTTGTTTTTCAGGACAATTCCAAACAAACGGCAACTCGTAGAATTCTCGGACTGTTTTCTTTTCTCCACCTGATCGTGAGTCAGGTCATTGCTTAGCCTTGAAGGAACTGAAGAGGCATAACTAGAGAGAACAGACCTAGGCGCAACAATCTTGCCATCCTCTGATGAATCTGGGAAAAGGTTCAGAGAGACATTGAAACGAGGAGAAGAAGGCCACATGCCTTCTGGAGGGAACCTAGAGTTACAGCCATTAGTGCTGCTGACAAGATTGCAATCAGTTTCTTTCTGCCTCATTGGCCAGACGACTTGTCTTTCACTGCTTTGCACTTCAGCAGCACTCCCTAGTTGTGTCAAATCATGGGAATGGTTTGATCCCTGATACCAGAAAGCCGAACTCGCTGAATTCGTCGTAATTTCTACATTCAAATAAGTGCATACAGGTTCAAAAGGGTTCCAAAAGTATGTTCATAGAAAAAAATTCAACGTTACAGTTACTCATACCAGAAGCTTGAATGTCAACAGACCGGGGTCTCTTGTTCTTAACTGCTGGCTGAGCAAGATTTAACGGTGGAGCAGATGTTACAAAAGGTTCTATCTCCCAAGGAGAAACCCTCTCTGGCCTTGGAATCGTAGCTGGTTCATCCCATTGTATCTAGAAGGAGAAGTGGTCAAAAAACCAGAATCAAAAACAAGGCAACCATTAAGTTAGCATTAATATGTGCAACTCGAAACTATATTCAACCTTCAACGACCGCCACTTAGAACCTGGCCACTGCGGAGAACTATCTCCAACCCCGACTATGGTACCAGTGAACCTGATAAAATGGCATCCCTAGAAATTAAGGATTCATCTTTAACTTTAAAACCCAAAAATAAGTAAATTGTCTAGGAGAAATACCTTCTTTCAGGTGAGTCTTCTCCTTCAAATCTCATTTTGAAACGCATGCCAACAGAAAACCCATATTTCACAGATTCCAGATATTTGTTTACACCAATGATAAATTGGCTTGTCCTGGTCAGGAGCACAAAGCAAAAGCAACACTAAGCTTCAATACACACAATTTAAGCCAACACAGAATGCAACAAAGGTGCACAATCAACCAAACCTTGGCTTGTAGTATACAACAAAAAGAGTGTTAGTCATAACAGCATGGGAAGCAGTGGCAAGGACTCCTAAATGCATGCTCTGGCTGGATATCACAGATGAAGCCATTGGGCTTTGCTGACGAGCAAGTCGCCGAACCCCAACTCTTAATTCCCCATTCTCACCCCTAAAGACATGTCATTGTCAATAAAGCTCAGCTACCATAACACTGTACCTCAATCTGAGCATTATTACAAAGTCAAATAATTTCGATTCAACTACCTCAGAAACACAAAAGCATCTCCTGCAACCAATCTTTAGAAGTAACAAATGTACTCCACCCTGTTGTCAGCAAATGCCTCCGTGGTTGGCCTGATTACATAAATTTGGACAACCAAAACAGGTGATAAACAACTCAAAACAAGAGATTAACAATTGCTAACTGAATAACTAACATAACAAAATGACAAAACAATTCACAATTCCAAGAAATGTTTACCTCTAAATATATGTTTGAACCGCCATTCATAACCATGAAGGTCTTTGGCAACCAGTTCTTGAGTTGGGGGTGCTTGGTTCATGTCCTAATCAAAACAAAAATCGTTCCAATAAACAGACTGTATATAAATTCCCAAGCACAATGATGCAGTAATGGATATTACCAATGGAGGCAGGCATTCAGTGGCATGCTTGCGAAGAACGGAGAATCCACCATGAGTACTTGTGTCCGAAGCTGTTAAAATCTTACAAAATGAATGTACCGTTTGCTTGGAGACTCAGGTGGGCTTTGGTCTGGATTTGTAGGTTCATTTTGCTATAATATTTCCATAAACATGTAAAACAACAAAAAGAAAAAATTATTTGCAGTCATTTGGGTCATTTAATATCTTATGAGGTCCATTAGATACAAATAAAACTGATTATAAATAAAAAAATAAATGTGCAATCCATTCTCCTTTCTGGACCAAAGTATTCTATTTGCTATTCTGAAACCAAAGTATATTCGATGTGGGCCCTAAAGCTCAATTTTTCCTCAGCCAAACTGAAAAACACAATAGGGAGGACAGAGAAATGGAACATGTTCGCTCACCTCTTGTTCTGGGTGCAAAGTGATCTGGGCATAAACCTCGTCCGACTCTGGTTCTGCCTACAATTGAATGCAAACGAGAACAAATTAAAGCATAATCCCTATAATAAACTATTTTGCAAAAGAATAACAAACACAGAAAATAATAGCGATAATAATAATGAAATTTGAGATCAGAAACACGATACCAGTAACATAATGTTAACAACGCGACAAAGTATCTTAGAAGCAAGACTAAACAGAGGTTTTTGATGGTGCAGTTCTTGATTGGTAGATGCTTCCAACTACAGAACTCAAGAGGAAGATTAAAAAATCGTAAAAATTAATTGAAATCGATCTACCATGAAAACAAATAAATAACAACAAATAAAATGAAAAACAAAAATTTTAGAAATCAGAAATGCATACTTGTTCCACGTGACCCTGAGGGAAATAGAAAACTCTCTCCCCAAATCGAGGAACCTCCACCAATGGCCCTGCACATGCCTTCCATAGCTCCCTGTATAGATCATCACTGGTTGTACCTGATAATCACAATTTCAAACTTAAAAATCACAAAAAAAAAAATTAAAAAATAAATTAAAACAAGAGAAGAAACTACAGATATTCATGTTAAAAAGAAAATAATCGATAACCAAAATCACAGATTTGTTACAATATCACCCCCAGAAAGTACTTCACTCGAAACCATGTCAAGAACTAACTGCTCCACTCAACTGAGGTTGTACAACAAAAGATAAAACGACTCAAATTTCACATTTTCTCTCATTTTCTCCCTTTCTCGGCATCCAAGCAAAGCATCAACTTTCCCATTTCCTCACAACCCCCAACATCCCCCCTAAAAAACTTTCTCGGGAAACAAACAGAGAGACATTTTAAAAGAAAATCAAACGTTCTTCCCACCTGTTCCAACGTGAGAAATCGAAGAGCTCCTCGGATTACCCTCCACATGCGCCATCAAAGAGAATAAGAAAAAAAGCAAACACAGCAATGATCTTCAAACAAACAAAGAAACCACTGACTCACTTAAAACCAAAGACCCCCCCCTCTTCAAGCACTGGAAGGCTACCCCATTAACTAAGAAGAAAACCGAGCAACAAAGAGAACAAAAAGAAAATCAGACACGATGGTTATGTATTGTGAGCTATCGTAATTATAAGTAGAGTGGGTGTAACTGACTAGGAAATTTATTGAGCTATCTGGGTCTGTTTCAGTTACAAAACCACTTATGTTTTTGTCTTCTCAGCCCCAGTACCGCTCCTTTTTCCAGGCTTGAAATACTGCTGTTTTTTTTTTTCCTGGTTTTCAATGACAGAAAAATAGAAAAACACTTGCAAGAAAAGAGAGTGTGGAACGGTGTTGCTGTCGTTCTCGCTGTAGTTGTTGTGGTTTTTCGCTTGCTAAAGAGCTGAATCAGACGTTACCAAATCCCAAAACCGCTTTCTCCGAATCATATTAGACTCCTCTCTCTCTCTCTCTCTCTCTCTCTGACTCTCTCCACTCTCTGAGTTTCTCTCTCTAGACTCTAGTCTCTCTTTATGATTTTTCTGTCCATTAACTATATTTTAAAAGGAAGAAAAAAAAAGGCAAAAATAAATCCTTTTTAAATAATCCTTGCTTTAACCTATCTTGTACTGCATGCTTCCCTCCATTTGTTATATACATCCACATTATAATATATAAATATATAATATGGTATTTATATGTGTTATTTTCATTTTATTTCAATTTTTTAATTTATTTAAATTATAAATAATCATTTATTTTATTCATAATTTCAAAAAAAAATTATTTGATTTGTAAATATTTATTTTGAATATCATTTTTCACTTTTTCAAAATCACTAAAATAAAATGAAATATTTGGATAGGATAAACTCACATATGATACGCGTTCAAAACATATTATTTGACATAAGTGCATATGTCAATATTCATCCATACATGGTTCACAAATTATATATCACGTGACAACTTAAAAACCAAAAAAAAAAATGTATTTTCACCGTTAATATTCATTCTTGTGGTAATTTTTAACCTAAAATGCCACATTGCAATATCTTGTGGTAATTTCTCAAGAAAATTTAATTATACATAATAATTCAAAGAATATTTTATAACATGTTTATTTCTTTTATAATTTACACCATTAGTGTTTATTTATATATGAATTATGGTTCACGTGGCAATTTTTAACCCAAAAATTGATATTTACAATATCTAGTTGAAGTGTTTCAAGTAAAGTTTGGATAAATACAATAATTCAATGATTTTTTTATATAATATTTTTTGTTCTTTTATAATATATTACCAGTGTTCATTCATATATGGATCATATTTTACATAATAACTTTTACTCTAAAAATTGCGTTTGCAACGTTATGTGGAAGGAATCAAATGCAATTCAGACAACACATAAGAATTCAATGAATTTTTTATTTAATAATTTTTATGTCTTTTACAAATGTAAACGTTGTAACGTAAAATAAAATTTTATAAAACAGAAATGACGAATGCATTTTTGTTTGTTTGTGACGCCCTGGAACTTAGTCAAGAGCACATAAATCACATGAGTCCTGCCCTATGATGACTCTGTGAGAAAAAAAAAAAAAACAATTTATAAAAATTCTCATAATTTTAATATATACATATATATTTTTACTTCTTTCCTATTTCTATAATTGGACTCTCGCTCCCTGCACCCTATCATCAAACCGTTGCTACTTGGATGTAACTAGGGATCACGGGATTATCGTACGTCACTCAGTCGAAAGCGAATTGTAGCCGTCTGATAAAGGCGGCGAGGTGCAGGAAATTCACTGCTGGTCAATCATCATAACACTTCACATCAGAGCCACCACCCTGTGTTGAGTTTCACATAGGGAAACGTGACGTTTCAGGGGCTCACGTAGTGGAGAGGCCCGTTCCGTTTCTTATAGTTCAAGCCGCCGTCACGTTTTGCATTTTTTGTTTAATTTTTCTTACATTTGCCGTATCTTTCTTTGTCTGCATCGTGGCAGGCAATCGTGTTGGCTCGTGTAAACCCGGCAGAGAATTTTTGGTCCTACATTTATTTATTTATTTTTTCTTTTGGTTGGTTTTGACGTCTGAAGTTTTAATATTTACGCATGGTGCCCCCTATGTGTTACTCGTCGAGGACCCAATAACTCATGATTTTTTAGGTTTGGTTTTTAGCTGCGGCGCTATTTAGATTGAGTGCAGTTTACGCGCTTAAATTGGAAAACAGTAGGACTGTATCACTGGCTCAGTTCTCTGTGAACTCGTCATGGAGAGGTCATGGATAATGTCAGTAGCAATCTGTTTTCTTTTTTTTTTTTTTTTTCAAAAAAGAGGATCATTATATTTGACTATACACTTCTTTTCTTAGAAAAAAATCTGACTACAGACCCCTCAATGTTCAATTATTCAATGCTATCTCTTCCAGAATTTAATCACTGTGTTGTGTAATAATAGCTTTAACAAGATATTTTATATTGGTGGATTATATATATACAGAGGGAGGGTGATATTTTTTATCCTTACAATTATATAAAATTAATTAACTGACAGTTGATGCACAATTCATTATTTTAAAGGAATAATTGTAACCGCAATTAGTCATAATAATATTTTTCTTTTACATATTATGTCATTATTGAATTTATAATTTATTTGCTTGAAAGGGTGCGTGTTCAGTGTTCTGCTGCTCAGAGTTTGAAAGTTCTTCTACTTTCAGGCAATCGGTATATGTATTAAACAAAAAAACTCATATACTATTCATGACGTAATTTATTAATTTAAACAATCATTTTGGTTAATTCATATATAAATATTTCCTGAAAAATAATATTGTCAACTTTTTACATACAAAATTATAACAATCATCTAGATTTTTTATTAATATCATAAAATAATTCATATTTTAATTAATTAAAATTTGTGTATAAACAAGGTTCTCATTTAATAAGAGAAGATTCTTAACCTACCTAGGAAAAATATTTCATTTAATTTAAAACCACTGAATTGTTCATAATGTTTCCCAAATTTATTTCATAATATTTCTTCCTTAAAACAAATGTGAAGTGAAACTGGTACTTGCTTATAATACCTAATAATTTTATTTTATTTTTTTGACATAGCTCATAATTCCTAATTAAACGTGACAAATGGGATAGGGAAGGTACAAGGCAGAGTAATGGAGGAGAGCGTGGGTTTACGGAGACAGTAACTTTATAGAGCTGACGGAAGAGAGTAGGAGGCCATGCCGCGATCAGGTACGTGGTCCACCGTACACGTCATAATGCCAACCTCATTAAGCTCGCCACGTGGTTTGGTCGTTTTCGTACCCACGTGTCACTATCTGACTCGCTTGCTCTTCTCCGATGCAGGACATTCTGTTACGGTCGTCTCCTCTTTAATTATCCCAAACGTGCTTTTAACTCATTTTTATGGCAAATTAAATTTTCCATATGATACACGGCTTCTTCATTTGGAAGTCAAATTTAGAGCATCCTTAATTATGAATTGAATATCACTGTTTTATTATTATTATTATTATTATTATTATATAATATTATATATATCAATTTTTCGACACTCTTAATCACAGTTTCTAAGATATAGTTTAAAACTGAACTTCTAAAATCTAGAAAGAAGGTCTACATCGCATGAAAAAATTGTCCTCACCTACAAAGTCCTGGATGAAGATTAAACTATGGACATCCGATTGATGGGTCAAACTCCATGAACTTGGGCTCCACTGCAGCCACCAGCCATCGACGTATATTACTATTAAGGTGGTTGGATATGAAAGAGTATTCATTCAACTATTTAACTTAATAATAATTTATATTTAAATTGATCGATCATAGTAATAAATTTAAAATTCAATGTGTATTTTGAATTATATGTTTTTTTCTAGACGTTAGATTAGATTGAATCTGGCCGAAGTTTTGTAATTAGATAAATTCATAAAGCTTCTAAATTTATTATATGATAAAATTTTGTGTAAACCTAATTTGCAAAAAGCTCAGACATCAAAATATAAAATGAATATAATTCAAAAAGAAAATGTCAATTATATTTTTTATATGTTAAAGTTCAAGTTGATTCAATTGTGATATTTTCACATTGACGTTAATGAGATTATAAATTTGAGTTGTATTATTTATTTATTTATATATTTGTTATGGTTTTTAAGAAGATAATAAATTTCTTGTCAACTTCAAAAGTAAATAAATAAATTTATTTATTTCTTGTCTTAATTATAAGAGATAGTAAAATTTTGTATTGCATTTTTAAGGAGATTTAATGAATTTTACTGTTTTATATGTCTATAGGTTACCTTTTTGTTCAATTATAAAAGCAACAGTCAGATTAAAGGAAATATTGAGTGACTCTAAATGATGAATGGGACCACATCATCATATATGTATATATTTTTTTATGTAAATGTTATATATTGTTTAGTATATAAAAACCTTGCCAACATGACAATGTAAAACAGCACTAATTAAGATAAAACAAACATAAAATAAATTTGTAGAAAGAAATTAAGCATGATGCAGATGGAATAAGTTATCAAAAGAAAAGGAAGGTGATTGAGAGCACTAAAATGGTTTAAAAATGCCAAAAGTATCATACCCTAAATTAAACGTGTTCATGATACTCTTATCATCTTAGCAATATGCTATTTATAAGCACCTTTTATCTTATCGAATATCTAGTTTCTTCCTTTCTTTTTCTTTTTTGGTAGACAAGTAGCAATGTCAGCAAACGAATATTTACTTGGCGTGAATAAAAATTAAAAACACACAAATGATTTTGTAAAGCTTGCTTCAGAAATTTAATTTTCCGAATTTAAAACTATGTAAACATTTATTTCTATCGCAAAATAAAGTTGACTCGATGATATGTTACTAATATTTACATTCTAAAGTTCATGAGTTGGAATCATCTTCCATTTCTAAGCTTTGACCCCTAAAGGTTGAAAAAAGATAACCATGTGTTTGACATCTTTGTCAATAGGCATGTTTAATTACATTATGATTTAATTATTTGGGTTTAAAGTAAATGATATGAATTATGTTAAAAGTATATAAATGTGTTAAAGATTTAGATGTTATCTAATACGATATTGAAAAAGCAATTATTAATCTAAAAGTAGTGAAACATGGCTATCATTGTTTTCTTATAAGGATGCATTAAACCACATCTCATAGCTATTTTTTTTATTGTAAAATAAAAATTTAAAGTTCAATGTAAGGATGACAATTCTATCCACGTACAAATGGATTTTTATCAGTAATGAGTGGGTATGAATTTGACTAAAGAAATTTACAGATGGGTATGATTTCATTTTTAAACCCGTAACCGGTTCAAGTACAGGTGCGGGTATGAGAAAAAACTCGTACCCGAACATGTTTAATCATATAAAACCAAAACTTTTATTATTATTATTATTATTTTTACATACACCACTGAAAACAATATGGTTTTAAGTGGTGTATATATTATATATATATATATATATTAAAGCTTCATTTCAAACCCTAACTGCCACTACTAATCTCTTCTCATCCCCTGTCAGTGCCCACTCAATGCTTGTCATCCAGTCCTCTTCCTCCACTCTATCGATCTCATCTTCCTCCAGTTATCGCCATCCATCATCCCATCCTTCGTGTGTTTCATCCATCATCTGTCTGAAAGGAAAAATCTATTTTAATATGAATGCGGAAATGTGGATTTCAAAAATTTTTCAAAAAAAAAAATATGTCCAATCGATGTTAGTAATAATAATTCAATAATTAAATTAATAAGACCGAATCTTACTTTACATGAAGATTGAATTGATCCATTTTGATTCGTAGATTATTCACCGTCTGATCTTTCTTATATGACTCTTCACAAAAAAAATTATATGTGAACACAATCTTTTTAAAAATTCTTTTGAAATATATGGTTATATGGTGATTTATAATCAATGAAATTTTTTATTCAAGTGGCCAAAAATTTATCCTTTCGTCATTGCCAATCATAAAACATCTTTTTATAATGGTGAGCTAGGTCTTTTCAATTTAACAAGGAATTGAATTTCCTATTTAAATTGAAAGACCTAATTCATATCGAATATGAATCAAATTCCTTATTGGGTTAGAACTCTGTTATTTTAATTTAATATGAAATCTAATTCTTATTAAAACTCTTTTAATATAACTTAATATTTAATCTAATTCCAATTAAAATTATTATTTTCATTAATTAATTAAATGATTTTTCATTAAATTAAATGATTATAAATCATAATTAATTTAATGACACCATTTAGAATTGAACCCATGATCTCTTACAAATAATTTAATAATTAACAATTAATTAAATAATTATAAATATTTAAATAATCAAATTATTTAAATAATTTGTGAACATGTCCATAAATTTATATGTACATTTATAATTGGACAATCCAATTATATTATTCAATTTGTTTCTTTATGTGATTGTGAGTTAGCAAGGGGACCAAATGGACCTACAATTTGAGCTCCAATAGTATCGAAATTATTAATTAAACTCTTTAATTAATAATTCACTATTATTAATCTCAGAGTTACTCCACTAAAAACTTATGATTGTACTCTCAAAATAGTAGATATTTTATACAATCTGAATTTCAGTGTTCATCGATTTAATCATTTCATATGGTTCGATCCTCCACGAGTAGTTCATAATTAGAGCTAGGTTATTAAATATGTTATATCTCTCTAATTATTTGTTCCATTAAGTATCATTGAGTCTCTAATGAACAATATATCCATATCAACTTATGAATTTATCTTTCGGTTTACTCGTAAATAGAAAGTTTAGCGTTCTTATTGTTTAAGACCCGAATCAACACTTAAGAGAACTACTCATCTACTTCTCGCAAGAATCAGGATTCTATTATTGTGTAGAATGTTTTCAGCCACTTATTAAATCATCTCCAAAGTACAAAATTTATTGACCGAAATCTATAACAGTCTCACCTATATAAATTAAAAGATATGACTCAATAAATAGAAGTTCATAAAATACTCAGGATTAAGATCAATCCATATATGATCATTTAGTTGATAAATAATAATTTTTTTGTTTAACGGATGTTAATAAAATTCATTTTTATCGTGGTCCAGTCCTATATAATCTCTATTATATAAGGTGTCTCGATTTTTATGTCGCCACATGAATAATCCCGGATAAGATCGTATAAATACGAAATGGACCGCAACTGTATATTTACTACAAACAAAGTACCAACTTTATTTGATTTCTACGGACTCTTTAGATTATAATTTCAAACTAAATCCTCTTGTATATACACTTATATACTTAGTTTGAAACAACATAAATAATCATAGATGTTATATATATTCATATTAAGCAAACATTTCATAAATACACATAAATTTAATAAAATGAATTTTATTTATTTATTATTTATCTAAACGTTTACAAATTACAAGCTCTTAGGGCACAAACTCTAGCACTGTCCTCTTTCATTCCTCCTACACCTTGCTAGTCTACCCAATTGTCGTTCATCATCATCCGATCTACTTCTATCGTGCTTTTTGGTTTCTATTTATGTTTCTTGCTATCGAGAGTTAGTGATTTTTTTTTGTGTTTTGGCTTGTCACAAATTTTTGGCTCTTGAGTCTTGATGTTTGGGTTTCCATTTATGCTTCAATCAGTTTATGCAAGTCTGATTTATTAATATATTAATAAGCGTTCTTTGATCCAGTCCGATTTAAAAATAATGAAAGCCTTAATTATAGTTAATGCATATGAATCTATGAAATTTAGGATACATATCATGTCTGATTCATGTTTAGACATCTGGTCTGATGGATAGGAGAAGTCCAAATAGTGACAATTTTTTTTTTTTTTAATGTTTGGTAGGTATGGGTGTAATTGCGGTGTACTCATGCCCATAGGTCCATTCACTTACCCGTACTCACTAAATCTTGGTGACTACGAGTACAAAAAAGTGTGGCGGGTTCAAATATCGATTTTGGCAAACCCGAACCTTACCTGTTGTCATTCCTAGTTCAATGTTTAATTTATATTTTTATTAAGTTATTTATGTTTAAGGTGAATACTTTTTTTTTTTAAGTAAATTATATAGATTATTTTCTTAAATAAATAATATAAATTATTTTTATATAACATTTGTTGTGAAAACAATTTAAGCCTAAAATATCGTTACATTAAATAAATTATTTATCATCAAACCATATTGGGTGCTAATATGAATTGTTTGAAAGGTATTTAAATGTTTTCGAATGAAAATATGATTGAATAGAATATCAAAAGGCTAATTATTAATCTAAAAGTAGTGAGACATTGCTATCATTGTTAGAACATAGGATTGCATTTAAATTACAACTCATAAATATTATTATTCTGAAATAAAATTTAAAAGTTCAGTATTTTCAATTATGATTATAAAATTCAATAATCAATCGACATTAAACGACACTATATATTTTTTTTTAAAGAAAAAGAAAAAGAAAAATCAATGAGTGAGCACTCGTGTGTAGCAAGACGTGAATGCGCGTGGCATTTATTCCTTGCTTTTTAATATAAAAATAAATGACACTTGATTAATTGATTTAGTCATAAAATAGCAAGAATATAAAAGTAAATATGGA